>OX596334.1:1951581-1976469 GCA_951394405.1 Coprinellus micaceus | reverse complement strand
AGTTCTCGACACCGTGGGCGTCGCCGTCACCATCCTCGTACTCACTTGGGCTTTCTTCGACCGCTTCTGGAGGCCATGCGCCATCCAACGCCAGCGCAACCCCGCAAACGGCGACGACGTCGAGCTTCAGATCCTCGGAGGACGCGACGATGCTCCGCAGCCGCATCACGAACCCATCGAGCAACTTGTACAAGGTGAAGGAGTTTGGAATGCAGGAGAAATGGACATCGAAGCGGGTGGGGAGCTTCGGAACGTGGACGGGCTCGATGTCTTTGTCGTCAACATGCCCGGCGCCTTCCCGGTGTGACAACCCCAGGTGCGTGCCCCGTTCGTTCCACGATCAACCATACTCCCCTTCTCACCGTATTCCGTCGTCGACCCCCTCAGCCCCAGCACCACGAAAACGACGCCCCCGGTACCCCACCTCCATCGCCCCCCGGTCACCAACCCCTGCTCGGCCTGGAGCGTCCATCCATCTCTCGGCTACCCCCACCACCACCACCACCACCACGAACTGCAACGTCGACCTCGCCCTCAAAACGCCGTCTAAGACGCTCTCGAAGAGCCACTTCGACGCCGTTGTTCCCATGCCCGTGCTCTCCTCTTGACGCTCCCCCTCCCCGTTCTCTTTTCGTGATAGCAACCCCGTCCGACTTCGTCAATGCCTCTTGATTGTATAGTAACGTCTTTCTTGGTGCACAGTACCGGTTCACATAGCACTACGGTTCTGTCATCACCTATAATTGCCCCACTGTTCATTACTCACTCATGTCCTCCTCACATCCCCCTATATTTTGGCTTGCTCAATCTTCTATACCATCCTTTCTTGGCTCACTGCATAGCATCTTACACTCACTTTCAAAGTTGTAACATAGTCATCTCGCAAACGGGCCTCCGTACATCCATCCATCCCAGTTAAGAACCACCCCTGCACCGTAGTCGACCATATACACACTAACGCGGAATCTCCTTCTCATCCATATATGGTGTACCAACGTCGAGCTGACGCCCGGCGCGCACCCAAATTGAGTTGTGATCTGCGTACAGAATTCCATCCTCCGGGCTTTCTACGCTCCTTCTCAGCCTTTCTTTACTTCAAGACGACTCTCTGTGACGGTCTAGGAATATGTTTCGATGACCTACCGCATCACGCCCCTCACTCATCACGCGCCATCATCCCGACGATGCTAGCCGCTCGATAAGCGCCCATATATCGTAAAAGGCAACTCTTCGCAAGCTCGGATAGAATTGAATCGAAGCTC
Source organism: Coprinellus micaceus (assembly GCA_951394405.1). Lineage (NCBI taxonomy): Eukaryota > Fungi > Basidiomycota > Agaricomycetes > Agaricales > Psathyrellaceae > Coprinellus > Coprinellus micaceus. Next base: position 1,975,207 of record OX596334.1, on the reverse strand, counting down.
ACCGGCGACCGGAGAATCTTTGAAGCAATATCTATCTTCGTTCGCTGCCAGAATCCTTATCGTATATGATCCGAAGATCAACCGGAGGTTCCCAGCGCTTAATTTATTCTCCCACCTAACCAGACCTAACCACGACTCAACGATACGCGCCACGAATGCATGAACCATCCCACTAGAATTCCCGATCAAACTCAGAAACACAGAGTAGCATGCTAACCTCCTCCATATCCTCTTCTCCGCCAACCTCCTCTTCTCCCCCGAAGTCGGACGTGTTATCTTCGTACGTGGTGGTGCCGCCGCCGTCGCCCCTCTCCGGCTCCTTATCCTCCTCCTCTTCCTTTTTGAAAGCCATCAGATCTTCCTCCTCTTCCTTGACGGCCTTGTCTCCACCGGCGATGCCCTATTCTTCACGTCAATGTCCCAATAACGCTTGCAGTTGTCGCTCCCCGAGACCTACCCTCCTCTCCAACCATATCAGAGTATCCACCCTATCCCAGGTGTTGACTAGCTTCGTTCGCAGACGTGTGATCTTCTCGGTTATGTTGGTGTTCACCACTTCGAGGTTCCTACATATCTCTCTCTCCTTTTCGTATTCCTTGATGACAGCCCCCAGTCGTGTCTGGGTTTTCTCTCCTTCGTAGGCCAGCCGTGTCATGCGTTCATCCAAGGTCGAAATTCTGGCGTTCGTCTCGTCGAGTTTAGAAAGGATGGTCCCTAAGGCTTCCCTGGTTGTCATGTTGCTCGTCATGGGCGGTAGGAGAATGTGTAGAGGTGGGATGAGTCAAACTTGTTTTCCAAGTCGTTGGTGCAAAGTCGCGCATGCAGTGGTCACTATCGCCACCGTATGACATACCCCCAGTTGGATTGTGCCGGACCACTCCCCACCCTCAGTAAGGCTCAGTACCCATTTTAAGGCTGTCAGAATAAAAAACCGTAGGCGAAGGTAAAAATTTCAAGGGGGACCTCCATCCTCCCCATTCACCTCCGTCCCACCTGCCAGAAATTACTCCTCCTCAGGGGCCCTGCGTGCCATCGATGCGACCACATCCTCCAATGTAAGGCTGTCCCGCGAGGCATACTCAGTTAGAGCTTCCTCTGGGAGGTTTACATCATCGACGCGGAGCACTGGAAAGCCATCTGCGTTGCAATACTCGGTGACCAACCTCGCAATATGAGGCAGCATGGCCGCCTCGTCCAGGAACCAATATCCGACCCTCAGGCTAGCCAGCCGCCCGCGGTACGAAGAACCTTTTCGCCCGTAAACGTTAGAACAAAAGTTAACCTTCAAAAACGATGGCGTAACTTACTCGCACCTGTACCATGTATCCTTTGTCTCAGTAGGCTTTCGAGCGCAGCCGGCGTCCACTCCACAAAACCGAAGGAAGCCCTCCGGAGATTTGGACATGGAATACGACCCCCGACACCACCCGCAAGGAAATGAAGGAATTCGTCGTCGAGAAGCTCCTGCTCGTCGTCGTCCAGGCTGGAAAAGAGGGGAAATGGAAGAAGATAGTTGAATTCTTCGAGACATGGGAGGCGGTTGAGTGCGATGCGAAGTCGGTGGGGATTCACAAATCTCGTTAACGATAAGTAAGTGAGAGCTGAGTTGTCTCGTCGGCAGAGCCAGTAGAGCCCGTCCCCGCACGATTCCGTGATACGTCCCCGCCTCGCGTACACGAAACGTACCAGCGATGGCAAATTTAAATGGTCGAACGGCTTGCTGTGAATGCCCAAGTTGTATTCGCTGTGATCGTGGTCGTAGTAGAGGTCCAAATGGCGAAGGTGGTGGTGTTCGACGTGCGGAAGGGGAGGCACCTCTGAAGGCTGAGAATAGCCGTCTGTTAAGAAATCGCTTGTACCACTGTCCATTCTAATGCGGAGGAAGGACAGACGAGAGGCTTCTTTGAGGATAGTAAGGACCGCGAGGGGCGTGACCTCATCACCCGTCTCAAGCGAGAGGTGCTCAAGGTGTTGAACTAGGATCGCCGCCCTCAATCGAACGACACCGTCAAGACGGACGGTGACGGAACGCAACGTTGGTGCCTTCCAACAGCCTGCCGTCTTGAGGAAGTAACTCGTGCCTTCCGGATTTGAAACTGTGATGCTTTGCAGCCCTTTCCAGTCTTGTCTACGGAGGAGCAGGTATCCGTTTGCCTATCGAGCCGTCAGTCAGGGATCCGCCACAACTTTCACGAGTCCGAGTCCGCCTGACCTTCTGCCGATCGTCCAAAAGGAACACGAGGTGCTGAACACGGGGAGCCATACGGCCGACTTGTCGCACCAAGTTCATCGGACTCGTTGGCGGACTCTCTCTGGGCTTATCCGTGACCCAAGCTTCAGGAGCGATAATGAGGGACAACGGTTGGCCCTCGGAGTACTTTCGATACCATTTGAATGAGCCGGTATTGCAAATTCGACGTGGATCGGAGGCGTTGTACAAGACGGGGAATGCATTCCATAGTTGCGGTATTGCCAGAGACAGCCTACGCCAACGAACGCAGACCAGGGGTATGCCACCCACAGAAGGCGATCCATGAAAGCACGCATATTGTGTTCCTTGTTCTCCCCAGAGTGGATACTCGATGCCTTGACCAGATAGCATAAATATTTCTTCCAATGTTTCGTTGGGAAGAGTATCGATGCGGTTTCCTTGAGTCTGGGTAGTTGAAGAGGTCATGGTGAGTAGGTGGATGATTTGCGACGTTCAGTGGCAGTTTTCGTTACTGGTTCAGTGTTTTGATTCCCGCGAACAATACCGAATGATGACCGGCTGGATAACTCAGATTGCAGTACAGACTACAAGCGCCCATAGAAGGATATCACTGTGCTACGGGTATTTGACCGTTCTCAACAGGCTCTGCTTCGTCGTATCTCTTCCCCCTTCCCTTCTTGGGGTCTAGGAATAAATTGCGATTCCACACCGAAAGGAAGACCTTCGTGTAGATCACCGCCCTATCCTGCCCCATATAACTCACACTTTTGCGAATCCTGCCTAATCCTTTGTTGCCGCACTCCCCAGCACTTGAGTTGATGGGAACCAGCCTAGTATCCACAGAAGCGTATTGGGACAGAAAGCATGCCGGGCTACATTTGGTATGCCCGTTCGAGTGGAAGTAGTCGATCAAAAACCGCGTCTTCCCGAAGAAAACAGGCTCCCGTAGCATGCAATACGGGCCGAGAGCGCAGGCGAAGTCGTAAATAACCGTTTTAGGGGCAACTGGCCATCTGGTAACCATTGCGGAGAAGACATCATCGCGCCCTTCAGTCTGTGGTATAGCATGAAACCCATAGCATATGCTATGGGAGCACCAGCATACCATCAGACCTCCAGTCAGCTTCTTCTTCCCGTACGTTGAATAGTATTTGCCACAGCGGTCGCCCCTCGGTTCGTTGGTCTCTTTTTTGCGGTCCTTGAGGCTGGGATACTTTGGTCGGTAACGAATTTGAGGCATCGAGTAAAGGCAACCTGTCTAGAGAAACCAATGATCAATTTGGCAAGCAAGTTGAACCGTTCAAACTCACTTTACTCCAATGATCTGCCATGACCTCATCCTCGTCCTCCTCATCCTCAACCAGAGAAAGTGAATCGCCCGCATTTAAGGTATCGCCATCGCCAACAGCGACGTGGTCGATGGTGAGCATTGGGCTGTCAGGCACTCTCATAGTCAATCGCCTCATTGTCTTCCGCGCTTCGTCATAAACCCACTTCAACACGATGGCGATCGGCTTGATGTCTGCGCCGCCCTCCCGGTGCATGAGGACCTTGTAGAATGCCGGTACCGAGACCACCCTCCCAGCATTCCGTATCGAGGGCTCCCGTAAGAAAGACAATACGCCCGGCATACTTTCCGCATTGACCATCTGAAGCACCGACTCCTCAGCCGCAATCTAAGAAGTGACACATGAGCAACGTTTATGGCTACACGAAATTGCTCAATACCTGAATGAAGAAATTCTTCCACACAGGAGACGGGCGGCGACCGCTCGCGTAGGCCACGGCCCCAAAGTATTTCTCGAACAACACTGCCAGTTCCGGGCACAGCGACTTGAGGCCGTTCGTCACGAACGCTATAGTATCCAGATGACCCTTGACCAGCCAAGTCTGTCGAGAGGCCCCGAACTCTGATGCCTTCCCTTTGAGGGGTGTGATCGGCGTCGGCTGCTGCTCTTGGACAGCTGGTAGAGACGGCGCGGTTGGAAACGTGACCGTGATAACGTCTTCCTGCGGAAGGGCAGAAGGGAACAGCGTGACAGCGAGGTCTGTCACACCAATGAACGTGTCGCCATCATTGGAAGGCAAGGCGGATGGCGAGGCGAACGACCAGGATCCAGGAGTCGCCTGAGGCGTCGGGTACGCTGAAGGGCTGGGAAGTCGCGTAGGAGTTTCGGGAATTTTGGAGGTGGAGGGCGTTGGATGTTCCTGGTGCAGGTCGGGAGAAGCTTCGAGGATAAAATCCAAGTTGGGGCCTTCCAACACACCGCGCAAGCGCTTTCTGAGCTGAGCATTTGTCAGGAGTTGTTGCTTTGGGTCGTAAGTGGCGCCCCTCCTAACCACTGAGTCGGCGTGAACTTTGGTAGGGGGACGCAAGTAGTCCTTCAGGCGGTTGCGGCCGAACCCCACCGTCACGCCATCCCAGATTACGGTGTCGGGGTTAGGGCCGCAGGTTCTGCAAACCATGTCGTCGTCGAACAGCTGAAGGAAGGCGTACGAAAACCATATGGCACGGAATAGGTCTTCTCCCATAAACTTGCTGTATCTCCAGCGTCGACTAATCAGGAGGACCCAAGTCGTGAAAGTCGTCTCCGAACTTGTGAAATTGCTCGTGTAGTCGTCCAAAATCTCGTGCGACACAAGCACAATGTTATTCCAGTTGAAAACCCCGAGAGCTCGGGGATCAGGACCAATGTATCTTCGACGATTCTTCTTACAGCTCGGACACCGTTGAAGTTCGATATGAAGGTGATGGAGTCCAGCAGTAGTATAGACCTTGCAAGGGTGAAGGACCGTTGGCTTCTTGGCGTCGTACCGAGTACGCGTCTTGCTTGAACATCGACAGGATGAGTCCTTATCCAGCCGGAAAACGTAGTCGTTATTTGGGGGGACGAACGGACCTCGGTCTGGGTAAGGGACCGGGTCAGAGGGCAGGCGAGCCCACCAAGGGACGCGAATGGGGAGGTAGGACACAGTTGTCCCAGGTCCCCGCACTGTTGGTCTCTCGTTAGGAAGATGCAGCAACCAGGATCTATGAAACACGTACCGAGCTCAGTCACCGAACGCGCCCTGTCGCTCCTCGGTATGACAGGACCCGTTAGACTCTCTTCGTAGCGATCCGGAATCAGTCTGCAGGCCTCCATAATGTGGGGACAGTGCGAAGAGTCCCCTTCACCGTCGATGTAGCACTTCCAAGACTTGTTATCTCGGACATAGCCAACATGGCTAACTATCGCCCGACTTTTGAACTCAGACATGCTCTTAGCCTCAACGCTGAGCTCTGTGAAGACCCCTTGAGTAGGAAAGACGCGTTGGGATATTATTTTGGCTGCAGGTGGATCGTCTAAACGGTGATAAAGAACGGCTTAGTTTCGCCTGAATGAACAGAAGGAAACTGGTGCCACAGACCTTCTGCACCGGAGTATTCGTCTCCTATGGTGAAGACAGTAGCATAGCGCCTGTGGACACATTGCGGGCCTGAAATCCTGCATGTGCAGGAAGTGTAAACCTCCCCCTCAAGGGTTTGGTATTCCAGATGATACCAACGATCCTGCACGGCGCAGACAATATCAACGACTGATGCAATGGGGTCAAAAAGAAAACAAACACCTTGGCTTCGCGTTTTTGTTCGTCCCATCCTACAACAGCAAAGATGCGCCCGCTGTGTATATGCGAGAACTCGACAACGCCCGCGCGAAGTGCCTCGATATAAAGGTCCAGTTGGATGTCGTGCGTTGGCCTGATCTCCGACTCCTCCAGTTCGCCCGTAACAAGTGATATGTTCTCAGGCTCAGCGTGGGAGTCGTTCGGCATTGCTGGATGGGGCGACACCGAGTCCAAGGTGGCGTCCACCTCTGCTACACTAGCTATGCGATGTTCGTCCTGAAGGTCCTGGGCAGCACGGCCTCCTCTATTGTTCAGACCAGTTCCCTTCCTAATCTGCGGGCGTGCATACGATATCTTCCTCTGCTTTTTTGTGGGTGAATCGTCGTCGTCGTCGGCTTGTTTGAGCAACTCTGCTGGAAACGTATGGGCGTTTGGATTTTCATCATCGGAATCGTCGAAGGCGGTCTGGCGCCTACGCTTCCGCCCGTAATTGACCCTATGCTTCTTATCGTCAGTCATCAGGTCGATGAGTTGGCGTGCATGGGTGTAGGTTGTGAAAGAGACTGGAAGTTGTCGGCAACAATCTGCTCACCCCATTCTTCGGAATCGAGCTGGGCAACGCGTCCAACCGTAGCCGGGGCCTCCCATCACACCAAGGCCCGCTGGGGTCTTCCCCCGCCGGGATTCTTCGGCCAAGCTCGGCCACAGATTTTTTTCCAGATAAGTAGCTCGCGCTTTGGATGAATCAGGGACCTACCGATTCCTCCTCAACCTCCGTACAGGGCAGATCTGCTGTCGGCATGGTTGAGACTCGGTCCTCGCCGCGAAAGCGAAAGGCTGTACGTTGTTTTCTCTGTACAGGTTCCCCTACTTACGACTCATCCACCCACGCACTATTTTCTCTTTAGCCCGAGCCTTCTGCACCGTCTCCGAAAAAGAGGGTTATGAAGCAGACGAACGTAGGTCGAGCCACTGGACTTCTCATCCCCTCACATTAATTCGTCTCTAGGTGTCGATGCCCCCGCCTCCCGACAAGCAGCGAAAGTCAAAGAACGCCAAACCGAAAAGCGTGAGTGCCTCTATCTCGCCATGACTACTGTTCCTCATGTACGAATCCCGCGTCCAAGGCCGTGCCCACTGCTGAGCGTCCCACCGTTAATAAGGGTCGGGCCAACGGCGGCACCGGTACCCCGTCAACGTTCCTCGAGCAGCCCTCGACGAACCTCGCCGCCCAGGCGACCCCTCTCGAACACCCCTCAGGCTTCGGGACCCAGACTGCCCCACTCATACCACCCTCGTATGATCCGGCAGTTGTCGGCCCTCCCACTGGGAGCTTCCAGCCCCCTGCTGGTCATAGTGCCTTGCCACCAGGAATGCACTATTCTCCGTATCAGCAGCCTGTCGGTGCCCACCCTTCATCGTGGTATTATGCCCCACAGTACCCACACCATCCCCACGTCCCCCACTATCCTCCTCCCAGCTCCCAGCATCCACATACCCCCTACCCTCACCCGATCCCTCAGCAATCCGGGGCTATTCCCTCCATTCCTCAACACGTGGCGACACCTATATATGGGGCACCGCCCCATGCGTTCAGGGGGCACCCGCCCCCTCAAACGCAAGTCTCCCCCCACACCTCGCACGTGCCCGCCTTTGTGCCATCCGGCGCCCCTGCCTCCAACACTGGCAACACCTCCCCTCCGACCTATCCGCCTCGGTCAACTGCTGTAAAGGCAAGCGTTGGTCCCGCCGCTTTCGACATATTGGACGAAGAAGCCCCTGACCTCGCCGTCTTCTTCGACGCGCCAGAGCCTCAAGCAACCGCCATTCCACCGGCCCCCAATGTCGATAGCGGAACATCCCCATCCAACCCAGCCTCCGCCCCTCCGGTGCCTCCCAACGCACGCACTCAACCGTCGACCGACCCGCTGAAATCAAAGTAGGTGACCGTTCTCTTTTACCGATTTACTGCTAAATCTGCTATCTCGAACAGCGGCGCCGTTGAAGGGGCTTTCATCCCCGCGCCACCAAATCCAGGACAAAGCAACGACGAAGATTCGAGGTAAGAACCCCTGCTTCCGGTGGAAAGACGTCGGCCATTGACGAGGTATTATGTCGCCCAGACTTAACGATGAAGGAAACGGGCTAGAGGATGAACAACTCGAAGGCGATACGCCGAGCGACGGAGAAGGGGGTGAAACATCTGGCCGAGGTGTTCGGCAGCGCCCCTCGTTGGCCAATCCCATCTTTGGCATGGTCAAGGGGGCGGGGCGGGGTTCGCGAGCGGGGCGTGAGTAGCACCCCATCCTTCTAGACGAATTTCTACTCACATCCGCTCCTAGTGTTCTACCGTACTAGAGAAAAGAAACCCGTCTTCACGGATACGAGCAAGGGATGCAAGTACTACAACGTCGCAATCCACGATCTCTTCACGAGGGTAGGTTTCGAGCTTTGTCAGTCGAGCAAACGAAGCTTAATTAGCTTTTTAGTGTGAGGATTTCTCAAGGCGTACACGATGCTGGTTACACATCGCCGTTCAACACCCATCATCATCCACTCCGTTTGCGCATTATAGTTCACAGAAACTTCGAGAGGGGCCCGAAGGCGCCATGGAAGGACTCCACGGTCAGGCCAGTAAGGTGATGGCGAACCTCCTCCGTGCCGAACGCAAGGCCAAGACCGACCTGCAGACTGAGCTTACCGAGGCCAACGAGACCGCCAAGGATGCTACTGAAAAGCTTGCCGAGGCCGAGGCTAAGTTGGCTAAGGTCAACGCCTTTCTCGCCGAGTCTGGTATTACTCTTGATGATCCTACTTCTCCTTCTGCTTAGTCTACATGTTGCTATCTAGGGCAGTGCCCGCGCTTCTGTTCGATTATCAACATGTCCTTATCTAAACGCCGATATGAGCCTTCAATGGAATATGTATTTCTCTTTCATCCTCATCTCTGATCACTGTAAGTACGTGTATAAGAGATAGAGCCACTGTTCCGACGGTAGCTTGACATTCCGGTCTTTCTGGCTGTGGGTTTGACGTAGGCGCCCATGTCGTCACCGAGCGCTTCAGTCACCCGATCCCCCCCCCAGCGAGTCGATACCAGTGCGGTACGAGACAATTGCGATAAATGTGCTGCTATATGCCATTGTCAATTCGATGCGGTATTGGTCGCACCAGGGTGAAGTCACCGTATCTCGAGACACCTCAAAGTGTCGCATTCTTCTCTGCTCATGGCCTCCGGGAATTTAGTCTCCGTCTCCTGTCGTGAGGAGGAATTTAGTTAGAGGGTTCCTATGGAAGGTGAATCCTCTCCCTGCCTAAACCCAGCTTTCAGCTCGAATTTGCGTGCGTATGGGCTCTCGTTCAAGACCAAATGTTACTACGGTGTCCAGAGAACGCGGGGGATTCGAGGTTGCCAACCCCGCTCTCCATCCCCTATCGTACCGACATAATTAGGTAAGGGTCGGATATCGAAGATGGATCCATTAAACCTCTAACTCACCCTTTTAAACCACGCCCATAAGTCTAGGAGTGCGCCCAGGGGTCGGAGGGGAGTAAACGTGAGACGAATTTGCTCAATTAAAGGGTACCAAATAAGTTATTTCCACGCCACGCTTGCGCTGCATTTGATACAAACGAGGATGTACACCCACCATGGGCTTCGCGTGAAGGGAAAGAGGATCTAATCGCAACGTCAGTGGGACCCTTTCTGCGTATAATGACCTTGAAAGTCACAGTGGGGTGTACCCAGGGGCCAGTGGACCACTCGTTTCGGCGTTCCGAGAAATACGGAGGCGTGGGGAAATGAATTTCCCGACCTCGGCTCTGCATCACACGCACATCCTTGTAGAATACCACCATCTCAGTCAAGCACCAGTCGGCCAACGAGAGGAAAAGTAAGCGTGTCCGACAGCCAAACCGGGCAGGCAGTCATGGGGAGACCCCGCAAGTACCACACTAAAGAAGAACTGCGAGCCGCGGTCGCAGCGAGGAGCAAGAAATATTACGAAGAGTCGGTGCCTTGTCGTCTTAAAGTGTGCCCACGAACCTAACCTGAGAATGACCACAGTAATACGGAGAAGGTGTCACTTGCAAGGCGTACGAAGTACGCCGCAGTTCGGAAAGGTTCCTCCACAAACCGGAGCACTCGTCACCCGACGAAGGAGAAAAAAGTGAAACAGTTAAAGGAAACTCTACCTCGTGATCAAAGGCGAGCCATTGCACCTTTTATCTGTCTGGGCAGTGTAGACTCATGGTGGAGGGATAGGTCTGAACCTGGGGGACAGCGGACCGATTCCCCAGAACCTAGGGGAAAGCAAGGAAGGTTCGTAGGCTTCTCAATCGATTGGCACATTGGGACGTGACTTGAATGCAATTCAAGGAGCAGGAATGCCGGTCCTCCTGTGTCTGATAACACGGGGTCTAGGACTGCTATCCGGGATGCATGGAAGGCTCAGGTCGAAGCCCTTGCGACTGAAGTCAACGATTTGACTTGGGGCTCGCACGTCACCCTGTATACGGTCCAACTCTTGGGTATCTTAACGGCAGGCCGTGATATGGAGATTCTCTCCAGCGCTCTATCACGGTTCCAAGGCCTGCTCAGACGTATTATTCGGATGGAGACCGAGCTGGGTAAATTGTATGGCGCTGGGAACACGGATCCGCTAGTCGACCTCCAGCTAATCCTCAAGCCGGAGGTTCTTCTCATTGTCGATAATCTTCAGGCTATCGAAACGCGCCTCGCACGTGGAGCCACATTGGAAAGCATACTTGACTTAGCGAAACAGCACCTGCAGAGGTGGGATTCCGGCCAGGTGGACGAGGAACTGGACCTAGAATCCAGCATGGAACACGCGCCTGCCTCTGAGTAGTACTTGGGAGGAGCTCGGATTAAGTCGTGTTCGACAAACGAAGTTGCTCAATACATAGCGCTAAGCGCCCCGCCCTTTAGCATCATAACCGCGTCCACATGCGACTTATTCTGGGAATGACCGGCAAGCATCAACCGAGTAAGTGGGGTATGGTCCCGTGAGGGTTTGGGTTTTCGGCCGGGTCCTCGGTCACGCCCATCGGGGAAAATGTCGCATCCTTTCCTAAGCATCCCTCCCAGGCTCACACCGTCGCACCCACCTACCGTTGAAGCGCTCATGGGTTTGTCAAGTCACGATATGTCTGAACTCATGCTGGGGGATGTGGAGATCCAAGATGTGGTTCACAGAGTCACAAGTACCGTGCTTTTTGCAGTTCATAATACTATCGATACTTACGCCCATCGACAGCGCAAGAAGCATCGGCCACTGAGGCCACTTGCAAACCCACGAGAGCGAAGAGACGACGCCTGGAAGATTCCGATTCAGAAGATTCCGACTCGTCCGATTCTGCTGAGTCCGAGGAAGTTCTTCGCGACAGATTCGACGCAATGTACCACGAGCTCACGCGGAGACCAACAGACGAGGATCTTATTGCTCTCGCGAAGGCGCAGGTCAGGGATGAGTGGTTTACGGAGGATGGCAAGATATTCTATTATCGTAACATGGGTGCGTGAATCATTTCGCCTTCTGCGGGCTCGCGCTTACAGTGGGTGTTGTAGAAACTGGCCTACCAGGTGAGGCAAAACCTTCTGCGATAAGCCTGATACTCATCGACTTTTAAAGAGCTTAAGATACCGACCAGCGACCTTTCGTTCCTCGTGCTTGCTGCGGAGGTGGCTCTGCGGGAATTGGTTCACAAGAGGTCCCTTTTCAAGTCTTTGCTTTTGCCTCAGCTTCATACCGTCCTTCGAAACACGGATATATCATCAAGAGAGAAGGTCACACAGTTGGTTTTCCTTCGTCACCACAACCCCGGGGCTTTGCGTCCTAAGATCGGTCGGTTGAGCAAGCATACGCCTTTCGCAAAATCGTTCGTCTACGAGTGGGAGTTGTATAGGGAGGACACAAGTGATCGCTTAGTGAACAAGGCGCTGGAAAATCTGAGAATTGGAACTATTTCTCGTTAGTGTATATACCATTCAATATTTCATTTTGTCGCTGGTCCAAATTGCACCTTTGGCCTATAGACCCATCAAATCGCGCTCCATATATATTATTTATACGACGTCACGGGACGCGTCGCCATCACATGATCGTGAATCTGTTGATCAGCGCTCACCAGGCAGTGACCCAGGTCCACTGCTCCTTCCACAACCCTTCATATATACGTCGTTCGAAGAGGATGGCGTCTCAATAGCTTGCCAGTGAGCGATACCTTCGCCGTGCTCACCATGTTCTCGATGTTGGGGTCCCAATCACGAGCATCGGCATCATGCGCCAGGGGCCCTGGTCGCATGGTTGGCCCTTCAGCAGCCGTCTGCTTGATCGGCTGAAGCCATGGATATGGATGTCTGCTCGACCCCGACCTCTTATTAGGAAAGTGAGTCCCTTTCTTGAACTAAGGGGTAATCTTCTAACAACCTACCCCTGCAAAGGGTGTCGTGTTCGTTAATGGAGCGGGTCCTGGCACAGGATACTGCAGCTGGAGGAGGGCTGACTCTCCTCGCCAAGGTGGGACCACTCTCAGCCGGGTCGCCTTCTGGAAGCCCTTGCTCGCATGGAACAGGAGCGCTGGTCGCACGGTGCAACGGTCAGCAGCCGTGATGAGGTGTTGTCCATCCTGGCTAGGTAGTCGCCTTCTCCTTCCGCGGGAGGTTCGAGCCTCAAACTTCAGCCCAGCGTCTGAAATTCATCTCTTTAATCGTTCGTATTCTTCCACAATGTATCAGCCACCCCGCAGACCTTCGTAGATGCGGAGGGTGTTAGCCTAGGAATTCAGGTACAGCCTCACTCGACCGACATCATCTGCACCATTCCTACGTGATTCCGCAACCCCGGTTCTTATCGCTGGTGCACACCCCCCACTCCATCCAGAAGGGCATCTGCCGCCCCCTCCGATTGGCCCAAATACGCCGTTGAATCCTCGGGGTCAAAGGCGATCGGGAGCAAGACTACGAATACCCAACCCACTTCGGATTCGTCGTCTCGCAAACACACAAACCCCCACCTAAATTCCGCGCACTACTGAACGTCTACAACATGGTGAAATATCAACCTTCTCAACCTGCGTGTAAGACCTTCCTCGACTGGACGATATCCATGCCATTCTAACAATGTTGCCCACCCAGACTACGTGAAGAAAATGCGGGACGGAAAGATATTGACCAGCGATGCCAAACAAGGTACGTTGTGTACTCGCGGTGTCGTAACCATTTAATGAGGCCTTCCGTTTAGAGTATATGCGCGCGTCGGTGTTGGACTCGGTGAAAGACGTCCGCGGAAGGTACATGATAGTGAAAACGGTCCTTGGGACGGCCGCCTACTGCCGGGAAAAAGGCGAGTGATATACATTGCGATCGTGGCCTGGATTTATCTCATGCGTGCGGTGTAGCCTTCCCTGTCGATGAATGGTTGCCCGAACATACCGGCAAACTGAAGTCGGTCAAGCACTCGCTTGCCATGGGGCAAGCATACTTGAAAGCAAAATTGGTGATCCTAAACAAGGTAAACGCTGAGGCGGGCACCGTCAACTGCGCTATGGAAGAGGAGGCAAAAAAGATCCTCGCAGAAGTGAGTCCATTCATGGGGGATTCCGGAATAGATCCTCATGTTCGCCGTTAGACTAGTGAACCCACCCCTCCACTAATGGATGTAGACGACGCACCTCTTTCAGATCTTACAGATTTGGATTCATCTCCACGTTCGTGCGCCCCTGCTCTTGATCGATGTGGCATTGACTGATATCCCATCCTAGCCCCGGCTCAGAACGCGGAACCAGACGGCGGGTTGGATGTCGACCAAACTAAGATCGAGGTTAAAGGTAAGTACACCCTGTTCCTCAAAAATGAAGTCTCGCTGAACCCGAGCTAGGAACACAGGCGCAGGAAGCAGGTCGTGGGTCGCTTGCCGCCCAGGGTGAGACCCACGGAGACAAGGCTGAAGGTAAGTACGCCCCGTCCCTAATCAGTGCCACCTCGTTGAACTTGGGTTAGGATCGCATTCTCCCCCTCCGGCCTCAACCCCCGATGGTCAATTGCCCGTATCCCAAGCAGATGACCGCGGTGAGAAGGAGGAAGGAGAGGGATCAGGCCCTAATGTTGCTCAAGGTAAGTGATCCTGGTCATCCGCTCTCAACGCTCCGATGACGACTCCCGACACACAGCAGGACCACTTGACAAGAATCCTGACGAGGAGAAAGTCGCCCCAACAGGGGCTCAAGGTAAGTAGGACGGGTCGTCCATGGTCAAACACCTCTGACCGCTATTCACTTGCAGATCTTGTTCAGCCGAGAACCCCTGACGGTCAATTGCCCGGATCCCAAGCAGATGACCGCGGCGAGAAGGAGGAAGGGGAGAAATCAGACCCTAATGTCGCTCAAGGTAAATGACCCTGGTCATCCACTCTCAACGCTCCGATGACGACTCCCGACACACAGCAGGACCGTTTGACAAGAACCCCGACAAGGAGAAAGTCGCCCCAACAGGGGCTCAAGGTGAGTAGGATGGGTCGTCCATGGTCAAACACCTCTGAAGGCTGTTCACTTGCAGAACCTGGTCGGCCGAGAACCCCTGACGGTCAATTGCCCGGATCCCAAGCAGATGACCGCGGCGAGAAGGAGGAAGGAGAGAAGTCCGGCCCTAATGTCGCTCAAGGTAAATGACCCTGGTCATCCGCTCTCAACGCTCCGATGACGACTCCCGACACACAGCAGGACCACTTGACAAGAACCCGGACGAGGAGAAAGTCGCCCCAACAGGGGCTCCGCCGAACCCACAGGAAGAGAAACCCTCTGGAAAGGAGCCAAAAAGTAATGTCCCGCGTCATCCCATGTGGACGCCGTTCTAACCACACCCTGTTTTTAGCACGACCTGTCCCGAAGCCAAAGACCAAAAGGAAGACGGGAACACTCCCCGACGACGCATCTGGTGAGTGCTGAATCCGATATTGTCGGTGACATACTGACCCTTTCCTCGAAGAGCCGTCCAAGAAGCGTGTGAAGACCCAGTCCAAGGTCCCGGCCGGGGTCGAGGTCGAGGTCGAGATATTGCAACAGTGGCCGCATCAGGCTGCTGGCAGCTCAAGTGAGTGTACATCGACTGAACCAGGTTGGTGCTCACCGCATTTACATGATACAGCCCCCATCGACATCGACCAAGACGAGCATACTGACATGAACCTGGTGACCGAGAAGGACAAGGCGAGGCTGATCAAGAAGGAGGACAGTGGGAACAATGTTCCTCCGCCCAAGGGGAAAGCGACGAAGAACGCCAACGCATCCAAAGACACGACGAAACGGAAGGAGAACAGGGCCGAGGCGATCGAGACCGCTAAGAGTGAGTCTCTTCTCACTGCAGGATTATGATACTAACATTCTCCCGATATTAGGTAGTTCCGATGCTGTCGTGATTAACTTTAGAACGGCGGGTGATGCGCCCAGCGACACATTCCGCAGGTTCGTCAGGGAACACCAGGGAATTTGCCCTGAAGCTGGTTCTCTCTGTCGCCTCTTCGCATTGATCATGTTCATCCTCGGCAACAAGCGCACAATCTGCCCTCATCACACCCTCGTCGATCATGGGGCTGACGTCAATGATCAAAACGCGGATGGACCGCGTAAGATTAGAGGAACACAGGTCACGGGCGTACCCTACCGCAAGTGCGAGGCGGCAAGTGCCCCTGAATTAGTCGCCAGCAAGCTGGTGGTTAAGCGAGGGGTCGCGGTGACGCCGTATCGCGTGATAGTACCGGCTGACCGAATCTCCACCACAGTCTCAAGCCTCACCCTGGGTGAAATTATGCAGTTCTACATCCTCGAAGACGGGCGTTACCACCTCCACTGCGGATGCGACTTGGAAGAGGTCCTACTCGATTTCTTTCTATGGAAGACCGCCCCAGACCTCGTGTCTTACTCCACCGGTGCCAAGGAGCCCGTCCGCAAGCCGCTGGACCCTCGGTCACGCTCCTTTGTATACCAGAGCCTCACCAACCTTGGGGTTCGGGTCGATGACCTCTACACATTCAACAAGGAAGGAAAGAGGCAAGTTCCCAAGCCCATCCTCAGCCGTTCGAAAGCATTGCTGGCCAAGAAGGAGCCTGGTTGGTTTGAATTTGGTAGCGACGCTGGAGAGGGTGAGGGCGGGTGGAGCGGTAGTGATGATGATGAGTAGGTTGTCGTTGTGTACCTTTGTGCTTTCCTTGGTTCCTTAGCTCCCAATTGTGACGACGCCGATTTTCTTTTGTGTTTCTTCTTGCGTACCTTAGGTATCCCTGCAAGGTGATTGGACGAGACCTCCTGGCCTTATCGGTGGGTCGCATGTGAGCGAAGTCGGCAGTCGCTCGGGTTACTCGCCATCTGTGCGATGCCCACATGAAAGTGAAGAAAATATTCTTCGCCTAACCCTTCATCGAACCGTTCGACCACGACCCCCCAACCCGTAGACGACTATGGGGTCAACAACAATCGACGACGTTCCCAACGAGATCTTGGCAAATATTATCGGCAAGTGCACATTGAAGGCGACGACCCCCGTCAGCGTGTACGAGCGGATGGAGGTATACACCTCCCCCGACCGTGCCGTGGCGCAGGTGAGCTCTCAATGGAGAGCAGTCTCTCTGTCCATGCCACGTCTGTGGTCTACTATCGCCATATTCACCGACACCCTCACACCCTCAACACCCAATGCCGTGCTGAATACTTGCCATGTCGCGTTCTGCATGGAACACTCCCGCGCTTCGCCTCTCACCCTCCTAATCGCCAGCACCAACTGCATCCTGCTATCCCATGGACCACGAACCGCCCCTTCAAACGAGCCTCTCTGCTCCTTTCTCCTCCCAAGCATAGCGGATCGTACGGTCAATATTCTCCTTGAAGGATCGACGGGGCTCGCGTCCGCCTTCATCAAACCTGCGTTCCAGCTCCGTTTCCCCGTTCTGGAAAGGGTTGACCTCCTTTGGTCACCTCAAGACCCACGGGGATTCGTGACGCAACAGCCCATCAGCACCCTTTTCGCCGAGAACCCCGAGTCTTTGGAGGTCTGGCACGCTCTCAAGTTGAGCAAGTTCGCCATCCGCGGGTATTTCACGGGTGCCTTGGACCTGCCCGTCCTCTGGCACAAGATCACGCACCTCGAGCTGGGGACCAAGGCCGACCTATCGCGTAAAGACCTCAGGATCCTTCTTCATCGCTCCCCCCATCTTGAATCCCTTCGATGTACCATCGCGCACAGAGGACGGCCCGCCCAAGATTACTCCTGTCCTCGTTCAATGCGGCTGCCTGCGCTTTCCGCACTGGGACCGGACGACGAGTTCCGTCATGATCGCCTCCGCCACCTTCATCTACGTCTCGTCAGAGGCAAGGGCGAGGGTTCTATGGCGGAATCCCCTCCCTGTCCTATAGAGAACCTCATCCTACCCTCCCTCATCACCCTGATCGTGGACAACTGCGACAGAACTTCGCTCTCATTAAAGGGCGATGGTCGCAGCCTTCTGATCTGGATGGCATGGAAGGTTTACTCCTCCCTGACTCGGTTCGAGTTCTGGTTGAATATTGATGTGCTGATGCTTCTCGAGACTATCCGCCACCTGCCCCTCCTGGAGCACTTTGCATACGGAGGCGGCGGACTGAGGCTCTACCATCGCAGTCACTTCCACAACCTACAACGGGGCCGGGTCTTTGTCACGGACGACTTTCTTCAGCGCATGGCAGGATCGCCTTTTTGCCCCGCGCTGAAGTCGCTGCACTTCAGTAATGCGTGCTTTACAATCGAGGGGCTGAGGAAGTTCGTCAACGCGAGGTTGTATGGAGAAGTCGCCGATAACGGTAAGCCCGAACTCAGTAGCACCCCTTACCGACATAATCTCACCCAGCGCTTATCAGGTCCGGAGGCTTCGGGGGGGCGGAAGAAGCTCACGCCACTACAGTCGATCAGCATTCTGCGATGGCAGGAGGGGAAGCCAGATCGTCGAGGTAAGACGGAATCTGCCGAGAGCTATCTCAGGCCCTTGGTCAAGCTGGGGGATGAACTCTTGAGAGATAAGGTCTCATTGAAGCTGAGATACGTCACGGATGAGAACGGTTTATTCGTCGGTCATCTAGGGAATATACCGACGTGGAATTGGTCTGACGAGCATCTGCAGGGTAGAGATGCGTGGATGATGGAGCTGAAAGCCGAGATGCTTTTGTAACTTCTATAGAAGATATTTTGTCGGCTTATAGAAAATTTGTTTAGTCTTCTTCCTAACTTCCTGAACTTCGCGCATTTTCGCGCCCGTTACATGTCACACGTAATCGTTTAGACGCCGAAAACACCGGAAAAGACGGCCCGAGCCTCAAAAACCAGACGTGAAGGCTTACCCTCTTCGTCTGGAGCTCTTTCCTCGGAATTTCGTGCTTTTCTCCTGGTTCAACACTGCTGCATTTTACTCTTTTCGAAACCGTATCACCATGCTCGCCTCGCCTCCCACACCCTCAGCCTCTCCCTCCCGACTCTCGCCCTGCAACATTTCCTCCCCAGCCATCGAGCGCGTGCCACCCGAGGTCTGGGTCAACATATTCGACCAGAGCAGGTTCGTGGCGAAGACGCTCAAGTCCGCGAGGGCCTACTCGGAGGATCGAGGTGGCCTCTCCCAAGGGACAGAGTTGATCACCCTTGGGGCGGATCCCGTGGTACGAGCGGTGTGCAAAAGCTGGAAGGCTGTAGCCGATGAAAATGCCATGACACTATGGAACGTGGCTGGCCTCGTCTGCGACAAGCAATCGTCGTATCTGGTGACATACCGTGGATACGGGCTAACCTACGCCCTATGCCAATCACTAATGCCACCCTCGACCACACCCATGTCCGCCCTCGCCATGTCGTTAAAGCCCGCCCCGGGTAGAACGCCTTCCATCACTCTTTTCTTCTCAACTACGATCGCCTTGCGCAACCTGTGCCCGACAACAGACCGTTTAAGCGAAATGTATAACTGTCACGACTTTCCGTTGGCGAACCGTCCGCTCCGCGCCAATCACATTGCTGTCGTCGCCCCCTACGTCAAGAACCTCATCGTCCGCGGGTGGTCGGAGTATTGGCCACCATTCGACATGCTCACCACCGCGATATCGTCTCCGTCGTGGCCAATGCTGGAGAATATCGACATGCGCACTCGACTGGGCGATTATTACTACTTTGGCCAGTTGGGGCACGGCCAGGAAGACGACCCCATGGACCGCAAGACTATTTGGGGCGGGAAGAACCTCAAACGGATCAACACCGACATCGACGAGGACTTATGGCAGGGCAGCGACTGCCTTCACGACGTGGTTGCAAGGAGGCCATGGACGGACCTTCAATCCCTCATCACCCGTTCCTTCATCTACCCCATCCACATACGCGATCTCATCCGCCACTCCCAGGGACTGGAGGTGCTTGTTTGTGGGGTGCGTTTCCACGACGCGCTCGCTGCTGCCCCCGAACAGATGATGGCCTTGCTGAGCGAGGAGGTCATCAACCACAAGCTTCGAAAGCTTCACATCTGTGGGGCGTCGGGGTGGATCGGCAGTGACGACCCGTTGTACCTTAACCAGCTATTCATCCATGGCAAGTTGATCCTCCCCGGCTTATTATCCTTCGCCGTGTCGGTCGACTGCTCTGTGGAGCCCGCCCTCGATTGGATCCTACACGGTGAACCAAAGCCCAGCATTCGGGAACTTCAAGTTGTAGGGACTCGCTACCCCGCGTCGTCCAAGATACGCACAGCCATGCGTCAACTCCCAAACCTCGAGAAGTTTGGCTTCGAGGGAGGGGCACCGTGCACTCGCGAATTGCTGCTTGAAATTGTGGGGAACGCAAAGGAAGATGGCTCACCTTGCTCTGCCGGTCCTCCCATGTCCCTCCGGGAGGTGCACCTCTACAGCGTCGATTCCAGTAAAATGAGCCTCCAAGACATGTTCTCGTTCATGTGCAGGCTTTGCGCCTACGGGAACCAGGATGATCATGGTACGCTCGTTCTCGTGTTTCTGCGTGCTAGCCTCCTGACCCACCCCACAGACGCCCGTTACCTCTTGCAAATCCTCGATGCCCAGTACTGGGACGTGAACAAAAACACCGCTTTGAGGGACCTGAACGTGGATTTGGGAGAACGGGCATCCATTCTTATCGAACAGGTGTCAGGGTTGGATGTTCGAGCGCCCTTCGAGGAGCGGACACGCGAGAGGTATATCGGCAGCGAAGGCTACAAGAGCTTCTTGTTTTTCTCGTGAAGGCGAGACCCCGTAGACCCCATGGATGTTAGCTGCTCTTTGTCTCATAGTATAATGAAAACCGTCGGGCGCTTGGTTTCTTGGCGCTTGCGAAAAGTCTTGGGTGCGTCACATTGTCGTAGACGCGGTTGAACGTTTGACTACGAATATTGTTCGCAAAGTGGTCAGTGTACGAAAGTGGTGACAGAAGATCTAATTACCTGGGAAATAGCACTACGAATGGGGCCTTTGTGGGTGCTAGGCCAGTCAGACGGGCAATTGGACTACGACGCCACGTTTGGGACGCGCTCACTTGGGGAATGGCACCACGAATTGAGACTCGCGTGGGTCATTCGCGTGGTAATTAGACTACGAGAGATGTGGTGAGGGTGGATTCGGACTACGAGCTTTCGTTAGTGATGCGCTCACCTGGGGAGTGGCACTACGAACGGGGTTGTATTGGTCCTTCATACGAAGAATGAGACTACAAAACAAAGTGCTGAGGTGGGGACTCGGACTACGAATCGAGCCTCGGCTGAGTCATTCGCGCGATACATCAGACTGCGAGAGACGTGGTGAGAGGGTTGGACTACGAATCGTCGCTCGGGACACGCTCACCCGGTGCATCAGGCTACAAAACAAAGTTGTGAGGCGGGGATTTAGACTACGAGTGTTCGCTCACGCTGGTCATTCGCACGAAAACTAGACTACGAGAGATGTGGTGAGCAGGGATTTGGACTGCCAGTCTACGTTGGGAATGCGCTCACCTGGGGGACGAGACTACGAATGGGGCCTGGGTTGCCGATCTGTACGGTACATCAGACTGCGAGAGATGCGGTGAGGCGGGGATTTGGACTACGAGTCGTCGCTCGGACGGGCTCACCTGGGGAATCAGACGACGAACAGCGCCTGAATTGCTGATTTGTATAGTGCTTTAGACCGCGAGGGATCTGGTGAGGCGGGGATTTGAACTACGAATCGTCGCTCGGGACGCGATCACCTGGGGAATCAGACGACGAATGGAGCCTGGGTTGCTGATTTGTATGGTGCGTTAGACCGTGAGGGATCCGCTGAGGTGGGGATTGGACAACGAATCGTCGCTCGGGACGTGCTCACCTGGTGGATCAGACGACGAATAGGGCCTGGGTGGCTGATCTGTATGGTAAATCAGACTGCGTGAGATCTGGTGAGGCGGGGGTTTGGACTACGAATCGTCGCCCGCGACGTGCTCACTCGGTGAATCAGACAACAAAATGAAGACGTGAGGCAGGGATTGAGACGACGAGTGTGCATCACTTGCTCGTTTGTATGGTACATCAGACTACAAAACGAAGACGTGAGGCGGGGATTCGGACTACAAATCATCGTTCAGGACGCGCTTACCTGGGGAATCAGACGACAAACGGGGCCTGAATTGCTGATTTGTATGGCGCTTTAGACTGCGAGAGATGCGGTGAGGCGGGGATTTGGACTACGAATCATCCCTCGGGACGGGCTCACCTGGGGAATCAGACGACGAACGGGGCCTGGGCTGCTGATTTGTACGGTACTTTCGACTGCGAAGGATCCGGTGAGGCGGGGACTCGGACTACGAATCGTCGCTCGGACGGGCTCACCTGGGGAATCAGACGACGAACGGGGCCTGGGTTGCTGATTTGTATGGCGCTTTAGACCGCGAGGGATCCGGTGAGGCGGGGGTTTGGACTACGAATCATCCCTCGGGACGGGCTCACCTGGGGAATCAGACAACAAACGGGGCCTGAAGTGCTGATTTGTATGGTGCTTTAGACTGTGAGAGATGCGGTGAGGCGGGGATTTGGACTACGAATCGTCGCTCGGACGGGCTCACCTGGGGAATCAGACGACGAACGGGGCCTGGGTTGCTGATTTGTATGGCGCTTTAGACCGCGAGGGATCCGGTGAGGCGGGGGTTTGGACTACGAATCATCCCTCGGGACGGGCCCACCTGGGGAATCAGACGACGAATGGAGCCTGGGTTGCTGATTTGTACGGTACTTTAGACTGCGAAGGATCCGGTTAGGCGGGACTCGGACTACGAATCGTCGCTCGGACGGGCTCACCTGGGGAATCAGACGACGAACGGGGCCTGGGTTGCTGATTTGTATGGTGCTTTAGACCGCGAGGGATCCGGTGAGGCGGGGGTTTGGACTACGAATCATCCTTCGGACGCGCTCACCTGGGGAATTAGACAACAAAACGAAGATGTGAGGCGGGGATTGGGACTGCGAATGGGCATCACTTGCTCGTCTGTACTGTACGTTAGACTACAAAACGAGGACGTGAGGGGGGGATTTGGACTACCAATGTTCGGATGAGATGTGCTCACCTGAAGAATGGGACTACGAATTGGGTCTGGGTTGCCGATCTGTACGGTACTTTAGACTGCGAGAGATCTGGTGAGGCGGGGGTTTGGACTACGAATCGTCCTTCGGAATGCCTCCACCTGGGAAATCAGACGACGAATCAGACCTGGGTTGCTGATCTGTATGGTACATCAGGCTACAAAAGATCTGGTGAGGCCGGGGTTTGGACTACGAATCGTCGTTCGGACGGGCTCACCTGGGGAATTAGACAATGAAACGAAGACGTGAGGCGGGGATTGGGACTGCGAATGGGCATCATTTGCTCGTCTGTCCTGTGCATTAGACTACAAAACGAGGACGTGAGGCGGGGATTTGGACTACCAATGTTCGGATGGGATGCGCTCACCTGGGGAATGGGAGTACGAATAGGTATATTGGGTCCTTCGTATGCAGGATCACACCACGAAAGGAGATCATGTGTCACAGAGAGTGTGTGCTCACCTAGGCGATTGCACTACCAAGCGTGCGCTGAGGTGGGGAGTCTGGCTACGAAGGGAGGCTGTGAGCGGGGGAATTAGACCACGAACATTTCCTCGTAGTCTAGAGAGACCAACGATCAACGCCTTCGCTGCGCCCACGGGTACTGGTTTGTAGTCTCGTCAGACATATCAGTCGGGAGGAAAACCACGGCTCATATAGGAGTTTGGACTACGAAAGCTGGCCGTTGGGTGGCCAGACACTTAATTTGCGGGGCCTGCTTGTGCCTGGTGAGGCATTCAGACCACGAACAGCCAGCCGTAGTCTCACCAGACGAGAAAACCACGAGAGCGCCTGTTGTTTGGGTGGACACCGGAGACTTACGGGGGAACCAAACTACGAACACGCCCCGGTCACATGCCAGTTCGATTAGGGATCGGCTCACCTGGGTGATTGGCCTACGGGCACACGCAGTCCGACGATACCACAGATGCTCAGGGGACGAGACGATACACCTTTTGTATACGATGTATTGAACCTGAGTAAACCCCAATGTAATACGCTAGACCCCTTCTGTTGACAATCAATGTGGCTGTGCGTCGGAGTTCCGACCTGGCAGCATCACGCAGTATGCCCTGGCGGTATCGCGACGTGTGCGGGAAACATCAACGGGTGGCCCCAATCCCCGCACGGTCTCGTCACATCAGATGACTGTGACGACATATGTCACGGAACGACGGGATTTGCGCTGGAGTCCAAG
>OX596334.1:1639293-1951381 GCA_951394405.1 Coprinellus micaceus | reverse complement strand
GAGGAAGTTCTTCGCGACAGATTCGACGCAATGTACCACGAGCTCACGCGGAGACCAACAGACGAGGATCTTATTGCTCTCGCGAAGGCGCAGGTCAGGGATGAGTGGTTTACGGAGGATGGCAAGATATTCTATTATCGTAACATGGGTGCGTGAATCATTTCGCCTTCTGCGGGCTCGCGCTTACAGTGGGTGTTGTAGAAACTGGCCTACCAGGTGAGGCAAAACCTTCTGCGATAAGCCTGATACTCATCGACTTTTAAAGAGCTTAAGATACCGACCAGCGACCTTTCGTTCCTCGTGCTTGCTGCGGAGGTGGCTCTGCGGGAATTGGTTCACAAGAGGTCCCTTTTCAAGTCTTTGCTTTTGCCTCAGCTTCATACCGTCCTTCGAAACACGGATATATCATCAAGAGAGAAGGTCACACAGTTGGTTTTCCTTCGTCACCACAACCCCGGGGCTTTGCGTCCTAAGATCGGTCGGTTGAGCAAGCATACGCCTTTCGCAAAATCGTTCGTCTACGAGTGGGAGTTGTATAGGGAGGACACAAGTGATCGCTTAGTGAACAAGGCGCTGGAAAATCTGAGAATTGGAACTATTTCTCGTTAGTGTATATACCATTCAATATTTCATTTTGTCGCTGGTCCAAATTGCACCTTTGGCCTATAGACCCATCAAATCGCGCTCCATATATATTATTTATACGACGTCACGGGACGCGTCGCCATCACATGATCGTGAATCTGTTGATCAGCGCTCACCAGGCAGTGACCCAGGTCCACTGCTCCTTCCACAACCCTTCATATATACGTCGTTCGAAGAGGATGGCGTCTCAATAGCTTGCCAGTGAGCGATACCTTCGCCGTGCTCACCATGTTCTCGATGTTGGGGTCCCAATCACGAGCATCGGCATCATGCGCCAGGGGCCCTGGTCGCATGGTTGGCCCTTCAGCAGCCGTCTGCTTGATCGGCTGAAGCCATGGATATGGATGTCTGCTCGACCCCGACCTCTTATTAGGAAAGTGAGTCCCTTTCTTGAACTAAGGGGTAATCTTCTAACAACCTACCCCTGCAAAGGGTGTCGTGTTCGTTAATGGAGCGGGTCCTGGCACAGGATACTGCAGCTGGAGGAGGGCTGACTCTCCTCGCCAAGGTGGGACCACTCTCAGCCGGGTCGCCTTCTGGAAGCCCTTGCTCGCATGGAACAGGAGCGCTGGTCGCACGGTGCAACGGTCAGCAGCCGTGATGAGGTGTTGTCCATCCTGGCTAGGTAGTCGCCTTCTCCTTCCGCGGGAGGTTCGAGCCTCAAACTTCAGCCCAGCGTCTGAAATTCATCTCTTTAATCGTTCGTATTCTTCCACAATGTATCAGCCACCCCGCAGACCTTCGTAGATGCGGAGGGTGTTAGCCTAGGAATTCAGGTACAGCCTCACTCGACCGACATCATCTGCACCATTCCTACGTGATTCCGCAACCCCGGTTCTTATCGCTGGTGCACACCCCCCACTCCATCCAGAAGGGCATCTGCCGCCCCCTCCGATTGGCCCAAATACGCCGTTGAATCCTCGGGGTCAAAGGCGATCGGGAGCAAGACTACGAATACCCAACCCACTTCGGATTCGTCGTCTCGCAAACACACAAACCCCCACCTAAATTCCGCGCACTACTGAACGTCTACAACATGGTGAAATATCAACCTTCTCAACCTGCGTGTAAGACCTTCCTCGACTGGACGATATCCATGCCATTCTAACAATGTTGCCCACCCAGACTACGTGAAGAAAATGCGGGACGGAAAGATATTGACCAGCGATGCCAAACAAGGTACGTTGTGTACTCGCGGTGTCGTAACCATTTAATGAGGCCTTCCGTTTAGAGTATATGCGCGCGTCGGTGTTGGACTCGGTGAAAGACGTCCGCGGAAGGTACATGATAGTGAAAACGGTCCTTGGGACGGCCGCCTACTGCCGGGAAAAAGGCGAGTGATATACATTGCGATCGTGGCCTGGATTTATCTCATGCGTGCGGTGTAGCCTTCCCTGTCGATGAATGGTTGCCCGAACATACCGGCAAACTGAAGTCGGTCAAGCACTCGCTTGCCATGGGGCAAGCATACTTGAAAGCAAAATTGGTGATCCTAAACAAGGTAAACGCTGAGGCGGGCACCGTCAACTGCGCTATGGAAGAGGAGGCAAAAAAGATCCTCGCAGAAGTGAGTCCATTCATGGGGGATTCCGGAATAGATCCTCATGTTCGCCGTTAGACTAGTGAACCCACCCCTCCACTAATGGATGTAGACGACGCACCTCTTTCAGATCTTACAGATTTGGATTCATCTCCACGTTCGTGCGCCCCTGCTCTTGATCGATGTGGCATTGACTGATATCCCATCCTAGCCCCGGCTCAGAACGCGGAACCAGACGGCGGGTTGGATGTCGACCAAACTAAGATCGAGGTTAAAGGTAAGTACACCCTGTTCCTCAAAAATGAAGTCTCGCTGAACCCGAGCTAGGAACACAGGCGCAGGAAGCAGGTCGTGGGTCGCTTGCCGCCCAGGGTGAGACCCACGGAGACAAGGCTGAAGGTAAGTACGCCCCGTCCCTAATCAGTGCCACCTCGTTGAACTTGGGTTAGGATCGCATTCTCCCCCTCCGGCCTCAACCCCCGATGGTCAATTGCCCGTATCCCAAGCAGATGACCGCGGTGAGAAGGAGGAAGGAGAGGGATCAGGCCCTAATGTTGCTCAAGGTAAGTGATCCTGGTCATCCGCTCTCAACGCTCCGATGACGACTCCCGACACACAGCAGGACCACTTGACAAGAATCCTGACGAGGAGAAAGTCGCCCCAACAGGGGCTCAAGGTAAGTAGGACGGGTCGTCCATGGTCAAACACCTCTGACCGCTATTCACTTGCAGATCTTGTTCAGCCGAGAACCCCTGACGGTCAATTGCCCGGATCCCAAGCAGATGACCGCGGCGAGAAGGAGGAAGGGGAGAAATCAGACCCTAATGTCGCTCAAGGTAAATGACCCTGGTCATCCACTCTCAACGCTCCGATGACGACTCCCGACACACAGCAGGACCGTTTGACAAGAACCCCGACAAGGAGAAAGTCGCCCCAACAGGGGCTCAAGGTGAGTAGGATGGGTCGTCCATGGTCAAACACCTCTGAAGGCTGTTCACTTGCAGAACCTGGTCGGCCGAGAACCCCTGACGGTCAATTGCCCGGATCCCAAGCAGATGACCGCGGCGAGAAGGAGGAAGGAGAGAAGTCCGGCCCTAATGTCGCTCAAGGTAAATGACCCTGGTCATCCGCTCTCAACGCTCCGATGACGACTCCCGACACACAGCAGGACCACTTGACAAGAACCCGGACGAGGAGAAAGTCGCCCCAACAGGGGCTCCGCCGAACCCACAGGAAGAGAAACCCTCTGGAAAGGAGCCAAAAAGTAATGTCCCGCGTCATCCCATGTGGACGCCGTTCTAACCACACCCTGTTTTTAGCACGACCTGTCCCGAAGCCAAAGACCAAAAGGAAGACGGGAACACTCCCCGACGACGCATCTGGTGAGTGCTGAATCCGATATTGTCGGTGACATACTGACCCTTTCCTCGAAGAGCCGTCCAAGAAGCGTGTGAAGACCCAGTCCAAGGTCCCGGCCGGGGTCGAGGTCGAGGTCGAGATATTGCAACAGTGGCCGCATCAGGCTGCTGGCAGCTCAAGTGAGTGTACATCGACTGAACCAGGTTGGTGCTCACCGCATTTACATGATACAGCCCCCATCGACATCGACCAAGACGAGCATACTGACATGAACCTGGTGACCGAGAAGGACAAGGCGAGGCTGATCAAGAAGGAGGACAGTGGGAACAATGTTCCTCCGCCCAAGGGGAAAGCGACGAAGAACGCCAACGCATCCAAAGACACGACGAAACGGAAGGAGAACAGGGCCGAGGCGATCGAGACCGCTAAGAGTGAGTCTCTTCTCACTGCAGGATTATGATACTAACATTCTCCCGATATTAGGTAGTTCCGATGCTGTCGTGATTAACTTTAGAACGGCGGGTGATGCGCCCAGCGACACATTCCGCAGGTTCGTCAGGGAACACCAGGGAATTTGCCCTGAAGCTGGTTCTCTCTGTCGCCTCTTCGCATTGATCATGTTCATCCTCGGCAACAAGCGCACAATCTGCCCTCATCACACCCTCGTCGATCATGGGGCTGACGTCAATGATCAAAACGCGGATGGACCGCGTAAGATTAGAGGAACACAGGTCACGGGCGTACCCTACCGCAAGTGCGAGGCGGCAAGTGCCCCTGAATTAGTCGCCAGCAAGCTGGTGGTTAAGCGAGGGGTCGCGGTGACGCCGTATCGCGTGATAGTACCGGCTGACCGAATCTCCACCACAGTCTCAAGCCTCACCCTGGGTGAAATTATGCAGTTCTACATCCTCGAAGACGGGCGTTACCACCTCCACTGCGGATGCGACTTGGAAGAGGTCCTACTCGATTTCTTTCTATGGAAGACCGCCCCAGACCTCGTGTCTTACTCCACCGGTGCCAAGGAGCCCGTCCGCAAGCCGCTGGACCCTCGGTCACGCTCCTTTGTATACCAGAGCCTCACCAACCTTGGGGTTCGGGTCGATGACCTCTACACATTCAACAAGGAAGGAAAGAGGCAAGTTCCCAAGCCCATCCTCAGCCGTTCGAAAGCATTGCTGGCCAAGAAGGAGCCTGGTTGGTTTGAATTTGGTAGCGACGCTGGAGAGGGTGAGGGCGGGTGGAGCGGTAGTGATGATGATGAGTAGGTTGTCGTTGTGTACCTTTGTGCTTTCCTTGGTTCCTTAGCTCCCAATTGTGACGACGCCGATTTTCTTTTGTGTTTCTTCTTGCGTACCTTAGGTATCCCTGCAAGGTGATTGGACGAGACCTCCTGGCCTTATCGGTGGGTCGCATGTGAGCGAAGTCGGCAGTCGCTCGGGTTACTCGCCATCTGTGCGATGCCCACATGAAAGTGAAGAAAATATTCTTCGCCTAACCCTTCATCGAACCGTTCGACCACGACCCCCCAACCCGTAGACGACTATGGGGTCAACAACAATCGACGACGTTCCCAACGAGATCTTGGCAAATATTATCGGCAAGTGCACATTGAAGGCGACGACCCCCGTCAGCGTGTACGAGCGGATGGAGGTATACACCTCCCCCGACCGTGCCGTGGCGCAGGTGAGCTCTCAATGGAGAGCAGTCTCTCTGTCCATGCCACGTCTGTGGTCTACTATCGCCATATTCACCGACACCCTCACACCCTCAACACCCAATGCCGTGCTGAATACTTGCCATGTCGCGTTCTGCATGGAACACTCCCGCGCTTCGCCTCTCACCCTCCTAATCGCCAGCACCAACTGCATCCTGCTATCCCATGGACCACGAACCGCCCCTTCAAACGAGCCTCTCTGCTCCTTTCTCCTCCCAAGCATAGCGGATCGTACGGTCAATATTCTCCTTGAAGGATCGACGGGGCTCGCGTCCGCCTTCATCAAACCTGCGTTCCAGCTCCGTTTCCCCGTTCTGGAAAGGGTTGACCTCCTTTGGTCACCTCAAGACCCACGGGGATTCGTGACGCAACAGCCCATCAGCACCCTTTTCGCCGAGAACCCCGAGTCTTTGGAGGTCTGGCACGCTCTCAAGTTGAGCAAGTTCGCCATCCGCGGGTATTTCACGGGTGCCTTGGACCTGCCCGTCCTCTGGCACAAGATCACGCACCTCGAGCTGGGGACCAAGGCCGACCTATCGCGTAAAGACCTCAGGATCCTTCTTCATCGCTCCCCCCATCTTGAATCCCTTCGATGTACCATCGCGCACAGAGGACGGCCCGCCCAAGATTACTCCTGTCCTCGTTCAATGCGGCTGCCTGCGCTTTCCGCACTGGGACCGGACGACGAGTTCCGTCATGATCGCCTCCGCCACCTTCATCTACGTCTCGTCAGAGGCAAGGGCGAGGGTTCTATGGCGGAATCCCCTCCCTGTCCTATAGAGAACCTCATCCTACCCTCCCTCATCACCCTGATCGTGGACAACTGCGACAGAACTTCGCTCTCATTAAAGGGCGATGGTCGCAGCCTTCTGATCTGGATGGCATGGAAGGTTTACTCCTCCCTGACTCGGTTCGAGTTCTGGTTGAATATTGATGTGCTGATGCTTCTCGAGACTATCCGCCACCTGCCCCTCCTGGAGCACTTTGCATACGGAGGCGGCGGACTGAGGCTCTACCATCGCAGTCACTTCCACAACCTACAACGGGGCCGGGTCTTTGTCACGGACGACTTTCTTCAGCGCATGGCAGGATCGCCTTTTTGCCCCGCGCTGAAGTCGCTGCACTTCAGTAATGCGTGCTTTACAATCGAGGGGCTGAGGAAGTTCGTCAACGCGAGGTTGTATGGAGAAGTCGCCGATAACGGTAAGCCCGAACTCAGTAGCACCCCTTACCGACATAATCTCACCCAGCGCTTATCAGGTCCGGAGGCTTCGGGGGGGCGGAAGAAGCTCACGCCACTACAGTCGATCAGCATTCTGCGATGGCAGGAGGGGAAGCCAGATCGTCGAGGTAAGACGGAATCTGCCGAGAGCTATCTCAGGCCCTTGGTCAAGCTGGGGGATGAACTCTTGAGAGATAAGGTCTCATTGAAGCTGAGATACGTCACGGATGAGAACGGTTTATTCGTCGGTCATCTAGGGAATATACCGACGTGGAATTGGTCTGACGAGCATCTGCAGGGTAGAGATGCGTGGATGATGGAGCTGAAAGCCGAGATGCTTTTGTAACTTCTATAGAAGATATTTTGTCGGCTTATAGAAAATTTGTTTAGTCTTCTTCCTAACTTCCTGAACTTCGCGCATTTTCGCGCCCGTTACATGTCACACGTAATCGTTTAGACGCCGAAAACACCGGAAAAGACGGCCCGAGCCTCAAAAACCAGACGTGAAGGCTTACCCTCTTCGTCTGGAGCTCTTTCCTCGGAATTTCGTGCTTTTCTCCTGGTTCAACACTGCTGCATTTTACTCTTTTCGAAACCGTATCACCATGCTCGCCTCGCCTCCCACACCCTCAGCCTCTCCCTCCCGACTCTCGCCCTGCAACATTTCCTCCCCAGCCATCGAGCGCGTGCCACCCGAGGTCTGGGTCAACATATTCGACCAGAGCAGGTTCGTGGCGAAGACGCTCAAGTCCGCGAGGGCCTACTCGGAGGATCGAGGTGGCCTCTCCCAAGGGACAGAGTTGATCACCCTTGGGGCGGATCCCGTGGTACGAGCGGTGTGCAAAAGCTGGAAGGCTGTAGCCGATGAAAATGCCATGACACTATGGAACGTGGCTGGCCTCGTCTGCGACAAGCAATCGTCGTATCTGGTGACATACCGTGGATACGGGCTAACCTACGCCCTATGCCAATCACTAATGCCACCCTCGACCACACCCATGTCCGCCCTCGCCATGTCGTTAAAGCCCGCCCCGGGTAGAACGCCTTCCATCACTCTTTTCTTCTCAACTACGATCGCCTTGCGCAACCTGTGCCCGACAACAGACCGTTTAAGCGAAATGTATAACTGTCACGACTTTCCGTTGGCGAACCGTCCGCTCCGCGCCAATCACATTGCTGTCGTCGCCCCCTACGTCAAGAACCTCATCGTCCGCGGGTGGTCGGAGTATTGGCCACCATTCGACATGCTCACCACCGCGATATCGTCTCCGTCGTGGCCAATGCTGGAGAATATCGACATGCGCACTCGACTGGGCGATTATTACTACTTTGGCCAGTTGGGGCACGGCCAGGAAGACGACCCCATGGACCGCAAGACTATTTGGGGCGGGAAGAACCTCAAACGGATCAACACCGACATCGACGAGGACTTATGGCAGGGCAGCGACTGCCTTCACGACGTGGTTGCAAGGAGGCCATGGACGGACCTTCAATCCCTCATCACCCGTTCCTTCATCTACCCCATCCACATACGCGATCTCATCCGCCACTCCCAGGGACTGGAGGTGCTTGTTTGTGGGGTGCGTTTCCACGACGCGCTCGCTGCTGCCCCCGAACAGATGATGGCCTTGCTGAGCGAGGAGGTCATCAACCACAAGCTTCGAAAGCTTCACATCTGTGGGGCGTCGGGGTGGATCGGCAGTGACGACCCGTTGTACCTTAACCAGCTATTCATCCATGGCAAGTTGATCCTCCCCGGCTTATTATCCTTCGCCGTGTCGGTCGACTGCTCTGTGGAGCCCGCCCTCGATTGGATCCTACACGGTGAACCAAAGCCCAGCATTCGGGAACTTCAAGTTGTAGGGACTCGCTACCCCGCGTCGTCCAAGATACGCACAGCCATGCGTCAACTCCCAAACCTCGAGAAGTTTGGCTTCGAGGGAGGGGCACCGTGCACTCGCGAATTGCTGCTTGAAATTGTGGGGAACGCAAAGGAAGATGGCTCACCTTGCTCTGCCGGTCCTCCCATGTCCCTCCGGGAGGTGCACCTCTACAGCGTCGATTCCAGTAAAATGAGCCTCCAAGACATGTTCTCGTTCATGTGCAGGCTTTGCGCCTACGGGAACCAGGATGATCATGGTACGCTCGTTCTCGTGTTTCTGCGTGCTAGCCTCCTGACCCACCCCACAGACGCCCGTTACCTCTTGCAAATCCTCGATGCCCAGTACTGGGACGTGAACAAAAACACCGCTTTGAGGGACCTGAACGTGGATTTGGGAGAACGGGCATCCATTCTTATCGAACAGGTGTCAGGGTTGGATGTTCGAGCGCCCTTCGAGGAGCGGACACGCGAGAGGTATATCGGCAGCGAAGGCTACAAGAGCTTCTTGTTTTTCTCGTGAAGGCGAGACCCCGTAGACCCCATGGATGTTAGCTGCTCTTTGTCTCATAGTATAATGAAAACCGTCGGGCGCTTGGTTTCTTGGCGCTTGCGAAAAGTCTTGGGTGCGTCACATTGTCGTAGACGCGGTTGAACGTTTGACTACGAATATTGTTCGCAAAGTGGTCAGTGTACGAAAGTGGTGACAGAAGATCTAATTACCTGGGAAATAGCACTACGAATGGGGCCTTTGTGGGTGCTAGGCCAGTCAGACGGGCAATTGGACTACGACGCCACGTTTGGGACGCGCTCACTTGGGGAATGGCACCACGAATTGAGACTCGCGTGGGTCATTCGCGTGGTAATTAGACTACGAGAGATGTGGTGAGGGTGGATTCGGACTACGAGCTTTCGTTAGTGATGCGCTCACCTGGGGAGTGGCACTACGAACGGGGTTGTATTGGTCCTTCATACGAAGAATGAGACTACAAAACAAAGTGCTGAGGTGGGGACTCGGACTACGAATCGAGCCTCGGCTGAGTCATTCGCGCGATACATCAGACTGCGAGAGACGTGGTGAGAGGGTTGGACTACGAATCGTCGCTCGGGACACGCTCACCCGGTGCATCAGGCTACAAAACAAAGTTGTGAGGCGGGGATTTAGACTACGAGTGTTCGCTCACGCTGGTCATTCGCACGAAAACTAGACTACGAGAGATGTGGTGAGCAGGGATTTGGACTGCCAGTCTACGTTGGGAATGCGCTCACCTGGGGGACGAGACTACGAATGGGGCCTGGGTTGCCGATCTGTACGGTACATCAGACTGCGAGAGATGCGGTGAGGCGGGGATTTGGACTACGAGTCGTCGCTCGGACGGGCTCACCTGGGGAATCAGACGACGAACAGCGCCTGAATTGCTGATTTGTATAGTGCTTTAGACCGCGAGGGATCTGGTGAGGCGGGGATTTGAACTACGAATCGTCGCTCGGGACGCGATCACCTGGGGAATCAGACGACGAATGGAGCCTGGGTTGCTGATTTGTATGGTGCGTTAGACCGTGAGGGATCCGCTGAGGTGGGGATTGGACAACGAATCGTCGCTCGGGACGTGCTCACCTGGTGGATCAGACGACGAATAGGGCCTGGGTGGCTGATCTGTATGGTAAATCAGACTGCGTGAGATCTGGTGAGGCGGGGGTTTGGACTACGAATCGTCGCCCGCGACGTGCTCACTCGGTGAATCAGACAACAAAATGAAGACGTGAGGCAGGGATTGAGACGACGAGTGTGCATCACTTGCTCGTTTGTATGGTACATCAGACTACAAAACGAAGACGTGAGGCGGGGATTCGGACTACAAATCATCGTTCAGGACGCGCTTACCTGGGGAATCAGACGACAAACGGGGCCTGAATTGCTGATTTGTATGGCGCTTTAGACTGCGAGAGATGCGGTGAGGCGGGGATTTGGACTACGAATCATCCCTCGGGACGGGCTCACCTGGGGAATCAGACGACGAACGGGGCCTGGGCTGCTGATTTGTACGGTACTTTCGACTGCGAAGGATCCGGTGAGGCGGGGACTCGGACTACGAATCGTCGCTCGGACGGGCTCACCTGGGGAATCAGACGACGAACGGGGCCTGGGTTGCTGATTTGTATGGCGCTTTAGACCGCGAGGGATCCGGTGAGGCGGGGGTTTGGACTACGAATCATCCCTCGGGACGGGCTCACCTGGGGAATCAGACAACAAACGGGGCCTGAAGTGCTGATTTGTATGGTGCTTTAGACTGTGAGAGATGCGGTGAGGCGGGGATTTGGACTACGAATCGTCGCTCGGACGGGCTCACCTGGGGAATCAGACGACGAACGGGGCCTGGGTTGCTGATTTGTATGGCGCTTTAGACCGCGAGGGATCCGGTGAGGCGGGGGTTTGGACTACGAATCATCCCTCGGGACGGGCCCACCTGGGGAATCAGACGACGAATGGAGCCTGGGTTGCTGATTTGTACGGTACTTTAGACTGCGAAGGATCCGGTTAGGCGGGACTCGGACTACGAATCGTCGCTCGGACGGGCTCACCTGGGGAATCAGACGACGAACGGGGCCTGGGTTGCTGATTTGTATGGTGCTTTAGACCGCGAGGGATCCGGTGAGGCGGGGGTTTGGACTACGAATCATCCTTCGGACGCGCTCACCTGGGGAATTAGACAACAAAACGAAGATGTGAGGCGGGGATTGGGACTGCGAATGGGCATCACTTGCTCGTCTGTACTGTACGTTAGACTACAAAACGAGGACGTGAGGGGGGGATTTGGACTACCAATGTTCGGATGAGATGTGCTCACCTGAAGAATGGGACTACGAATTGGGTCTGGGTTGCCGATCTGTACGGTACTTTAGACTGCGAGAGATCTGGTGAGGCGGGGGTTTGGACTACGAATCGTCCTTCGGAATGCCTCCACCTGGGAAATCAGACGACGAATCAGACCTGGGTTGCTGATCTGTATGGTACATCAGGCTACAAAAGATCTGGTGAGGCCGGGGTTTGGACTACGAATCGTCGTTCGGACGGGCTCACCTGGGGAATTAGACAATGAAACGAAGACGTGAGGCGGGGATTGGGACTGCGAATGGGCATCATTTGCTCGTCTGTCCTGTGCATTAGACTACAAAACGAGGACGTGAGGCGGGGATTTGGACTACCAATGTTCGGATGGGATGCGCTCACCTGGGGAATGGGAGTACGAATAGGTATATTGGGTCCTTCGTATGCAGGATCACACCACGAAAGGAGATCATGTGTCACAGAGAGTGTGTGCTCACCTAGGCGATTGCACTACCAAGCGTGCGCTGAGGTGGGGAGTCTGGCTACGAAGGGAGGCTGTGAGCGGGGGAATTAGACCACGAACATTTCCTCGTAGTCTAGAGAGACCAACGATCAACGCCTTCGCTGCGCCCACGGGTACTGGTTTGTAGTCTCGTCAGACATATCAGTCGGGAGGAAAACCACGGCTCATATAGGAGTTTGGACTACGAAAGCTGGCCGTTGGGTGGCCAGACACTTAATTTGCGGGGCCTGCTTGTGCCTGGTGAGGCATTCAGACCACGAACAGCCAGCCGTAGTCTCACCAGACGAGAAAACCACGAGAGCGCCTGTTGTTTGGGTGGACACCGGAGACTTACGGGGGAACCAAACTACGAACACGCCCCGGTCACATGCCAGTTCGATTAGGGATCGGCTCACCTGGGTGATTGGCCTACGGGCACACGCAGTCCGACGATACCACAGATGCTCAGGGGACGAGACGATACACCTTTTGTATACGATGTATTGAACCTGAGTAAACCCCAATGTAATACGCTAGACCCCTTCTGTTGACAATCAATGTGGCTGTGCGTCGGAGTTCCGACCTGGCAGCATCACGCAGTATGCCCTGGCGGTATCGCGACGTGTGCGGGAAACATCAACGGGTGGCCCCGAGTTCGAGCTCACCAACTTGAATACGCGAGGGCGTTGCACAACACACCCAAATACTGCGCCACTTTGGACACAGAACCTTCATCTTGTTCACCACCAACCATGTCTACCGCCATAATAAAATCCGGGCACCTGCATATCACCACCTCGTTCAACGACGGCCACCTTCGTGCGATCCCAGGGTGGGGCGCCCCAGCAATTAGACGGGGCCCGACTTCTAACGGCGGATCGTCTGCAATCTCGAGCACGGATCGATCCATTAGCGGAGAAGAACGCAACATCGCCCGCGATGAGCCTTCTTTCATCACGAATGGGCTATGCTATTCCAATGAAAGGGCACATTGGCTCAACGCAGTTCGAGGGAATGGACGGTTGGGGAAGGCGATTGTATGTCAAGAGTTCGCATTTTCGTTTTTTTGATCCAAGTCTCAGTTATCTTGCAGGCGAGGCATCTCGTGAATCTTGGGGTCGCAAGGCTGGATTTTACCCTAGATCACCCTGAAAACTTGGTGAATCGTAAGCCTGTCATCTCTCACTAGAACTATCAAGGAGATTGACGGTTTTTGGACCCAGTTGACCCGATGTTACACTCGGCGATGGACAAATTTGGGATGATAACAGTCACCCTATCGCTCGAGAGCCTTGACCGGCTCACCCAACTCCTCAAGAAGGAAAATGAAGTGTGGCAAGAACAGTCAGACAAAGGCTGCCGCTACGCCCGTTGCTTCAGCGTCAGTTCTTCTCTACGCAAACTTCAAAGCTCTCGTGGGCCCACTAAATTTTGTCCCATAGATTTTCAGGCAGGGGTTTGCGAGTTCTACTTATGAGCTCGTCATCCTGCACCCCAAGCACTTCCTCCCCTGTGGAAGTGTCCTGCCTGTATACTCAGGGGCCGAGTACACACCCACGCTCTACCAGGTGGCGCCGGATGGGGTACTCCGCCAATTCCCACTAGCAGCAGGTCGCGAATCTCCCCGCCTCCCTCCCTTCGCGTTCAACCCAAACTTCCGTCAAACAGAGAAAGATCACCTCAACCCGCTCCTAGTCGCTCTTTCATCGCAAATCAAGTTCAGGCGGTATGAGCGTTCAGACTGGCCGGAGCTGGAAGATCACACCCGCTTGTTGATGAAGAAAACTACGATACTCGTTGACGCTATCTATTGGAAACCGGTACGACTTGCCCCAGCAGTCCAGCATAATGCAACCTCCTCTGATGAGGAAGGAGATTGGAGTGGTGAGGACAGATGGAGTGGTGAAGAATCCGAAGAAGCGCCTGTATTCTCTGCACCTGCCAGCCGCAACCGCCGTGGACGGGGTAGAAGTTCTCAGCCAAGGGACCCCAACATGGATGAGGAAGTGATGCTTGCCTTGGCAGAGGAAGATGATTTCACAATGGACGAGATGTTTGATATGATGTCTGGCCCCAATGGTGAGTCGTCCTTTTGAATGGACAGTAGTAAGGCGTGCTGAAAAAAAACTGGATATAGACCATGAATTGGATGAGGATGATCAAGCCCTTTTATCCTCACTTTGGGATCGTCAAGAGCGACCCAACGAGTCTTCCTAGAGAAGTGGTAAAGTATGATGTTTGCCATCTCGGCTTGAAGAAATTTACCACACCCTCAGGGACCACCTCTCGCGTGCCTTCGGTGTCTGGATTTCCCTCTGCCGTCATGAACTGCGCTTCCTATTCCATTCGTTCTGTTGGCCTAGACTATGCCGCCATCCTGAAGTTGCATTCCAGGAATTGGCGAGGTTTCATTGACACTAGCTGGCCAGTTGTATCCCCGGAACGCCGCCTGTGTGCAAAGAGTTGCCATCGTTAGTTCGGACACAGAACCTATGCATTGGTACCTTGCGTTGTTCGCAAGGCAGAGGCTCTTCCTTGGTACGGCTCGATGGCGACCTTCCACTGCGTCTATGAGGGTTGCAAGCATTTCGATATACTTTCCAACTTGTTTTGAGGATGCACAAGTGCTACGGGGTACCCCAATGTCGAACTACACAATTCAAGGCAGGAGGGGCCGACTTCGGAACCTTGTGGTTCATGTCATATTTTACGTTTGGCCCTGAACCCGGCACATAGGCTCGGTTAAAGACCCTATAGGGTCCACTCGACCACACCGAGTGAACATGTAGACTTGGTGTTGCCAATGTTATCTATTTATCGTGGAAGTGAAATTCTGAGCGCTGGAGGACAGAAAAAGAGATGTCGCAAGGGCCACCATCTAATCAGATGTCGCACGATCCTCGCCAGAGCCTAAGCTACTGGCGCCGGTAGTCCTGGAACGTTCTACTCTCACTGAGCTTAGCTTCTAACATTCCCTGATACTCCTCTCTTCTTCGGCACGCCTAAAACACGTTTCCTTTTCTTATATAAGGCAAGATGTCCGACCCTGCTACGACCCAGAACGCCCCCTCCGACCAGGTTCAATCCGCAGCCCCTGTCGCAGCGTCGCCCGACCAACCTACTGCCACGGAATCTGCTCAAGACAAGGTCGCTCCTGCACCTGAACCCGTCGTTGAAGCCAGCAAGCCTGAAGCTACCCCAGAGGTCGCAAAGGACCCCAAGGAAGAGGTTGTAGTTACGGAGGACGCGCCAAAGGTCGAAATGACGAATACGAGTACCGCTCCTGCTCCCGCTGCGCCTGCTGAGGCCGCGAAGCCTGACATCTCCGCTGCGCCCCCTTCGCCAACGCCCGGGGCGCCTGCTGCACTCCCCGCAGTGTCGGAGAAGAAAGATGAAACGGAGGATAAGGAGCCGCAGAACACTTTGACTGGCCACTTCACTGAGGCCGAGTGGAAAGCGTTGAAGGACTTCAGGGTACGTTTGGCAAAGGCAACCACGCTCAAGAACTGCCCCTAATAACCGCCTGCTCCCACAGGCCCAGCTTCCCGATATCCTGGCAGAAGCCTTCCCCGACGAGCCTCAGGCCAAGTCGACTCCGTTCACCATCTGGGGCGTTGTCGTCGACCCTACGAAGCCCAAGTCCGACGCTCGCGTCAGCGTCATCTTGATGAAGTTCCTGCGCGCGAGGAACCTCAGCCCGACTGCAGCACGCGAGATGCTCGTGAATACGCTTCGCTGGAGGGAGTCGTTCGATATCGAGGCGGCTCTCAAAGAGGAGTTCCCCAAGGACTTGTTTGATGACATGGGGATCATATATGGACGCGACAAGGGGGATAGGCCTATTGTGTACGTCGTTTCCTCACTTGTTGTGTCACATAGGGTCGATGGTTGACGCGCCTCTTTAGTTATAACCTCTACGGCGCTAACCCGGACTTGAAGTCCGTCTTCTCCGATGTCCAGCGTTTCATTAGGTGCGGTTTATGGTAGCGAGCGATAGTAGGCGTTTGTGTATACTCACCCGTTCTCCGCAGGTGGCGTGTTGCCCTGCAGGAGCGCAGCGTTGCGCTTCTCGATTTCACCGAGGTCGACCAGACCCTTCAGATTCATGGTCTGTCCCCCTCATTACGCGCTGACTGGCATCTCCAACTCACCCATTATTTCATAGACTATGCCGGTGTGAGCCTTTCCAGCCGCGACGCCAACTCGAAGGCCGCTGCGTCCGAGTCTACGAACATCTTTGGATCACACTACCCTGAACTCCTGTACAAGAAGTTCTTCATCAACGTCCCCTCGTGGATGACCTGGATTTTCTGGGCGTTCAAGGCGCTTATACCCTCGGCTACTATGGCCAAGATGGCTGTTGTTGGCTCCTCGACTTCTGCTTTACAGTCGGCCTTGCTTCCCCACATCGACGCGAAGGAACTGCCGAAGCGGTATGGTGGGGATGCGGAAGCATTTTGAGCGGTTCCTTGACTGAATACCCCGATACCCAGGTTCATGCCTTCCTTTCCTCATTCTTTTATTTCTTGGATACCACTCCCCCACTCCTACATACCTGCTCATTTATTTACTAGTCGTTCCCTTGAATACGCTTTAGGAGGCTTTAGGCTCAATCTTGTGGCTGTACACGCGCAATCGTGCCAGAGGGCCCACAGCTAACAGGCGGCGCTCTCGTAAGGAGATCCTTGCCGCGCACTGGCTGATCGCCAGAGGCCTTCCCACGGATATCGGCGACTGTTCGCTTCCCGCTCGCCTGCAGTGCTCGACATGACATCCCTTGGATGCCCTGGGGATATCCCGGGTGGGTTCTCCAGGGGATACTCAATTCAGGGACTTGGTGTTTTTTTTTGTTGTGTCGGTCCCTTTCCACAGAGGCGATGGCTCGGCAACAGCTCGGCTTGCCTTAGTCAATGCTTCTCACTCTCAATCACTCATAAGGCCCGCCACGTCGAGTCCGCGTTTCTTGCTCTCTCGCATTGTTCTCCACATTCGGCATCACCCCCAAGGTCAAGGCAGGTCGGCCAGTGACAGTGAGTGAGTTTGTTTATTCTTTGTTTTCATTTCCCTCACAACATACTGATACCCTTCGTTAGTTAAACTTCGGCACACTTGGTGGATGTGGCGAGAGAGGGATTTGGGGACCCGAGTCTATCATCCCAGGTCATGAGTGTTCGGGCTGTGGGGGAGCGGGAGTTCCGAGTGACGTGGATCACAAGGTGAGTAGCTCCTGAGTAGCTCCAAATGTGCTGGCAGTCTACGTCGTCGTGCTCACATATAGTCTCGTAGGGATTTGCCATTTCAATTTCCAGATGTAGAGGCTCTGTCACGGTGTAGCGCTCCTCTCCAAGCCAGGTAACAACAATGTGGCATCGCTGTAGGACTACATAAATGTATGGACCCATCATGTATATTAGTTTATCTGCTTAATACACCTTTTATCCGACTGCATTCAATATTCAATATTGTGAACCAATGAATGAAACGGCGAGTAAATATCCAACGGCGCGACCATCCAAACTGATTATATAATCGGGCTAGACGTCACGTTACAGCGGAGGAGAACCTTTGGAGGTCCATTTCAGCTCTCCGGGGAGAGAGGTCTCCTTGGAGAGCCGGGGAGAGGCTATATGGCTCGTGAATGGATCACCGCTGGTTCGTGGCTGAGATCCCTGGGAATATCCATGCGCCATCACGATCGGAGCGTTGACAGATCTCTGATCCAACTTGGCGTGTAATGATAAGATTTGCCAGTGATCGTGATCAGTTTCAGACTTTGTTTGTCAAGACCTGTCCGAACCAAAGTCGGGGCACCGCGTTGTCACCGTCGTTCTTGACATCTTTCAGTCCTCTGATTCTTGATAACCCCCTCCGCTGCTGGACATAGAGTCTCCCAGGGTTTCCCTCGTTTCCCTCTTTACCGTCCTCCCTGGCTGGTGTAGACCTCACCCATTCCTCCACATCCCGACCGACTTGGCCCCTGAAGTTCCCCCGCGCCAAGCATGTTCAGCGATGATACCCGGTTCGCCAACGACAGAAGGGCGCCAATGTGGCAAACAGGAAGCATGCCAATGTATAGTCCTGCATGGACCAACGAAAAGTCGTGGCTGCAACGATTCGGCTCCAGCACGGTCATGGTGGTAGACGATATGTGGAAATCCGTCCTGCGACAACTGCCCTCCTCCAGTGGACGCTCAAACCACTCACTCACCGCCTCGTCGCCCAACAACTCGAGCGTCACATTTGTATTGATGTGCGCGCTATGGTACACGACGTCCGCCCTCTCCTCGAACACCGGAAAGGCGCTGCTCAACCAGTTCAGATACCCCATTACCCTCACCTTCGTCCAGTTCGGCTTCGTCGCCTTCTACTGCATCCTATTCATGTCACCGCTCGTACGGTTCTCAAAGTTCAGGAAGCCGACGAAGGAGATCATCCAAGCGACGTTGCCTATGGGGCTCTTCCAAGTCGGCGGTCATATCTTCTCCAGCATTGCTATCTCCCGGATTCCAGTAAGCACAGTGCACACAATCAAGGTACGTGTTGACGCCCTGTTGCCCGCTTGGAAGTGTGCTTATCTTGTCACAAGGCTCTCTCTCCCTTGTTCACCGTCGCAGCATATGCGCTGCTCTTCGGCGTCAGCTATTCCTCAAGAACGTACCTCTCCCTCCTCCCGCTGACCATTGGTGTCATGCTGGCATGCTCCTTTGACATGTCGGCGTCCAATGCTATCGGGCTCCTCTGTGCCTTTGGATCCGCCCTCGTCTTCGTCAGCTCGAACATCTTCTTCAAGAAAATCATGCCTTCCAATAGCGGAGGGATGTCGCAACCGTCCCACAAATTGGATAAACTCAATCTCCTCCTATACTCCTCCGGCATGGCGTTCATTCTGATGATCCCAATCTGGTTATACTACGACCTCCCCCTCCTTATCGGAGGAGACGCCTCGACGCACGCACCCCCAGGCAAGAAGGCCCCGCTACCGGCGACGCACTCTGTCACGTACTACTTCTTCATGAACGGCACCGTCCACTATGCCCAGAACATTATCGCCTTCATCATCCTGTCCTCGACGTCCCCTGTCACCTACTCCATTGCGTCGCTGATCAAGCGAGTTGCGGTCATCTGTATCGCGATCGTCTGGTTCGCGCAGCCTGTGCACCCTGTGCAGGCATTTGGGATCATCCTCACCTTTACGGGCCTGTGGATGTACAACAATGCGAAAGGCGACGTGGCCAAGGGGGAGAAGAAGATCCGGCGGATGGAAGCGGCGCATAATATGGTGCTTCCAACTACGAAGGAGGATTCTCGGATGATGATGGGGGTAGACACTCCGCCCGACACTCTCCCTGTAGACTCGGTCACGATGGGCCTTGGGTCGGGAGCGCTGAACAGGGCGCGGGCCTTTTCGCTTTCCGGTAACGACTATACCAGCTCATATACTCACCAACGGCAACCTGGACCTGCGTTCACGGCGACGCTGGATACGAAGCTGGCCTCTGTGAAGGAGGACGGCCAAGGGCCCCGTCCCGCCTCGTACCCTTCGCCTCCGACGTCGAATTCCTCGCCGCCTTCAGAAACGATACCCCTGCCCTATGCTGGAATACACCACCACCCGCCTGTTGGCAGCTAATGGACGCTTTGTTGTATTCGTATTTATGTCTGTACTAGGATGGAAATTTAGACCAATCTAATCGCCCATGTTGTTTGCCGCTGTTTTTAGTGCCGTGGGAAAGTCTCTCGGCAGACATTCGGCATCGAACTCGTCGCAAAAAGTGTCGCAGAAGGACGTCGACATCCTCCAGGCCGTTCAGCAAGACTTCAGCACAACATGGTCCGTATCCACGCTCCCCGTCTCAGTGTCCCATTCGCGTCTGTTCTGCCCCAGAAACGCTGCTCGTTGGCGCTGGATGCTGCAGAATGCGCCCAGATGACGCCCATGCGCACTCGCACGACGCACTCGCTGACGCCCAGTTTTACAGGCTCGGGGACCCAAAAAGCACTTGAAGAGGCTCGCAGCGCCATCGTCATGGATGCTGGACAAGTTGGGCGGTACCTACGTGCGTTTTGTCCACTTTTTCATTATCTGGTGTGTATTCAAACTGTAGCGCGATCGCTAGGCTCCCCGTCCCTCGCCCGGTCCCCACAAGCTCCGCGAATCCCTCCCCCTCAGCATCTTCCTCCGCAACCGCCTAAAGTACGCTCTCACTGGCCGTGAAGTCACCGCCATCGTCAAGCAGCGTTTGATCAAAATCGATGGCAAGGTCCGCACCGACCCCACCTTCCCTGCTGGTTTCCAGGGTGCGTGATACCCTTGCCTTGCGATGAGTTTGCATACTGAAGAAATTTGGGATTTAAAGATGTCATTTCCATCGAGAAGTCGGGCGAGCACTTCCGTCTCCTCTACGACGTCAAGGGCCGCTTCACCATCCA
The DNA here is from genome assembly GCA_951394405.1 of Coprinellus micaceus. Classification (NCBI taxonomy): domain Eukaryota; kingdom Fungi; phylum Basidiomycota; class Agaricomycetes; order Agaricales; family Psathyrellaceae; genus Coprinellus; species Coprinellus micaceus. Next base: position 1,931,260 of record OX596334.1, on the reverse strand, counting down.
CCGCATCACCCCTGAGGAGGCTACCTACAAGCTCCTCAAGGTCCGCAAGGTCGCTCTCGGTGCCCGTGGCGTTCCCCACATCGTCACCCACGACGGTCGCACCATCCGCTATCCCGACCCCCTCATCAAGGTCAACGACACCGTCAAGTTCGACTTTGAGACTGGCAAGATCACCGACTTTGTCAAGTTCGATACCGGCAACATCGTCATGATCACCGGTGGCCGTAACATGGGTCGTGCTGGCGTTATCGTGCACAGGGAGAAGCACATCGGAGGCTTCGATATCGTCCACGTCAAGGATACTCTCGACAAGACCTTCGCCACCCGGTACGTCGTGATTCGCTTTCCCCACCTTTTGCCCGCGTTTCTTACAACTCGTTATAGTGTCACCAACATCTTCGTCATTGGTGAGGGCACCAAGCCCTGGGTCTCCCTCCCCAAGGGCAAGGGTACCAAACTCACCATCGCCGAGGAGCGTGATGTCAGGAGAAAGCGTGCCGCTGCCGAGTAAATGCAGTATCTCTTCAACTTGCATGCCTATGATACTGCCTGTATGCACCATGACTGATTTTCCATATCCATGCCAAAAACATCGCATTACGGGTCCCCTTGGTCAGATCAGGAGAATGGAAGGCGGGCAAGTATTCATATAGCTACCAATAATCCAGATGACGATGAGCTACAACGTCCTCCGTCCTCTTCTTGCGCTCCGCTTCCCACTTGGATACCCACTTGGCCATCTTGGCCCTGCTCTTCTCGTTCCCCACGTTCACTGTCGCGATCATCTTTCCCCACTTTAACGACAAGGCGAAGCATGTGAGCTCGTAAAACGAGGAGTGTTCAGAGTAGGGTATGGGATAGAGTTGGAGTGTGGAGGTCGACTGCTTGCTTGGCTTGAGATTCTCGAATGTGAACGTCTTTTGGACTGTGCGGGTTAGGATTTGTTGGATGCTTGGAAGTTGGTCCGTCCCAGATGGTTGGACGTAACTGCACCCATGATTTAGCTCGACGTAGTGAGTGTTTCAGAGAGGGAGACGTACGTCCATCCTGTCGGCCTCAGTCCGATGACCTTGGAGAACCGGTCCTTGTATTTGTCAAGGTAGCTTGGGAGTTTGTCGCTTGTGATCATCCCCAGCGGGAGTAGGTGGACGGCCGCGTCCTTTGGGTTGGAGGTGAGGAGAGCGTCGAGCTCGGGGTCGGCTTCGCAGCGCAGCAACGCTGCTTTGCGTTTGTCGCAATACACTTTTGTCGCGAGGGCTTTGGCGACGGCTGAATAGGACTTCGGTTAGGGCGTCGAAACGAGGGAGGGGAGTGTATGTTACCTTTGACTATTCGTTCTTTGCCTATGGAGTAGGTCCTGAGGCGAGTAATATCAGTTAGTGCATTGAATAGGGGGTGAGGGGTAAGACCGACCCTACAACGAAAAGAACGGGTTTTGAGGGTTCTTTTGGTTGCTTGGAACTTGAAGTGATTGGCGTTGTCGATGTTAGCCATGAGAACACGCCGCTGGCTTTGTTGACTGGGGGCTCTCCCGACGCAAGCTTCGTTGCAAGGTCTGCGCATGCAGCTACGACCTGCGCCTGAGGAGGAAACGTATACTACCACGAAAACGAGGTTAGTCACCAGGAACTCTGGATGGTGGTCGGTCGGGCGCAGCTGACCTTGGGATCGAGATAGGTCGTGTCGAGGTAGACATGGTCGATCCACTTTCCCTTCACAGCAGGGTGCAGTACGTGCCTTGGGCTAGCCCGAAAGTCGCCACAGTGGAGGTATCTGAACACTCTGCCTGATCCTATATGCGGCGACTTGAACGTCCCGTCTCCTGCGTTCACGGTCTGGCGACCTTCAAAGTAGAATAGGCACGAGCCAGGACAGTGGTTGGCCTCAATCAAGGTGACCTGGACTCCTCCCGAGTCGGGTATGGTGGTGGGTGTGTCCATAGGCAGGGGCTTGACCCACTTCTTGTCGACAGAGAGCATATGGATGATGAGGTTCGCGGTTCCTTCGGAGCAGTAGATGGGCCCGTGGCTCCAGCTCGAGGAGAGGTTGGTGTAGTGGTCCGAGTGCGCATGGGTCAGGAAGTAGGCTGTGACCCCAGGGATGGCGCCGTACCTGAACGCGTCGACGGCGACGGGCATCCCTTGGAGAACTCTGTAAAAGGGCGCCTTGCGGCGGTTTCCGTTGGATTTGTTTGCGCGGAAGGAGCTGTCTTCGGCGGCAGCGGCTTCCTTCCAGGCTTGGTCCTCTTTGAAGCCGGACATGATCATGGAGAAGGCGTCGTTGGGTTTGAGGTCGTAGTCTTTTTGGGTTTCGTCTTCTTGGTCTGGGACGTCGACGACGTCGTCTGGGGGGATGAGCGTGGAGTCGGCGTATTCGTCGTCGCCGTCGTCCCAGAAATCGAGGGTCATGTCGATGTCGACTGTAGAGCTGCTCGCGCTGGATTTTGTATTGGTTGTGGATTCAGATAGTAAGGAGAGGTCGATATTGGAACAGTCGGCGCTTTGCTGAAGGGGAGAAGGCAGGGGCCGGGACGAAGGACCCGCACCTGGTGTAACATCCAACGACCTCAGCCCGGCGCAGTGACCATTGGAACAGTCCTCCTCCGTCTGGAGGGGAAAGGGAGTAAGGCGCGATGGGCCCAGCCGTACAGCATTGCTGGAGCCAACGGCGCGTTCGGATCCCTTGTCAAGCAAGAAGGGATCTCCGAAAGCAAGCGCGTTTGAGGTCGATATACACGAAGACGCGCCCGTATCTTCGAGTTTGACGGAGGATGTCGATGCTTGGGGGTTCGAAGCAATCAACTTCCTGCGCTTAGCAGACCCATTGCTGAACGCGACGACCTCCACCGCGTCAGAGTCTGAATCAGAGTCTATGACGATGACTTCACGCTGAATAGACGCCAAAGGTTTCCGTTTTGTCGAGTCGTCACGTCGTTTGCCCTTCTGGGCGCTTGACGCCGTCGCGCTCTTTGCTTGGAAGAAGTCCAGTAACGTGGACGCTTGGGATGGGGTCTTTGGTGCTTTCTTCTGCTTCATGACTGTGGCCTCCTTTCCTTGCACAGAAGGCAATGTATGTCGCAATTCGAAGGAGGGTGTGGGGAATGAGAGTTTATTCAAGGTGAAGGTTGTGGTCAACCCTTATTCCCATTGTGGTCGGAGTTTCACATCCTGACATCAATTAAGTATAGGGACTTCAGCCAAGGTTGTCCTCTGCCTTCCAAACCGATCCCTATCGCTATCTCTCTGCGGGTACCCTATATCTCGCAGGCGGGACCAAATAAAATGCGGCCGCGACTGGCGAGAAGGAAAACCCGCGTTATCAGTCTCCTGACTTCGCCTTGACCTCAATGAGTCAGAGGGACCTACCGTCACAATCAGACCCTTATGGCACCAGGACATCCGTGTCCGTGGGGCTCTGGAACACGGGGAGCAGTTTAAAAGCGCCAGGCGATTGCACCATCTGACGAGCTGCTCTCTCATACATACCACCATGGCTGGCGATTCTGTTACCCCCGCTTCATCGTCCGAGACGTCGAAAGAGGCTACGTATATCCTTCATCGTACGCCTTGGAGGCCTCCTGTGGCCGTCCGTGGTGAAGGATCTTATCTCTACCTTGAGGATGGAACGAAGCTCCTCGATGCAGTAGGTGGTGCGGCGGTAGCTTGCATCGGTACCAGCCATCCCAAGGTCATCAAAGCTATCAAGGATCAGGTAGACGAGCTGCCCTGTAGGTCCCCCATTTCGTTGGTTTATTTCTCGATCGCTGAAGTGATACCTCACAGACGTGTACAATATGCAGCTCTCCAACAAACCCGCCGAAGCACTGGCGAAGAACCTGGTGGAACGCAGTAATGGCGCGTTTTCTGCAGTTGGTTTCGCGTCTGGAGGTGGGTCGCCAGGTTGTTCGCAGTCAATAACCCAAGGCGACTGACTTTCCGTGTCTTTTCCGAAGGTTCCGAGGCCATGGAAAGTGTGCTAAAGTTGGCTCGACAGGTAGATTTTGCCTTGATTTCAGAGACATAGGACCCAACCACTGACTTGTCGTAGTACTATGTCGACACCAACCAACCCCAACGAACCAATTTCATCGGACGCCAATTGTCCTTCCACGGCAACACCCTCGCCACTTTGTCTGTCGCGTACCACCCCACGCGTAGGGCACCCTATGCTCCGATTATGGACGAGAAGAATTTCCATCACGTATCGCCGGCGTACGCCAAACGATTCCAGAAACCCGACGAGACGGAGGAACAGTATGTCGAGCGGCTACGACAAGAGCTGGAAGATAAATTCATTGCCCTTGGTCCTGACACCGTTATTGGCTTCGTCGCAGAGACAGTGGTAGGAGCGACCACTGGCGTCGTTTCCGCGCCGAAAGGCTACTTCAAAGGTATCTTCGCATTCAGTTTCAGCCTGTCTTTAGATCTCTCTTGCTAAAATACTGTTACAGCTATGAAGGGTGTGTGCGAGAAGTACGGTGCTTTGTTCATTCTTGACGAAGTGATGAGTGGCATGGGCCGTATGGGCACCCTTCACGGTTGGCAATCCTTGGGCGACAATTGTGCAGTAAGAATGTGTTTCTCTGAGATCAAGTCCAAGTATCTAAAGTACCATGCTCATCTCTAGCCGGACATCCAAGCCGTAGCCAAGGGACTTGGTGGAGGGTAAGGTATTTCATCCTATCCCGCATGCTGATACTGAATCTTCCTCCAGATACGCTTCGATTGGAGCGGTCCTCATGTCACCCAGGGTGGTGGACGGTATTCGGGGCTCCTCCGGTCTATGGAAACATGGACACACATACCAGGTCGGTGCATAAGGGCCTATTCGGAATGTCCGGGAAGCTAGGCGTACGCCTACGCCTACAGCCAAAAATCATCAAATTCAGGGTCCCATAGGCGGACGGCACCGTCTAGGCGTATGCCTAGCCACGATTTCCCCGCCAAATTCTAGGATACGCCTAGGTAGCCGGACATTCCGAATAGGCCCTAATACTGCCTAGCCTCCCATGCTAACACGATAACAGGCTCACCCCCTTGCGTGCGCCGCGTCCCTCGCTGTCCAAGAGGTCATCGAAGAGGAGAACCTCTTGGAGAACATTCGGGAGCAAGGTGCATACCTCGGCAAGCTCCTCCGCGAGCGTCTCACAGGACCCAACGCCCTCGCTGCACCATTCACCTTCGACGTTCGAGGTGCTGGTGGATTCTGGGGCATCGAGTTCGATTTTGACCAGCCAGCAGCCGCGTCTCTCGACTTGAAGGGGGAGCGCTTTGCTATGGCCGTCCAAGCGAAGGCGCTGCAGAATGGTCTGGTAATTATGGGCTTCTATGGTGGTGGGGATCTTGATGGTGTCAAGGGCGACCATAATGTCATCGCCCCGGCGTATAATACCACGAGGGAGGAGGTCGAGGCTATTGTGGAGCTGTACGTGAGGAGTGTCGAGGAGGTGCTGAGAGAGGCAGGAGCGAAGTAAAATCATTGAATGTCAATTAAATAGATGTACAGTAAACATTTCAACCCGAGCCACCACGCATAGATTACGTTCATATAACTTCCTCGCAATCCGTTGAGGCTAGCGCCGAAGGCATAGAGTTCTTCCATGGACCCGAGAGTGCAAGGTCATCTAGGTCATCCTCGGTGTGCCAGAACCCAAGATCCCAGTCTACAGGCCTTAAGTACGTTCCCATATGAACTCCTTCCCTCCCCGTCTTCCCAACGTGCGAGATATAGCCGTCATGAGAGTTGCATGCTGTCATGCCAAACCAATGTCCGATGACATTCTTCGGGGCACGGTCCTGCTCTTCCGGATCCATAACCCGCAGATCCACCTCTGGGATATCTTTGATACTCTCGAGGCAGAGTGCGTGGGTGCGCATGACCTTCCAAGAGCAATTAACCGCCAAGACTAGTTGCTTGAGGTGCACGCAGGAGGCGAGGAGAAAGTGGACCGTATCCCAGAACTTGGCTGGCAATTTCCTGTAAGGATACACCTGACGCTCAGACTTGTCCTCTGCGAACGGCTCGGGGGGCGTCCCGTTCAGAATGAATAGGTTCTCGAGGTTTGGGCATTCAATGCACTGGAGTATCGCCTCGACGCAGTCGTTAGTGGCGATCTTGAGCCAGCGGAGCTTCGGGAGTCGAGGAAGCAGTCGGCGCTGCGCCTTGGGGTCGTCAGATTTAGGATACGTCTCAAGGACGTTCGGTATGTCCAAGTTAATCTCCACAGCATTCGTGCAATGGGAAAGAAGCGAAAGGCATTCGTTCACAGTCATTGAGGCCAGTAGACTGACGTGGGTAAGCCGTTCAAAGAGGCTCTCGTAGTGGCATGAGGCCGTGAGGTTAGCTTGATCGTAAGGGCCAAAGTTTAGGTGAAGTTGCCGCAGAGAGTCGATGTCCGCGAGGCATGCGAGAAGGCTCTTCATGCTGAGGGGACTGTCCCCCTTCGCTCGCGGTTCAGGCTCGGTGTACTGGTGTGGGATGTCAATAGCCAAGTGTTCCAGCCGAGCGAATTGCCCTGAAAATGTGGAAGATGGGTTGTAAAGCTCTCGGAAGCCGCCGGGTATCTCCCGCCCTAGTTTGAGGGACCTGATACGGAAAGCCAGCTTCAAAACGGCCTTTTTGGTTTTGTAGCCCTTGTATATCTTCTCTCCCGGGTGACTGGCAGTGTAGCCGCCCAAGTCGAGACAAATGTCCGAGGTATCTTCTTCGCCGTGAAGGCCAAGAGCGAGCCGTTGCCCGATCTCTTGAAGAAAGGTGCTACCGCCTCGTCTGAATACGCCGGGATAGTGGGCGTCCGCAGGGCTCTGTGGGTCTTTGGCTGAAGGTTTCTCATGGAAACTGGACCTAGAGATTTGAGTGCCAGGGCTAAGAAGGGCTGTTTGTGAAGACATGGTGAGGGGTGGGGGGAAGAGGGGGGATAGGCGGAAGGCCCCGCTGTCTGCCCTCCTTTTATACCCCACAGAGGTTGGACCAAGCAAAGAGAAATGGGGCGACAACGCAACGAAACGCTCGTTGTCATGAAAGGTCTCCCATTGCCTGAAAGCCATTTGGCCCATTCATCTGGAGGACAATGGGGCAGAGCAAAGCAGAGCCTTTTTGTGGGACGCTGTAGAGGTCAAAGCAAAATCAGCAGGCTTCTGCCATTGTGACGGTCTTGGAAGTGCTTTGGCCTGCACTTGATATTTGGAACTCTAGTAACGAGTGGAATGCTGATCCCTTCTCCGCTTATTGTGGTTGATGGGGTGGGTGTTAAGCGAATTAAGGCCACCGATGGTGAATTGGTGGTGGTGAGGGTCAAGAAAGTATCATAAGGGCCCCATCGTGCCGGTTTAAATTTGAATTTCGACCCAGGATGCGGACGAAGCTCAGAGCGCGATTAAGAGTTCCATCGGTGGTTTGCATTGTAGTGTACATAGGTATACTATATTAAGGCTACAGTTGGCGTTAAATGCACAGTAGATTCACAAATGCTATCGAAGCCGTTAAGCCCCAGAAAGCGGTACAGGAGTATCGAGCCCAGTCTTCGTCGCCGGCGTTGCGTTGGGAGCAGCGAGAGGTATAACGAGAGATAGATCTCCACGAGAATGTCATATTCCCCAGTTTTAGAGCTTAGCGGAGATCTTGACCTTGCTAGCGTTCTCCTGGAGAATGCGAGCAGCGTCGTTGATCATGTCGTCGACGATCTGCTTAGCTGGGAGAACATCGTTGATGACGGCAGACACACGACCCATGAGCCAGGGACTAGGAGAATATGCATAAGTACCCCATGCAATCCTTCCAGGAAGAAAGTGACATACCGAGTCTCGGCGGAGATCTCAGGCCTCTTCTTGAGCTCAACCTCGTGAGGCAGGACGCCCTGAGAGGTGAGCTGCTTGATCTCATCGCGCCTGTTCTCGTTCCAGTCCTCAATGTACGCGTTCCTGCGCACACGGAGGGGCCGGCCGGTGTAGATGAGAGTGGTGACAGCGTCCTCAAACCCAGCGCTCACGACGAGTTCCTTGTGTTTCTTGGGAGCACCAGCCTCAACGGAGGCGACGAAACGGGTTCCAACCCCTGAGGAATGGCGTTAGATCGACGTATAGGGCGACACTGGCAGAAAATGCTACTCACAGACAGCCTCAGCACCCCAAGAGAGGTTGGCAGCAAGTCCACGGCCGTCGTAGACAGCACCGGCGCCAATGACATAAATAGGCTGGCCAGTGAGCTTCGACTTCTTGCCCTTGCAGATGTCGACACAGGCTGGGATCAAAATGCTGGCAGGGATGTCGCCGGTGTGTCCTCCACCCTCACCAGCCTGGGCGCAGATAAGGTCGCAACCGACGTCGAGGGCCTTCTGGACGTGCTTGGGGTGGCCAACCATGTTCATGACGGGGATGCCAGCCTTGTGCAGCTTGTCGACGGCCCAAACAGGGGGAACACCGACAGCGCAGACGAAGAGCTTGGCCTTCTCCTCGATGATGATGTCGAGGAGCTCGGGGAGCTGGCCCTTGGTGTAGTCGTACTGAGTGGATCTGGTTAGGCTTCATTGAGGTGAGTACCCTGAATAGATGACGTACGTTGGTCTTGCGAGCACTTCCTCCAACCGCAGGGAGCAAGAGGTCGACACCAAAGGGCGCGTTGGGATCCTTGAGGTACGATTTGATCTCTTGAATCTGCAAAGGAATGTGTTCAGGACCGGTAGATCGTGGGCAAGACACGGTTCGAAATGCCCACAACCGGGCTAAGCGGGACTCTCGACATACCTGTGCACGGAGGATCTTGGGGGTGTACCCGATGCCACCGAGGACACCCATACCACCAGCATTGGTAACAGCAGCAGCGAGCTCAGGACCAGCGGCAACGTTCATTCTGTGCCATAATTCGTCAGTACTTGCCTGCAATCCCGGCAGCGCCCGCGATGAACGTACCCAGCGAGGAGAATGGGGTGCTCAATGCCGAAGAGCTGGGTAATGGGGGTGGAGATCTTGGCGACCATTGTGGATGGGAGGGAAGGGTGTGGGGGTGGTGGATGTGGTGGTGGGGGGAGACGATGGAAAGAGACTACGGTCCTGCGATCCTCTTAAATATCACAAGGAAAGGCATGATTATTTGAATTTCACCGGTGTTTCTTATGTTCCAGTGACCGAGCCTCCCCACGGAACGTCATTTGCCGGTAGCCGGTGTTACCCCGCAGCCACAATCCTGTCGTTTAGCGCTCAAGACAAGGCATACAGCAGTAGAGCCTCGATAAAACGTCAATGCACGAGCTTGAAGGTAATTTGACCTGAGCAGTACGGCTCCTCATTGGTACTATTATTTTCAACCAGATAGCTTTCCAATTGAACAAAATATGGTGATCCCAGTGGGTTTCAGCGTTGCGCTCTGGGCCACAGCAAGCCTGTTCAGTGTTTGACGGCTGCAGACTCGAGAGTCATCTGACCAACAAGCAGCGCTTTGCGGGGAACGGGGAACCCGGTAAATAGGAATGTGACAGGAATATTGATAGCAAGTACGAAAAGCTTGGAAGGATGCGGGTGTACTCCGATCGGGGACGGTCTGGCTGCCCGAGCATGCAGAACGAATGGGTGGGTATAGCGGTGAAAAGGTAATCAGGGGAACGTAACAATTGTACTAGTAGGACCAGGAGTAGAGTATGAGAGCGAGAGGATGACGGGGGTGGGAGAGCACAGCAGTAACGGGGGATGGGTGCAGGTGGTATGCAAAACGGCTGAGGCAAGTGCGGGTAGAAGTGTAAAGAACGAGTGATATAGGACCGAGAAACGACACGAAGGGGTGTGAGGAGAAAATTATGAGTCTGGGGTGCTACCGCTGTCTGTCTCGTCGATCCGCGAAACCCTGCCTGCCTCTCTCATTAACCTCCTCAGGCGCGTAAGCTCCTCTTGCAGATTCTTCGCCGTCTTCTCTGCATCCTCCGACTTCTTATTACTCTCCTCCACCTCCGACTTCATCTTTTCTATCTGGCTTGTCCAGAAGGCCTCGACCTCACTATCCTTCTCCTTCGTCTCAACCTTCAACTTTTCAATCTCCTTCCTCCCAGCCTCGGCGTTCTTCACCTCTTCCACAAGCTTTTTATACTTCTGCCCAAGCTTCTCTGCTTCCGCCTTCCACTTCACCTCCCTCTTATTCATATCGTCCCTCAACCGGTCGGTGTCGTGTTTCCAAGCCTCGATCAACCCCTTCATACTATCTCTCAACGTGATATATTCACGTTCGGATTTTGAAGATAGAGCGGTCGATTCGGCGAGCGCGCTCTCCATATCCCGCATAGCTTTTTTCGTCGTTGAGGTCTCGGTCTTGAGTTGTGACTTCAACGTCGTCGCTTCTGCCTCCGCCTTCCGCGCTCTCTCTAACACCTCCTGCAACAACCGCTCCTTCCTCGCCACCACGTTGTTCAAACCCTCATTCTCTAACCGCAGCCGCTCTCTACTTTCCTTCAGATCCTCCGTCTGTCGGGTCAATTGCGAAACCGTCCGCTGGGACAACCGCAGCTGCGATTTTGTGTGCTCCAGAGCATTCCGTGCGTTGACAACACCAGTTTGCAGGTCTGCAAGGACCTTGGTGGTGTTTCCGGGTGTGAAGGAGAGCCGTTTATTGGGTGATGGTAGTGAAGAAAACGACATGTCCGTTGAATTGTCCGCCGGGGAAAGTTTCGAGAAGCTGCTCGGGGAGCGAGCGGCCAGGCCATCATCCGCGAGCGCCCGCGCGTTGCCTTCGGAGAGCGAGAACGATCGCGAAAGGGAAAGAGGTGGCATTGAGTAGACGGCGGAGCGGCGGTTCAAGGATAGTTTGATTTGACGAATCAGTGCGGGTACATCGTCAGGCCGGGTCATCACGAGAAGAGAGAGCCTCTTACCGACGGCAGATATCGGTATTCCTGTGGAAAGACCCATAACACGTCAGTTGACAGGACCAACGGAGGCCTAAATGAAGACTCACGAGACATGGTTCGGGTAGGGCTGGAGATGCGCTTGTAGTGGCCTAGCGGCGGCGAAGAGGGGGATGCGCTGGTAGGTATGCCCTCCCTGATGACGCCGCCGTCTGCATCGCTAGCGCTGGCGGTGCCTTCTATCCGTTTGGGTAGGGGTAGGTTGGAATCGGGACCAGCAATCCCATGCAGGACGTCATAGCTGGATCGTCGTTTGATCTTTATGGCGGGTGTCGTCGTCGACGATCCTTCGCCAACGTCCCGAAACGAAGATGGCGGTGCGGGGCCGTTGCCATTGACGCCATTGAGGGTGTCATAAGCGCTGTTGATGTAGGGGTTCGAAGAGGGTGATGTGGAAGACATGGAGACGCTGTCGTTGAGTTCGTCGAGAAGTTCGGGAGCGTAGGGCCGAGGTCCGACTCGGACAATACTTTCCAAGTTGTTGAGTTGAGCTTGTTGGTGACGAATAGAGTGTTTCAATGTGGACATATGGTTGCGAATCGCAACTGATGGACAGGGTTAAACGCTAGCCGAGATTCGTCGCACGTAAGGAGGACTCACCAGGGCCGTCCAGTGAAACCGAGGGGCTATGCGAACGTTTGATAGAATTGCGGGAGGATGGGCGCGACGATGACCTGTCTCTGGAAAAAGACTTGCGTGGAGATAGTAGTGACTGTGTATGCCGATGTGCCTTGGAATCCGGGAGTTCGACTGTCGAGAACCTAGGGGAAGGACTGGGTAGATCCCGTCTAGACGCTTGGGGACTGCTAGTAGCGCTTGATATGCTGCTAATACTGCTCTTGGCCTGGTGGTTCGAATGGGTTCCGCCTTGGCTATTAATCGGTTGGGTTAAATAAGGGTTGGTATCGTCAACGGCAGACATTCAATTGTGGATGTCCGTGGATGGGCGGGGTGGTACTCCAGTTTCCGACAGGAGCTGAATTGTGTTGGAGCTTGTGGTTCTGGTGCCCTCCTGATCCTTGAGTTTGAACGGTTGGCCTATATCTGAGCGTCCAGCGGCCAAGGCACGTTGCTTTTAAGAGGGAAAGGGACAAGAGAATGGAGACCGTGGTCGACGTCGAGGAGGCACCGCCGAATGCGCGTGCTGCACGCTTGTGCACAACTTGCAAGCTGCCAGAGAACAGAGGGGCTGTTTGGGTAGATATTTGCGTTTGTTAGGACTCGAAGGCGTAGGTCCGCCGTTATCAGTCTGCACCCCATTATCTAATCTACTCTCACTCTTGTCCACAACTTGCGATCATGGTCCAATACCATCTATATCTTCATCTGAACCATGGCGATTGAAGCTAGCGTGAATGACTCTACTATGGACGTCGATGGAGAGGCGCCCACTTCTCAAGCGCCCAGCAGAACGACCCAGCGGCGAGCGTTGACGTCGAGACAGGAACAGCGTTTGGTGAACTACCTCGACGACAGGCTCCTCCAGTGCATGAGGAACTATAAGAAAAGGTGCGGAGTTACGTTGCTCACCGCATTTCTTTGATCTCATCTTGGTTCTAGAACTGAAGAATCATCCCAACTCCGCTCGTTACCTCAGTACCTTGAAGAAGTTCGGCACATCCTCGCGCTGGTGCTTCAAATTCCACCCGTCGATCCCTCCACCGGTTTGAGGACGTATTACCTCCTGCGCTTGACGGGAGATATTTTTTGCTCTATCCCAGGGTACAGAGTCGACCAGGCGACCCGGCAACATGGTCTTTCCAGAGCGCTTAGTGTCGACCTATCGGTTGTCCGGGACGTACTGCAGGATTTGGTGGACTTTCTGGACGATCTTGACCAGGGATGGCTCGCCGTTCTCGAAGGACAAGTGTGGGACCCGGAATCGGCTGAAGGAGTCGACCTCGTGTCCGGCCTGTCCAGCATAACCCTACATACCGACGTTGAGGATGGGGCAATGAGTAACGACGACGACGACGACAACGTGAAAACGACCCTCCCAAACCAAACGGACACGACGCGCCTCCGCAGCCTCCTCATTGGCGGCGAAAGCGCACTAGAAGAGTGGCTTCTTGACCAGAAGCTTGGCGACGATGACCTGTCGGGGACGCTGCAAGGCATGGGCCTGCTGGAGGATTTCGACAACCTATTCGTCCGCACACTGAGTCACATTGGGGAGTTCAAAGGCAAGGATGTGGAAGAGGGATTTGGAGAGAGGATGGAGTTGGGCGAGGAGGTGCCAATGTCGGAGCCTTTTGGGTATAAGCTACCAGACCCAGACCCAGAGGATTGAATGAGGGGGAGGCACGGGGTATGGGGTACGGAGTGGTTGAAACTTTGACTTGGCGGAATGGTTATACATAATATGATACAGAGGAAGTTGGATAAATCGGAAGGGCTTCTGTATGTCGTCCGGGAGGTACCTGGTTAGACGCCCAAGGGTCACGTCACGATGGCATGATTCCACTTGTGCCAATCATGAAGTTGTTTGGCGAACGACAATAGCTCCCGACCCCTCCTTTCCCTGTTCATTGCCACCATCATCGACATGCACGAACCCAACCCCGAAAGCTCTCCCTTCGCACCTCACCTCGACACCAACCACGTCCCCTCAGATGAGGAGAGAACCAAAATCAATGGGCACCTCAAGCACCCCCGACGCGTGATTGAAGGCCTCGACAACCGCGTTGCAAACCTCAAGCTACAAATGGACCTGCTGAAAAAGGAGCGCAAGGTGTATCAGCGGTACGTGGCGAAGCATGAGGCGCTGCTCTCGCCCGCCCGTGCGCTCCCTGAAGACATTCTTCGGTCAATATTTCTCTTCTGCATCGCGGAAATTCCTGCGCAACCTTTCCTTGCCAAGGGAAAAGACCTCGACGGGGATCACGTCCACCCTACGTCGGCACCGTTCCTCCTCACATACGTCTGCCGTCGTTGGCGCGAAACGGCGTTGAGCATGCCCGAGCTCTGGACAAACCCGCATATCACCTATCCGAGCAAGTCAACGGAGGAAGGATACGACGAAGAGCACCCAACGGCCGCGAAGCTACTTGAGCTTCACTTGTCGCGATCATCCACCCTCCCAATATCGATGACACTCAAAGGAACAGACGAAACCAAAATCGAAGAACTGCATGCCGCTGCGAAGCCACTACGGGTTGCGTTCGTTGCGGGCTTGCAACGTTGCAGACGCCTGACCCTCCGTGTCCGCTCGATTTTCTTGGTCCGCATGATTAACTTCCCTCACCCTACCACACCCCTCCTGGAGCACGTGGACGTGAGGTTTAGAGGGGAAGGAACCGTGCCGAACCCTTTTCATGACGACGCCGGCGTGCTGTGCAAAGGTCCTGCTGTTCAAAGCATAGGATTTACAGGCTACCTTCCTGCAAACTACATTCAGGCCCTGCCTTTCGACCGCTCGCGGTTGACAAGCCTCCGGATGGCGGACGATAGTCGTGGACGGACTCTACTGGCCGTTCTTGCGGAATGCCCTCAACTACGACACCTGTATTTCGTCGTTAAAGGCCTCGACCGAGGGACGCCCCCTACACACACACCCGACACAGTCTCACTCCCACACCTGGCTTCCATTTCCATCTCCAAACTCGCTGTTCCCGATAATTTCTTTGACAAACTGGAGCTGCCTGCCCTCGAAAAGCTGTCGTACAGCGGCATTATCAGCGAGCGACACCTGATGGCCCCAGTCAAGAAATATTCCTCGACACTTCGACATCTCTCTGTATGTCCATACAGGGTCAGCCCCCAAGATCTCAGCAACGTCCTTCGTTGTGCAAAGGGACTCGAAGTGCTGGAACTTCTCGACGATGCCAGCCATTCTTGGAGTATCGTGGAGAGAAAGGAATCCCCTGACAGTGTCCTTACGGGCGGGGGTACTCTCATGATGCTCACGCCCGGGTATCGCGCAACGGGGGGCGATAATTCGAAGTTCGTTGACTCCTGGGATGATATGGACGACGAGGAAGATACCTCGAAGCGAGAATCAGACATCGTATGCCCCAACCTACGCGAGATCACCATCCGAGTGACGAGGGGGCTCCCGTGTGGAATATCCGACCCCGTGATATATACGTTTATTGAGAGGCGGAGAGAGCTGGGCAGTCCGACCTTGCAAAATGTCACAATCATTCAGGAGAGGATTCTACCGCAGTGGGAGTTTGGCGTGGTTGATGAACTGAGGGGCAATGGGGTGGATATTGATGGGATGATCATACACTTGCAGTACGCGGAACGAGAGGGCTAGGGGAGTATGCAGCTTGGATGGTTGTATGAATGGGGATTCTGGCTTGCACTTTGTGTGATGCTTTCTGTTCCAACTAAAATGGATGTCTTATTCGAAAGACAGAAATATCAACGTGGCATATATTTGGGACCTCGTTGATGACTCAAATACGTCGGGCCTTGCTCCCAGCCCCCCATTAACGCCCGACCCCTATGAAACCATTGGGCGCCTAGCACGCGCGCCTATATATTGCACCACGTGTTTGATGGCCTGTCATGAATGTCGTTCTCCCGGCTTCTCCTTTTGGGTTCGATGCTGAGCTGTCACGGTCAGTCTCGTTCAAGATCCTCCTTGCAGGCTCCGTCATTGAAGCCCTGCTCTTTCTTTCAACCAACTTCCGACTGTCGTTTCCGCCCCTCCTCCTCACTCGGCTCGTCCCACGCCCTACCTTGCCCTCGATCGGCGCGTCACTCAAGTCTTCGGCTCACACCTACGAGAGATGTCGACGATTCACTGTCCCATATGCTTGAAGGACCTCAAGGAACCTGTGGCTATTCCATGCGGTGAGTCACCATGTCTGTGATGGAAGATAGTTCAAGAGAGTGCTGATCATGGGTTGGATTATAGGTCACGTCTACTGCTCCTCGTGCATAGGGAATTACGCGACGGGCCATGACAAGCTGGCCTTCAAGGCTCGGTGCCCGCTCGCCAATTGCCAACAGGACTTCAACTTGTGTGAGTGTCGCATAACATTCCCGTGGCTAGAGCAATGCTAACTCGGGGCGATGGATAGTCATACCTGATGTGCGCCTCCCCTTAGATGGGGCCATCGCTAGGCTATTGAGTTTGCTAACTGCTGTGACTATAGATTAATGCCGTACCAAGGAAGTTCCGTGCGTTCGTATCGCAACCAATGCGCCGGATACACTTTTCCAAATGGCCTGAAGATGATACACGAAAGGAACGCGACGAATACAAACGCCAAGCAGACGACTTACGAATAGCCAATATTACCCTCGAGGAACAAGTTCGAGCAGCCGACCGACGAGGAGATTACTACAAACGCAAGTTCGAGAAACTACATCAAGATTACGAGAACGAGAAGAACGAACTGGAGACGCGATTACTTGCCCTTCGCGACCAGCTCACAGAATCGCAAACGAGTTCAATCATAGCACCACAGACGCCACAAACTTTGACGGACAATAGCCCACGCCTACTCAAGCGCCGCCGAACGACAGTCTTCAACGATGAGAACAAGTTTGAGGGTAGCGATCGGGATACGGTGGCGGCGAATGTATCTCATGCTTACCAGCCGTATACCCCTATGAGTATGGAGGGGGACGTCAAGGGGGTGGGAAGGGTGGCTTCGGGTGATGGACAGAAGACACCCAAGCAAAGGGTCAAGTATAGCTCAACGCCTGGTGGTTCAGCCGGGAAGAGTGCATTCAGGTTTGCTTTCAGGGCGCCGAGTACTTCATTGCTAGCGCTCAGGGGACCGACGAAGCAGCGGGACTACTCCATTACGGCTCCTAGATTCTAGATGTATGTGTATCGCCAAATCCACTCCCATTCTTGCGGGCGTGCAGCTCGGACTAGGGCGACTTGGCTCGCTGGGGCACATGGCGGCCAAAGCGGGGCAACACCCACAGCATTAATGGGGTAGTGGTAACCTGGGTCGTTGCCATCGTCGAAACGCGCTTGTTTCGACCCGCCGGGGGTTCGATTCCCTCTTAATGCATTGAATCTTTTGCCATCTCACAGGGCGGACTATATAGGCTTGCTCTGGGAGACTGGGATGCCTTTTTGTCTCGCCGGGGCCCAATGTCTGGGGTTTGGGTCGAATTCAGGGCTTGCGAGGCTCGAGCAAATGGACCCGCTCCTCCTCGTACCTTCCGCGCCGTAAATAGAAAGTCGTTCTCACGCCGGATATATTTCACCGCGTCCCAGAACCGACGTGGTCGCGCTCATGGAACGTGTCACCCGAGTTCTCCTTTCCCCATCTCCCTCCTCCCCACTATCCACTAGCCTGTTCGTTGCTGGGTGACCACGAGGCCAGCTGTCGGCCCTGACCACCTCCGGCAGCGCCTTATCATCCAGCAGTCTTCAGCAAACCCTGGTTGACATCAAGCCCCTTCGAAGCTCGTTACAGTAATTCAGGCATATTCCTCTCCTCGACAGGGGCGCCAACTTGCTATAGGATGACACTCGACGGAACCACGGTCGTTTACGGCGCTCTTGGGGTTATCGTAGTGGGATTGGTCCTGGTAAGTCTTTCAATCCGTATGTCAGCGGATGATGATCGCCCTTCATCCTTGTTCTTCGAGCTGCAGGCACCAGCTTGCTGGTTTGCGCTGCAGCGAAGACGAAACCCTCGGGTCAGTGGTGCAAGTCACCCTGTGCTGATTTTAACTTCCACCTGCTTGTACGCAACGCTTACACGGACTCGTTTGAACAGTCATACTTCCTCCTCCTACTATGGTCACCCCCGCCAATCCTCACCCATCCCTCGGAGCTGCTGTATCTCTCGACGCACAACTTCAAGGAGCCTCTACCATTACCCAAACTCGAAGATCCCGCATCAGTTGAACTGAGCATCATAGTACCTGCCTTCAATGAGACAGAACGGTTACCCGCCATGCTCGACGCCACCGTGTCATACCTGGAAGGCGAGGGGTGGCAGAAGGCGTCCACGACACACAAATCCAAGGCTTCACCGAAGCTTTCGCCCAACGGATCCACGAATGGCTCAGCAAAGCCCCGGCGGTCCCAGCCGTCATCGTCACGTCGCCGCACATTCGAAATCATCATCGTAGACGACGGCTCTACAGACTCCACGTCATCATTCGCTCTCTCTCTGGCCCGCACGAAGTACCCCAACACCGATATCAAGGTCGTCACTCTCGAGAAGAACATCGGGAAGGGCGGTGCGGTGCGGCATGGGATGCTGCACGCGGGCGGCGAGCGTCTCCTCATGGCCGATGCGGACGGAGCGAGTCGAATCGAGGATTTGGCTGCTCTCTGGAGTAATATGGACGAGATCATTGGGAAACCCACGACCAAGGGCGAGCGGGCGGTGGTCGTTGGGAGTCGCGCGCATCTGGTGAAAACGGAAGCTGTCGTTAAGCGCTCGTTGCTCCGTAACATCCTGATGTACGGGCTACACACAATCCTGCGGATTGTTGGTGTGGGCCACATTCGGGACACCCAGTGCGGGTTCAAACTCTTCTCTCGAAGTGCTGCGCAGCAAATGTTCCCTTCTCAGCACCTCCCGACGTGGATATTTGATGTCGAGCTGCTGTTGATCGCTAAGGCGTTGGGGATCGAGGTGGGGGAAGTGCCAGTGGAGTGGCATGAGGTTGCGGGGAGCAAGTTGAATGTGGTCACTGCCAGCATCCAGATGTTGAGGGATCTTGTGGTGGTGAGGGCGAACATGGTCGTGGGTCGGTGGCAGCCTGGGCAGGGTCCAGGGGCCACGATAGTGGATAAGGGGAGCAGTAAGGGTGATTGAGGCCTCTCATCCGCTGTATCTTGTAGAAGTGTGGGGCAATGTATGCAAGGACCAGCCCAGCATGAACGTGTTTGAACCCTCATGAACCATACAAATAGGTGCTCATGGTGACAACACGACCGCCACGAATAGCACCATAGAGACGAAGAACTCACACAAAGAAGCCAGACGATTCCATAGGCAAGTTCCTCCTTCCATAAACCATAATATAAATATCCTGTCCTCTAGTCACCGAATTCCACCAGGGATTTTGATGAAATAGGAATCCCAACGAGCGTCGCCTTGGGGAAGAATGAGCGCAACTACATGTGGCGGCGGTATTTGAGATGGGTAAGGAAAACTGGTAATCGTAACGATAAGGACGACGGAGTCCAAGCAGCGCAAGCGACGTGATGGTGCCTAAACTCGAGCAGCCTGTCATTAGGCGAGGCGCCGACGGTAAAACGATGAAGATATAGAGGCATGGAAACGGCAGGAACGTGAGACGAAAGGAAGGAGGGCGCCAGAAATCGGGCCATATTGTCGGCCGAGCAAACGGTTCGGGGTCAGGAGAGGGTGAAGGACACAGGTAGTTGCAGCTCGTCTATCCGCGAAGAGGAGTGCTGCTTGCAAGAGCTACTTCCATCACTCTTTTCCGCATCTCCTCGATGTAACCCTCCCGAGGCTTGAAGCAGCAAGTTTGATAATCTATTTTCGAGTTCAGTGCAATGTTAAGTCAACAGCTAACAGCTAGCGATGATTATAGCTTACGGCCTGAGACTCCGTTCTTGTTCACGACCCTGAGTTTCATGGTCTTGCGCTCGCATGTAGCCCACGCTGAGAGCGAAATACGGAACACCTATCGCATAGATCAGGAGTCTGGTTATTGAACGGAAGGCTGAAGTACCGAAAGTCCAAAAGACTCACCCGGATGTACGGGTTCGTGATGTCTGGATACCGAAGTATGCCAACCTCGAGGAACTCCTTCTCCACCTTGCCAACGGCTTTACTTTCGCTATCGCGCAGCACGCCAGTATTGGCCACAATGTCGGACAGCTGCGAGGGAAGCGCGGAGTGGATCTCGAGGACGTCGTCGTCCCCTATGAGCTGGCCGAGCCAAGCCTTCAGCTGCATTCCTTTCAGCATATAGCCATACAGAGTGGATTGGAGACAGGGTACCCACTTGGTTGGGAACACTTTGGTCGACGGTGCTCTTCGAGCCCCACTGTTTTTCCTTTATCTGGAAATACTTAC
This sequence comes from Coprinellus micaceus, assembly GCA_951394405.1. Classification (NCBI taxonomy): domain Eukaryota; kingdom Fungi; phylum Basidiomycota; class Agaricomycetes; order Agaricales; family Psathyrellaceae; genus Coprinellus; species Coprinellus micaceus. Next base: position 1,911,394 of record OX596334.1, on the reverse strand, counting down.
GCTCATCTACGCTTTTGTCACCCCACAGCTCCATACTATTCGATTGCTTGAACGCGGAGATGATCGATTCCCAACTCAGAGATAAGCCTCTCTGGCGCAGATGTTCCAGCGCTGTGACAGAATCTGCGACGAGTTCCAGGAGAAACCCGTCCATGAGGATGTTCGCTGGGTTCTCCAGACGACCATACGATGGCGCGACAAGGTCCAGCCGTTCCACCGTCTTCGTCTGGACCGCCTAAAAACATATCGGTTGAGATCGGGTCCTAAATGGAAAACGTGAATGCATCACTTACTGCCTTCTGCCACTTTTGAATAACGCTCGCAACACCGCGGACGCCGGCGCACGAGCCTGCGTTAGGATCTTGGAACACCTCCTCAAGGCGTGCAAGAATATCGGCCCTAGCTTTAGCATCTGTCATGATGAGGATTTCGAGGATGCTGGTGTCGTCTGGGGGAAATTTGAGGCCCAGTACTGATCGATGTCACTTAAGAGTGCTATGCTTTAATAAAGTTCACGGCATGGGCCAGTGTACAGGATTTTCGGATGGCGCAAGGTGTGGTCTCCTCGTGTACTCCCTTTACGCACGTCCAGTTCTACTACAAGCAGCAACGCAGTTTCACCCCTTCATTAATTGGAGGAGGCGATTGGCCCAACCTTACCCCACTTGGCCAGCCTTGGTCATTGTCAGGTTGGATGGGAATGCGGTATCTGTGCGCCAGGCTGTCGGTGTGTATCATCCATCTGAGGAGGGCTAACCTTCCGTATTAAACGGAATATTTTCTCTCGAGCGCGCAGGGTCTTCCCAGTAAGGCCATAAGGGTGACGTGTTCAAAAGGTCGAACACCCTTGAATAGAGGTTTTTCTCATGTGTTTCACCTTATCGAGGCTAAGTGCGTGGACAGGGCATGTAGCGGGCCAGGATCAGGACAATCTGACGACCCCTTAGGGCCTGGTGTGCCCGAAAAGGCAGTATGAAAGCGATATCCAGCAGGCTATTGTTACAATAGAACCGTTGGAAACATGTTTAATCCTTGCGTTGTGTGCACTGAGGTGTGGCCTGCTGCTTTGTACTCGAAGCGGAGTTGTGAATATGGAAGGCAAGCGTGTATCGCCAAATAGGCGCCCGTGCGCAATGATACCACCATCGCACGGTACTTCCGACAAGCACCCTAGTACTCAGGGTTAAAACTGAGGCTCACGCTTGATTGACCCCTCGTACGCCTTCGGCATGACACAGAGCCACACCACTAAAGCAAAGGTGTTTAATGGAGATTGGCCGAAGGTAATAAGCGCCGGTGATGTACAGTAAATCATGATGTTACTCAACCTCGCTGCTGATCGAAATCACGTGCTATGCTTGGGTCGTTTCTACGGGCAATTGCACGACATGCCCCTGCAGGCCTGTGTGCCAAATAGGATAGGCCTGTAGCACAGATAGTCAATGTCGTTTGCTCCACCCTGCCTTCCATCATCCCCATTATATTAGGGCCTTCACAGGAGGCCGCATGGTGACGACACGACGAACATGAAGGTACAAACGGCACTGGGCCCGGGCTGTTGGCGGGACGTTCGCGTTATCTCCCGCTGCTGAGCCATCAAAACATGAGGGTGTGGCGTAGGCTTCGGAGTCCGACCGGTGACGCGAACGCAAGTTGGCTCATGCAGCATGCTCATTTCCCGCAAATACTGAGGTCTTATGCAGACTGGTGGCTAGCGGAGAATGAGGGTGGAGGATTCTCTATTATCGACCCTTTGCTCATGGAGCGACGGTAACCGGTCTAGGAACCACTCACCATCGGTCCTTGTGAGCATCCTTCCTTCCTCGTGCTTTTTGTACGTATCGCATTCACTCAAGATTTCGTTGTCATTCTAGGGGTTGTCCGGCAGTATTTTTGACCTTGATGTTTCAGGCAAGCACGACCCACGACCGTTTGCAGGATTGCCGCATGCGATTGGCAAGCACATTGAAACTTCCAAGTACACATCGGCCTCAGGTCGTCCTGTGAGAACCACTAGGTGCCCTCGAATTATTTATTTTGGGGGTGTCCAATCCCCGTATGTCACGCGGCTGGCCCCTGTCACACTTATCACACTGTGACGCCAAAACCCGTAACAGGGTGCTCTTTGAGCCCATTATGCGCCATTTAGCGTCCCTCTCGAGATGTAAATATTGTTAGGGTGGGAATGTATTCTAAATGTAGATAAACGACTACCATGGCCTTTTTTGTTGCACCAACGGATTGGGTGAGCCAACGACGAGGCCAAAGGTCACTGAGGCGCCCATGTCACGGCCATGTTTCCATTTTTGGCTGCGGGCCTAGTCACTCTGATCTTAAAGGTCCGGCACCTTCTGTCCCATATCTTTTGACTGAGTGCACTCGAAGCCACATAAAAGGCATATTTAGGTATCTGACATGCAGCGCTATGCGGCTAATAAAAGTTCGTGTGATCTACTTAACTTGATCAGATTCAAATACAGGTATTGTTTGGTGTAATTAGGCGGTCTCGTAAAGAATAGAACTCGGAAGGTTCTGCTCGGATTGACAAGGTATATAGAGAGCTTCGTCTCTGGGACCTTCTGGCTATAGATCTCCGGCCTTAAATCTTCTATTGGATGTTCAGAAACATTGGATACTACCCAGCTGAAGGGGTCATCTCGGGATTGAAAGAAGTTTTAAACAATTGAATGCCGGAGAGCTGTTCTTACAGTTTTTCGCTACAAGAATTCTCTATAAATTGTTCCCGTACGTGTAGCCGTTCTTGAGTTCTATTCTTTACAAGTTTTCCCTGCCAAATTGGCCGTGACTTGGGTGAATTCCCATATATCTGGCCCCATACCTGGCTTGAACACTTGTAAGTTTGCCAAAATACTAATCTACCATATGTACATCTATTCCAAATTTATTTGAGTTGGATCTGCCGTGTAGAGCCTGCGGTCGAGCAAAGCACTCTCGGTTTCACCTATCGGCCTGTGACACGCGCGTGACGCCATTGTCACGCGCGTCGGCCGTATAGGGAATTGGTCACCCCCAAAAATGCCAACAGCGCGGCTCACGCCGCAGAGCCCGCTACTCAAATATGTTTCCTCTGAAAGGCGTGTGAAGGGCAGAGGATAGACTTTCAAGGAGGAGGGTTCGAGTCAATGTGGAGATAGATTAAAGAGCTGGTCCCTGTGCCGTCGTCCGCTCGCATCTATAGAGACCGGGGGCCAGAGGCATATGCTATGTGTCCCACCCACCATCCCACTGTTCCTCAAGGTCTCAACAGGAGAGACTGAAGGTCGTCTGAGGATTGTCGTCGTTTGGACTAAGGGCCTACAAATATTGGCTACTTGGGAGGGTTGTCCGAGGAGAATTCAGAATGTAGGATGGAAACATACGTAAAGCGTGCTCTGCCCCGTTACAATCGGTACAAGAACCAGTGGATGTCACGGAAAAGGAAGCAACACTTATCGTGGGCGCTTAGTAAGGTAGACCCGGTGGCCGATTCACCAATGGTCACGTGAAGCAAGCTGGGGCAGTATTTTTCGATTGGCACTCGCAATTCGAGGACGTAGGTCCCAGTATCATACATGGACAAAGAAGAAGAAATTTGGAACGACTCCTTGCGGCCAGAATTTTGATTATGTCTTCAATGCCTAGTCATCGCCGTTGGGGTGCGTGAAAGGGGTGTGATGGCCTCTCACCCAATGTTACCTCATTTACTCTTTTCAAACCCAAAATCAAAAAAATGTGGCCGCAAGGAAGTGTGCAGATTCTGTCCTACTCTTGAATGACTATCCTCTCCGGGCACCATTCTCATAATTGCGAGTGCCAATCGATTTTTGCTCTTTGAAGGACCTCACGTGACCATTGGTGAATCGGCCACCGGGTCTACCTTACGAGATCGCTGTCACGGGGAGGTCATGGGTACCTCAACGCCCGTGACGATGTCCGTGCGCAGGTCCAAGATATCACGAGTCCCTCAATGCCCGTGACAATCACGCTCATGAATGCACGTCGGGATTACGGCTGATTACGGGAAGGAGGTTGGTTCCCGGGGAGAAAAGTTGTCCAAAGTGAGTGGCGGGAGCCTGTAAATATAGGCCCAGGTGATTCAAAGATGTTCGATGCCGGAAGAGGCTAGAAGAGGTAGAAATTGTAGAACGGGGCAGGAGGGCACGTGCGAGTCATGCCGTGAGAAAACACGTGAGACCTTGCGGGGGGGGCTCTACTGAGAAACCTGCTACTGTGAGTAGCAGGCATTTATTTATTCCTTTTTAGGGTCACAGCCACAGGTTGGCTTCCAACGATTAAATCTGCCGCCTCCTGTTTACTGTCTCCAAAATATTGATCGAGGACGCCAGACAGACGGGCCTCCTTGAAACCTTTGGGTGTTCCTATTCGACCATTCCAGTATCGTACCCGCCTGGTCTTGATAACCAGCCCCTTGGCGCCCACCTTCGACCCTCGTGGTTCGACCACGAGGTAAGGTCATGGTTCTGTGGGAACACTAAGCCAGCCTGCTGCACGGGTTCCTGGAGAGTACAATACTGAGCATCCCCAAAGCGTCCAGAAGAACCATACCCCACTGCGAGCCCTCACGTAATCACGACCTAGCTCATCATGTCACACGAAATCGAAATCGTTCTTCAACAGGTCCTCGGCGAGGATCAGTCCAAGGGATTGAAGCATTTATCGAAGACCTTCGATTTGAAGGTGTGCCTAGAGTCCAGCTGTGTTCCCTCCTGGGCTAATCGACTGAATGGCCGACGTTCTGCAAGTGCGACATTTCGTACTGTGTCGCCGTTCCGGAACTAGGATCCTTGAATGGGTCCACAATCAAAGACTTAGGCGACAACGAGAAGGTTGCCCTCACCTTTGTCCTCGACACCCTCGTCTCCCGTACACATACACCACGACGTGGAAGCGAAAAGCCTCCGACCGGCTTCACTTGGGAAGAGCTCCAGGGCTGGTTCTCTCAGCTAAACACGCTGGAGGCCGTGGCGAGCGGGCCTACCTCTCAGTCCTATCAGCAGAAGAAGCGTCGATACGTGCTTCCCAGGAAGGGCCTCGAACCGCCTGGGGCACCAGCCACTACTACCGTCCACGAAGTAAGTGCTAAGCCCTCCGTCGGCCTGTATCCGTACATAACATATCGCCTTAGCTTCTTCGACGCATTCTAGCCAAGGCCTCCCCCGACGGAGTGGTGGACAATATCGACGTGCGCCCTCTTATGGAGCTCCTCTCCCGCCAGGCACAAGCGTCTCCAAACGGGTCCGTTAACCAGCCACCCAGCCGTGCCAGTGGTCCCCCACCTACCTCTGCACCCCCTACGAAATCTCGCGGCCGTGACCAAGAGACCTATCCGGGCCCGGGGCAGGCCAGCTCCGTCCCACCCACCCGCACATGTGGGCATTTTGGCAGTAGCTCTGAGGTCTCCAACGTTCATCTCCCTTCCTCTGGGAGAACTCGGGCTTCGGACGTTCCCTCCCACAGCGGTCTAGCCCAAGGGGAGCAACCTTCCGAGGGCAGACGCCCCCCACCGGCCCCTGTGCAACCTTCGCCTCGCCCTACTTCCCTTATCATGCCATTTCAAAATACTACGACGATTACAAGAGCGGTGGACAACCCCCCACCCCTGCCCCCCAAAAACCTGCTGACGACACATTGTCCAGGAGGACCCTCGTTCACTGCTAATGTGCCTCAGTCGGAGCCCCAACATACAAATACCGCCAGCATCCAAAAGCATTCTTTCCATTGGATGGATGACCAGCAGTCTCAGGGCCAAAACTTGACTATTATCGAAATCATAACTCTGAAGTTCCCGGAGAGTCGAGATCAAGCACTCTTCACAGTGAGTTTCGAGTTCGTATCTGTGAGTGTCGGGATCTTATTCTCTCATAGATCAGCCGCTTCCGAGTGAGTGCGTGGGCGTCTTTCGAAGCCGGTCTGTTTCTTCCAAGTGCGGTTACCGGTGTCAGCATAGGTAGGATCTTGGCGGTGGCACTGAATGTTGTGGCACTGACAACTACCCATAGAAAGTCTATCCAAGCAATTTCGCGCCCGTAGCGCTTTTATTGACCATTTACCACCTGACGTCAGAGCCAATGCCATAAAGAAGGCTGACGGGCTCTTCCAGCGAGTCGCCGAGGACACGGTGGCTGCTCAGCGGCACTCAGGTTGAACAAGGGAATGTATTTATGGCATTATGCGCTCCAGTCTCCCAGTCTCCTTCAGTTTGAATATGGCTCCCAAGGTTTTGGCTTCGGACCTCAGGCTCGGGTCTGGTCTCGGGTCTCAGGTCTCAGGTATAATATTCATATGCATGTATCGATAGAGGGCATTACGCGCATGGCGATATCTAATTCAGAAATATGCTCCCCGACCGAGCGCGAGCACGAGCCTTCGCTTCCCGGTTCAGGTGGTCAATAATGTCGTGCCTAGGGTGGAAGGTTTGAGAGCTATAGTCTTGGTACGCCATATGAATTAGTCGATTGACTTAGAATGGGGGAGTCCAAGAACGCTGGGGAATTTGTGTTTAACTCACTAACGGTTGCGTAGACTTTGCCTTTCGACGAAAGTGTTGATTTGGTGGCCTCGAAGCAATTCATGACCAGGTGGGACAACTGCACGCCGACGGATAGCCATTCGGTGAAGGGTTACGAGTCAAGGACTAATAGGCGCACCTTGAACCAAGGCTTCGTGGGATGGGGAAAGCTCAATACCGTCAGGTCCATCACCTTAGTTGCTTCGGACGCGCCTTTCCCTCCGTGACCCCTGCTCGCGGAAAGGAATGTTAGTGGAGCCTTTGCCTTTGAGTTTCCTGCAGAGCGGGAAAGCTCAGCATCGAAAGTAGCCTCTGGTTTCTCAGACTGCACGATGTCGGTAATCCACTGGAGTGGTTGAGTGCCATGAAGCCGTGAAGACATGTCAGTATACACTAGAGACCTCACGTAATTATGTCTGCCGAACCTTGGGTTTGAGGAAGAAACGGGCGATCTGCACGCCTTTCTGGCACTTCACCATGCGGAAGAAGGTTTCTCCCGCGAGATTATCAGGGTTGGTCTGAAGGAATATGCACTGGGACAACTGAGAGCGGACGCCGTCGAAGGTCAAAGGCCGACCCGAGCGTTGTCGCTTTGAGTACAGGTCGTCAACTAGCCCACCGATGGCGACGGTAAGGGGTTCGTCCAAGCGCTTCATGACTTCTTTAGAGAGCCCGTTGTAGTGGGGCAAGAGGAGGAAAGGATGTTGGAGGAGATGGTAGTTTGCCCCCACTGGATTCTATAGAAAGGATATCAGAATGCATGACCAAACTCCACGGTTTACCAGCATCACGGCACCTGGAGTAGAGTGAAGGTGTCCATGGCCTGAAGAAAACCCTTCGCATCTTCTTCCCCAAATATCATGGCAAGAGCTTCTCCAGCTAGACGCTATTAGCAACTCGCTGGCAAGGCAAGATGTGAAGAGCGCACCGATCCCGGGGTTCTCTATATGTCCTTGCGATGACTCACCCAGTCGACCCACTGGCACTTTCACCGCCGCCATCGCAAACCGCAGCTCACTGGGCTGAGGCAGGGGTTCCCCCGACACGTGTTGCTTCACTTCAAGCTCTGTTTCGGCTCGTTTTATGAGAATTTCGCGACGTGCAACATCTGAGATCTTCGTTTGAAGCTCTCGCTCTCGCCGCAGAAGTTGGTCGTCTCGATAGTTTAAATCCAGTTCTTTCTTCTGTAGTTCAAACTGGATATTGCTAAGCGGCGTACGCGTATTACTGACCACGCGGTCCGACAGATGTCCGTTGGTGCAGGACTGGGTGGGGACTGTGTCATGGGAGCTGAGGGATTGGCAATCGTCGATAAGGGATGCCCCTTTACTACACCCTTGGTCTAACAGTAAACATCGGATTTCAGTGGGATGTTTGACAAAGAAAAAGGGCTGAAACAACTTATAACAACTTGAAAATTTTTGATTTCGAAATCGGAAGCACCAGATAAGTACCCTCCAGCATGCGAAAGCAACCTTTGCCCACTGTCAGTGTAACAAATGAAATCAGGTGAGGGTGGCCGAGGAAGTGGGTCAGCGAACCTTGGGTGAGATAGGATCCCATTGATGCTCTCATTGCTCTGACTATCGTCAGCCAAGAGTGTTCGAGTCTGTCGGGCACATGGGTCGTCGCTATCGTTCTGGGGCTGAACTAGGTTGGATGTGGATGGGCCATGGATGTAGGGTATCGATTGCTCATCGGACCGTCCTGAAGGGGAGAATGCTTAAAGGACAGTCGCAGCGACTAAACGTTCGTGGCGTCCCAGCTGAGACTTACCTTCAGCTCTTATCATGTCGCTCGCAGACCCGTCCATGTCACGAATCTGTGATGTGAGCCAACGAATGCAGTGGGAATGAAGTCCTTCGGCGGGGTTTGGGTATTGCGCGGTATTGTCGACCATTGTCCCGGCCAAGTGGATCCACCACACACACAGTGAGAGCCGGTGAAAGGGCAAATTCAAAAGAAAGAGAGCGGAGAGGAAGTGATTCAAAGGCAACCGAAGGCCCGTTTATCAATAAGGGCCTTCGCCTGTTGGGACGGCCACGAGGCCAAGGACCGCCTGCCACCGTGGCCAGCATGGTTCCTCTCAGTCAGGGCACATTTGTGCCTTATTGTATTGGGTAAGTGGTACATTCGCTCCCAATAACTCGATGCACAATGGGGCGCAAATGTGATCGAAACAGAAACTGTTAACCAAAGGTGGTTTGAAATTTCGGAGGCACGTTGTCCAGGAGGCTTGATGTCCCGACTGAAGGCGTGATCCACAGCCAGTGAAAGTGTTGTAAAATGCCTCAGGGTTGTGAATCTATCACCCCACCGAGCTGCGGGCTTTCAGTCAATGACATGGCTGGCTTGCGAGTGAGGGGGTCAAGACATGTGGGACCTCAGTCTACGACTTGTTCCACCACTTCTTCAGGTTGACCTGCCCTGCCTTCTCTACAGCCTTCTTCAGGTCCTCCCGTCCTACGATGGACTGATACTTAACGAACTCCTTCGGGGTGGTGAGATTGGCGGTGACAGCAGGAACAAAAATCCGGGCAGCGATGAGGGTTTCGAATGCCTAGAAATCCGGGAAATCGATTAGAGTTCCGAAGGAACTGAATGAGAAGGAAGACTCACACTAAGCATGACACTCCTTGAACACTTCACCATCCCGATACTCGTCCCATTGAGCTGAATCGGAGCGGCTGTACTCGCTCGCAACTGCACCCTGAATGCCTCATACAACATCTCAAAGTTAAAGACTGGGTGGCCCTTCTGGTCGCTGTGGTGGCTCGCAATCAACAAGCACAACGCGGGGTAGGGGAGGGTATATAAAGAGGTGAATGGGGTGCGGGTGCGTTGGGATTGCATCGCTCTTTGCAGGAAAGCGGCGGAGGGGAAGGGCTGCGAAGGCGAGAGCCGGGCGATGGCGGGGGTGAGTACACGGATGAGGACGCGGACGTCGCGGACGATGCTGTAGGTTTCGTGTAGCAGGTGCTTGGTAGTCGAGTCGGCGAGGAATTTATCGACGTTGGTAGTCCAGAGGTCGGTCCATTCTTCCATGTCCGACTCCGCCGTTTCGTCATGGCTTAAAGGGAGGGCAGCAGGAGATAGTAAGCATCTCCGTACGATCCCGACCCAACCCTCCTCGCTCGGGACGTTGGACACCCGGAGAATCCGACCGCTGAATCGACTCTTGACGCGCTTCTCTAACAGAGATACGACATCGACGCGGCTCGTCAGACCAACAACAGCAAGGCCTTTGTTCCCTTGGGCTGACTGACACGCCTGTACTGTATCGAGGAGGCAATAGAGTAGAGCCTGCCGGGGGTGGAGAGAAAACAGGTCAAAAGCATCAACCAGTACGATCGTTGGCCGGTTCAGCTTAGGCAACTGTGCGATGAGGGCAGGCAGGTGCGCCGCTGAAGGGAGGGAAACTCCTGCCTCGGCGCCAGTATCCCCCGAAACATCCAGGAAGGGGTTGTCGTCGTCGTTCTCGACAGTAGGTTGATCATGTTCCACTCCGTCGTCGTCGCTGCTGAATTGAGAAAGGTAACTATTCCCGGTTTGCTCTGCGAGTTGGATGGCTATCTGCCGAAGGGCGAGGCGATCGTTGGATTGGACCCATCCAGATAGCCGAATGACAATGGGCTTTGCAGTCGCGTCGGAGTGGGCTATCTCGGAGAGGCACCGTTCGAAAAGCTGGGAAAGGGGACGTGAGATATGGCCCACAGCGAGAGTTGGAGAACGCCTACCCTAGTTTTACCGCTGCCCTTGGGTCCCAGTAGCAAACAACTGTTTCCCTCATTTCGTACCACCGTACCCTCCAGCAAGTCCTTGAGCTGGCCGTATGCGGTGGCATTGTCAAAGTCTTCATCCGCTTCGGTGGCCTTGGCTCTGCCCTTCCCCTTGCTACTCTCTTCACTTGCCAACGGAACGGGCGGGTTGGTGAGGGATCGCAACACGGCCCTCTTCTGTGCGTTCAAGCAAGGGACAAGGTGCTCCTGAATCAATGGGACGGTGCCTTTCGTGGGGGAGTTCGGTACAGATTGTGCTCCATTTCGAAGGCGCCGGGATGGAGTGGTCGGGAAGACAGGTTGCTTTATCGGTGAGGATGGCAATTCGGTGGTTTCTTCGTCGAGGTCATCGGCTGCTGCTACCCTTTTAGAACGTTTAGGGGTCCTTGGCGCAACTCCCACGACGACTGCACGCTTCTTCGAGGGACTGGATGGTGTGGGTGCGACTAATTGGGGAGGTTCCGCCTGCTCCTCTTCGGGTTCCGAAAACAGAGGGCTCTTAGGCCTTGGTGGTTCCCTGCACTTCCTTGGGGATCCATCGCCCGTGTTAGCCGTTGGAGAACGAGGCCGCTTGTTCGCCGAGACTGCACCTCCTGACCTCAGTTGGCTGCGCTGACGATCCTTGAGGGGACTCGGAGGGACTTCGTCGTCGTCAGCTTCGCCTTCAGATGCGGGTGCTGGGGGTTTAGGGATCGGAGCCTTCGACCTTCGCGGAGTGGCGACGGCTATTTCAGGACTGAGAGGCGCGTTTTGCGTTCCCCGACCTTCATTCGCCTCAGGAACTATGGGTGCATTGGCTTTGGCCTTTGGAGGTCTTCCCTTCCGACGAGGGAGTAATGGTTGGGGGCTACTGGGAGCATTCCTCAGCTCATCATCCACAGGCGGGGGAACCTGAGGCGCATTCAGTTGAGCGGTTCTGCCTCGACGATGAAGTAGGGATCCGAGCTCAGTGCTCGGGGCTGGTGCGGAAGTAGTTCCTCTACGACTTCGGGTAGCGGGTGCCGACGGAGCAGATCCTTCCATGGTGGTCGCAGCGACTTTGCGACGCTTTGGTGCTTGCTGCGTCTTGACCTCCAACTCCTCATCCTCTCCCTGCCTCCCATTCTTGGGTCCCTGAGGAACGGATTCCGCATCCTCTGCGCTCCTTCTCCCCCGAGTTGATTTGTACACCCTCTTCACATTCTCCTTAGATGACGAACTCCCGGCATCTACCTCCACAGTCACCTTGGGCCTGCCCCTAGTCGATCTCCCAGCTGGCTGAGCCTGCCTCTTCTCCACCTCCGGTTCCTCCGACTCGGCACCACCATCTTCATCAGTATCAGGGGCCGAAACAGTTGGTACAGGCGGTCGGTTCTTGCCGTATGTCCTCGTTACTTTGGGCTTCGTGGGAGGAGGCGCTGGTGCTGTGTTGGCTGCGCGTGTCGACCGCTTCGCGTTAGTTCTCGATACGTCGGGAGATACTGGCCCTCCGGAACGGGTTCTACGCGAAGGAGCCGCATTCGCCTTGGTGTCGTCCACTAGCACTTCCGCTTTTCGTTTGGGCATCGTTGCTCGACGCTTGGTGTTGTTCAAGATGATGACGAGGGTTGGTCAAGCGTTATAATTGTCCCCGCTCGGTTGAACTTTCGCGTATGTCACGCATCACGTGCTAGATGTCACTATTTTGCGTGACAAGCGAACGAAACAGTTTTGGGCGCTTATTTCGCGTACATGGCTCAAATGCCATGTCTACGACTTTTCGACCTCGCTTTACATGCCCATCCTTGTGAGTAATTTAGGAGTGCCCTTCCAGTCACAAGCTCCTCGGTACCGCCATAGCAATAGTAATTGGCCAGAGGGAGAATTAGGGCCGACCTGACGACCTATGTTAGACCGCCATGTCATATTGGTTCACATTTAGTACGCTAGTAGTACCTATTCGTAAATTTTTTTGTATCATTTCAAATTTACCTTTAAGACCCGCGCACCGTCCCCCACGCGGTGCTGAAGGATCGCGCCCGCGACAAACCAGCGTATAATTGTGGAGTGACTACGGTGACCGGGAAGGGGATCCCTATCCCTTCAGCGCTCCGAGTCTTTTGTAACGGTAGAAATCAGAATTTCATGACAAAAAACCCCTTTGACTATTCTGGGCGTTGCACAACTGGCATCACCGCTGATTTTGCGTTGCCACCGGAATGACGCAACGGGCGCCTACAGGCGCTAAACGAGGGTGCAGCCTTGCGATATCGATCAAAACCCCTTCCTCAAGGCTTGCACCGGCAGTTTGGCGTCACAGTGTTTGTAAATCCGGTACATTACATCAAATCCACCTTCCCATTTCGCCCGTGTCCATGATCATCCGATATGAACCCAATTCAACTACAAACGCGCCAATGATGCCTTGTGAGGCCCTCTTCGCCCAAAGGACCAAAGAGGTGTTTCAAGCTTACTACTCAAGATGCGGGAGCAGGCTGAGGCCCTCCCGTGATGTACCTCACCCAACCTTGTATAGACTAGTTCGCGAACTCCAGGTGAGGATGCACAATGAACATCTAAGTCATTCTATAAGGTTCATAGTCGGATCAAGGATACTTTAAGATAACGCCTCGTGCTTTAGGTGGGTCATATTGACCTCGAGGGCGAGGTCTTCGTTCCCACCTCATGGTGATAAGTCGTCCCATGCCCCTACGTTTACCATTTCATGTTAGTATATTACGGCGAGTGATTGCGCTTAAGCAAGCGACATTGAATGATCCACACCATAACTCTCATCCCACTCAGTCCGATGCCCGAATCAACTCTCAACATATTCGAGCGCCTGGAAAAGCTATTCAGGGATGAGCGGTGCAGGGAGCTGGCGGATTTACCCGCCGCATTCAGGGAGTGGCAAATCGATGTAAGCACTAAATCAACGCACTTGAAGCCTGTCCACTCATAGTGCGAGCCATATTCCCTACTAGTCATCTCAAGAGAGAGAGTTTCCCGCGTTCAGCATACTATCCCCATCCTTTGGAACCTTGAGGGGCACTGGGCAAGCATCCATCGACAAAACGTTGGAGCAGTTCATTCATGGGTCGCTGGTGTCGCTTGAAAGAGCGATCGAGGACGGGAAGTCTCTGACATGGTCCACAGTCAGCGAGGAATTTATGCAGTCACCATACATGGAACTGGATTCCACAAGGACGAAGGACGTACATCAGAACTTTTACCGAGAGAAAAGACAGTGGAAGTTATGGGATGGTAGGAGCAAGCCTGGTCGTAATGAAGACGTCCTGCGGCAGGTAAATCTTCCTCTTATACCCCCCACCCCTGTCTCCGTTAGTAGCTTACAATGGTCATAGGTTAAAGGGTGGCTTCACGAACTAATAAGCGACATCGATATCATCACGTCGACCAAAATCCAGACCCAAGAGATCGCGGATGTCGTTGACCGAGCGGGCCCATTCCGCCAAGGTAGTGCGAGCGCAAAGTGGGTCGAGAAGCCTTTCGTAGAAGTGGGCATACTTCGCTACCCCGACTACAGCAGCCCACATATTCGGGTGAGTTGCTTTCTGGGCTCTCAACCGTACCGCCCCTCTCAACGTGCGATTGTAATAGATTTACCGTATAAAACTCGTTGCTTGGGCATCTGCCAAGCGAAAAGGCTTCCAGGTGGAGAACCTAAGCGGGATCCAGGGACGTGAGTGGGTACCTTTCCGAAATGAGTCGCGATGGAGCTGACTTTTCTGTGCTAGACTTCCTCGCATATCACTACAAACCGCGAAAGGAGTTCATACAACAGAAACTTAAAATGGCAATGGATTTCGCGCTGGAGGATGATGCTCGGGCGCCCCAGTATCCATGAGAACAGGAACCCAGTGTGTTCGTGACTATGCTGGCAGCCTATTTCCCCGTTCTAGTTCCGTAGGTCGGTAGAGTCGCCACGCTCCTACATTTCACTACGTCCCTTTGCCCCACTCGCCTATGTTCCACCAGTGCAGCGAGGCCCTGCTGGGCATGGTGTCCCCGGTGCTGAGCCCGTAGCCCTACCTTCATCGCTGTAGTATGGAGTTGCGGCCCATTACTATGAACCATATGAAATAGTACCATATATCACTTTGAGTTCCCTTTCACCCTCAGTTGTGAACTTGTGAGCCAGATGGGAGATGGCGAACGTGGGAAGGGAATTAGAACGCTTCCCCTGCAACGGCCGGTTGCCCCAGTTCTAGCCTTGCCTCGTGTCGCCTCGAGGCATTGGTGAGGCTTCCGCAGGTTCATCTAAATTAACGTCTCGCCACCTGCCAAGTCCGCATGCTGAATCCATCCCCTTACAAACAGGTGCCGCAAGGGAATTGTCGCACTTTTTGTAATGGAGCCTTCTTCAAACCCTCCCATGCAACTCATACCGGATAAGCGACGTCCTATGTTTGGGCATCATCCTTGTGTATGCCAACTCAATGTTTCAATCGATTCGTAACGTCGGGACCATGCCGCAGTCGCATTGCTTGCCATACAATTATGGGATTTTCCCCTTTCCTATTGTACCACGACAACCTCACGACTCCAAAGCAGCAATGGCTAACCCAACCCTTTCCGCAGCCCAGCGGACGCCGTTGGAGGTGTTACTCGAACGTATTTTTGGAGAAGATCAGGCCAAAGGAATTGAGCATTTAGCCAAGACTTTTGACTCGGAGTTCAACCAGGAGAGTGCACTTCATGCGCTTACTAGAAAGCAGGGACTGACGTCCGCACAGGCCCTTGGAAAACGAAACATCCAGAGCTCCCCATACTGTGCCATAGTGCCCCAGATTTCTCCCTTGAAGGGTGGTATCCGGCAGTTCGACGACGCCGTCAAAATTGCCTTAGTTCGGCTTTTGCACCTGCTTGCCGATGCACGAGAACGTCCGAGTGGTTTAAGCGCTCAGTCCGCGCCTGTGACCGGTGGCTTCACGTGGGAGGAGCTGCAAAGCTACTTTATGCAGGCAAGCTTCCTGGAACCTGTGGACGACAAGCAGCCAGTGCCAAAAAGCCTACAGACAGCGGGCAAACGCAAGATCTGCTGGTTCAGAAGGTACACGGAGCTTGGGATACCCAAGTCTCGAGCAATCTTTGAAGTGCGTTCCTCAGTTTTCGCAAGTGTTGCCTTAAATTTCTCATAACATCCAAAGCTCTTAGGCGTAATTATCGACAAGAAAGAAGATACCCGAGTCTTAGGTGACCGAGATATCGACATTGGCCCCCTCAGCGCCCTGCTCTCCGGACGATCGGAGAGCGAAACGTCTGCATATCACCATCGTGGCGATCGTCGCAAGCAGCGACCCGGACGCGGCCTCTCCATTGATTCCGCTGTTTCCGCGGTGTTCAAGAAGGGGGGTCGCGCTAGTAATCCTGGTCGGGCGCAGTCACTCGACAGTACATTGGTTGGCCGGCAAGAGGGGAGCTCGCTCTATCAGAGGATGGCCGTATTAGCTGAGCCTGCTCCAACAATGCAGGAGGAACCCGAGGCATTGGGAGAGGACAAGCTTCCAGGAGCCCATAACTTGAATACATCTAGCTCCCAGAAGTATGCCTTGACCTGGAATACTTCGCAAACTCCAAGTAGTTGGACGGCCCTGGAACTCATAGCCTTGAAGTTCCCCAGCAGCCCGGAGGACTCCAATTTCACAGTCAGTCCGCTTTGTTCGCCCGCATGGTGGATAGACCTGACCATCATTTAGATATCACGACTTACCGTGACGGCTTGGACATCGTTCGATCACCGCCTCATTCTCCCGAGATCTCAGACCGTCGTCAGAATAGGTGCGTGTACATATTTCACCGGCTTGCCAACCAGCGTGGCTGAATGATACTAGAGAGTCTATGTAGGCAGTTCCGTGCACGCATCGACTTCATCAAGCTGCTTCCTGAAGGCAGGCGGAAGGAGGCGATTAACGAAGCAGAGTCGCTGTTCGGGGCGTGATTCCAATGTATCTGGTGGATCTCTTAAACACCCATGCATAACTCGCCGCAGGACTTCACATACATGTGGTGGTTACTTAGGGGCTATGCGCGGAACGCGTCGAGTCGCGTGATCTAGCGACGCCATCACTCACGTCGCGCTTCGTATTCGGTAGTTCATTCTTGTACGCTACGGTCACCATCTATTCGTACTTGCTGTTTGAGCCTTCAGAGCGGACAGCACGTCTCGCCGACCTACATACACATGATTTCAATAGGATGCTGCTAAGGATCGCGCAGGCTGTACCGTACGGACTTCGTCACGAGTATTTATTTATATGGGGAATAGATTTTCTGTACATATGATCGCCTCATTGGTAACCTCGGAAGTCAACCGAGGAATAACCCCCTCGCGGATGTGGTAGAAGTGGGACGTGTATTCTATGGGCTCAGTCAACAGGCGATACAAGTGAAGGTGACCCTCCTGACCGCTTACCTACAATAGCTCCAACTTCGGCCTTGGGGGTGAGCCCGCCCTCTTTCGAGGCGAAGCACTTAATCAACAAATGGCACAGCTATCAAAAACCATAAGCGAAGGCACCTGATATGCGAGGCGCCTGCGCATACCTTGAACCGAGGCACGTTCGTCTGTGGAAAACACAAGACGGTAAGATCGACCAAACCGGCCGTGCCTTCGGTACGACTTGTTCCAATCTCTCCAGATGGAAGCCTAGGCTTGTCACCTCGTTTACCCTTCCTTGTCTTCGGGATCGTGAATGCTTCATCGAGGATGGAATCCGGTTCGTCCGACTCCATAACCCTGATGATATACTGCTGGATAGATGGTCGTCAGAGCATAGCAGCACTTCTCTCCAGAACGGCCTACCGCGGCATCAGTAAGAATTGGGGCCACCCTGGATCCCCGATTGCACTTCACCACTCGAAGCGAAGTGGTAGCGTCACCCGATGACGTCTGGAGAAAAACGAGCTGGGACAAGCGCGATTGGACCGTTTCAAAGGTCAGGGGCTGTCCCAAGCCTGATGCTCGTCGTTCGCGGCGTAAGTCTTCCACAACACGCGCAATAGTCACTTTAACAGGGGTGTTGAGACGTGCGATAATTTCCCGCGACAGCCCGTTGTAGTGGGGGAGAAAGCGTGAACGCAATCGAACCAGTTGCCCATTGCTTTCCCCCGCCGCAGTATGCTGAGAGTAGATATGGGTAAGGGAGGACTAGACACAGGCAGTGAGGCCTGACCCACCCGGAAGAATGTAAAGTTGCGCAAGGAACTATAAACTCCTCGAGAATCTTCCTTTCCGAAAATCGTCACAAGTGCCTCTCTTACTCCGAGGCCGTGCCTCGGCTCAGCCATCGCTATTCTCCATGGCTTCTGGGTGGGAGGCCCCGGAGTGTGACATGGCTCTTCTTTGCCACGGTGACGCCCTTTCCCCATAGACACCACAGCACCATCCAAGGTCATAGACAGGCGTTTGAGGCACTCATCAGTCGCCTGTTCTTCAGCCAGTAGCTCCGCTTCCCGTTGCTGAGGGAGAGCGTTAAACTGCGGGGTGACATGAATGTGCCCCCGATCGATGGGGACCTGACCTTTGGGGCGGTTCAACCCGATCTCTTGTTGTGAGAACTCGAATCGAAGTTGTTGTGTAGGAGTGTTCAAACTCGCAACGACATGCGATGACCTTAAGGTACACGCACAGTCTTGGCTATGCGGTGACGAAAGTGCAGCAGGGCTTCGACATTGACCACCAACATAGCTCGCCCGGCCGTCATGAAACCGATCTAAGTCTACGAAACATATGAGCAGGGCTTCGGGAATGCGGAGGCTCGGCGCACTTATGGTAACGATGTGGAGATTGTTATTGAAGTTCGCATGGTCCATAGTAAAGTTGGATGCGTTCTGGAAGAACGACGCCGCCCTGTGTGGCAACGCCCGCGAACTTTCGGTCGTTAGGGGATGAAGGGGAGCAAGAAGCAAAGGGGGGCCTACGTTGACTCCGACGAAGTCGTGTCGCTATACTCGGGAGGGGAGCCGTCCTTTCCCTCTAAAGGTAGGCCTGGGTGTACTTCAAAACTGACAGGCCTGTTCGAAGGGGGAGATCCATCGAGGGAGTCGGGCGCCATCGACGGATCGTGGGATGGGCAATCGATCATTGGCGAGAAGAAACAGAGGAAGTGAACAGGCCGCAAGCAGAAGTCCGTAGATTGGCAGTGTTTGTCCCCTAAAACAGCGACACATAGCCCAACATGTAACGCCTGCCGACAGCATGCCAGCGAGGTCCCCAGGCAGGTACTCGATCAAAATACCAGAAGTTCATTTGGGATCGGATTGAGACTAGAGACGCCCATAGTTCCAGATAAAGGACTCCATGATGTAGATGCCATAGCTCCGACGGTCGACTGGGGTGCATCTGGGGAGGTGGAGGTGGTAAGAGGACAAACCAACAACTCATGAGTCTTTCTCGAGGAGCGGTGACACAAATTTCGGTCGGCGCCTTAACGTGAAGCCTTGGTCAAAGCACCCCGAGCTCTTCCTCCCTTCAATCAGCAACTCGACAAGCGTGTTCTAAGGCGTGTAATAACCACGGAGAATATGCTCCTTTTCTGTTAGGCCTCTTTCAGTCTCTTTCTTTCTCTTCCTCGCTCAGGTGCAGGCTTTGCGCTGCCTCATGCTGTTCTGGGTACTGGTGGGTGGTGGCAACCTGGGTCGTTGCCATTGAAGTACTCCTCGAGATACCTTGATATCGAAACCCGCCGGGGGTTCTTGATGCCTGGATAATGTGTAGAAATGACTGAGCGACCCCCGAGAATCGGAGAATTGCTTTGAAAATTTCCCCAGTCAATTGTATCCAGAAACGTTCAAACGGCTGTCAAACGCCCTCTACTGACGGAGTGGGTAGAGCTCTATCAGGCACGGGGAAAGCTCATGGAATGTGGATTCGTCAGCAACGATCTCCTTGTCCTCGTACCACCATCATCACTCCAACAATGCTGTTCACTGGCCTCGGTACATCGTGCACCTATCTGGATTCTGACGCTACGTTCCATTGACCGAGTTGCTTAGCGTTCTTCACCAAGGCAGTTCCAACGAGGACCAAGGCGTTGTGGAGTAAAAGCGGGATATCTACTGTCCAGCTCTGCGACTGACTCCCACCATCTCGAATGCGTTCAGAAAACAATGGAGGAAAGATAGTGCAGATGGTACCTGAGTTTTTCGAAGCGACGTCCATGTTTTGCGCTGGAGGTCACGACCCGGAGCTGAGCGAGTGAATGCGGTTTTCTGCGTCTAAATCCGTTGAGAGCTGAGGATAATATGTTTTCAACCGTGTTGGAGGTTGCTGGCCAGGCAGATAATCGTACGTGCCCCGTCGACACTGTTGCTTCCGTGTTGGTTGACCATCGCTCGAAATCTTCCTCTAGGTTCGAGACGTATCCTGGATCGAAGCATGTATTGCCGAAGACTTCCTCATGCCAACCGCCGCATACACCCTAGATGGTATCTCTCCGCCTATTGTGACCCGCATATATGCATATTCTAAACGCGAATTCGGCGCAGAGGATGACTTGGTTCACACAGCCAATTCCGCTGACCTGAGCATGGACTCCAACTCTTCGAGCATGACTATCGTCGATCATGCGTTCAGCGAATTACCCGCGGCCTCGAACCAATATGGTGCTCGACAGCCAGATGGGTCCTTTAAGACGATCCTCGTTGGGAGAAACGCGCCCTTCAAAATCGTCCATGCAAGAAAAGGAGCGCTGACGAAACGCTTGGGCGGGCGGCGGAGCAGGAGCGCTTCCTCGTCTGTTTCCCGCGCGACGCCGTTTTCCAGAAACCAGAAGCAGCGGCAATCACGCTTCCCCAGCAGATCGTTGGCTCTTGAGCTGGACAAGAGTGTCAAGAAGACTGCCAAGGCGCGCGTGGTGCTCGTGGAGAGCAAGCCGTCGCGTTCTGCGGTGAACACGGGCGACGGGGCTCCTCACTTCGACGCCGATCTGTCGTCTGGCCAGAAAATGAAGTCGCAAATCCCTCGTGGTCAGTCCTTTGGGATGGCCGAACCAGCGGATACGTTCCGCGAGTTCTGCAGTACGGTTCCCAAGGTCTTGCGGCGTTCTGTTGAGTTTCAGGACATGCTGAAACGGGCCGTGGAGACGGCCCTAGACCGGGAGGCAAAGTTGAGGTAGTGTGCTCGTATACTCATCCGTCGTCGAAGGAAACTCAACCGTCTTTGTGACGCTCTTCGCAGGCTAGAACCGACGGCGTGGAAGGGCATACAGGCTGAGGGAACGCGCCAGAGTGACGGTTCACTTCACATCTCCGTCGAGCACCTTCTCCAGCACCCTTCAACAGATGTCGTCGATCTGAATATCGGAGATGTGTTCAAGGGAAGGAGGTTCCGTATCTCGAATGCCGAAGCCCTGGTATCGTAAGACGAAGACCTCGTGCAAGAACCTCTCCATAACCCAATACATTGTACAACCAGATCCCCGGGTCCCTCGTGTTGCTCTAGAACCAGGACGATGAAGTACTGTGCGCAGGTCCAACGTAGACTGGCTAAAGTAAGTTCCAAAATGGGGTTTATTGGCGCTAGGTGAAGTACTGCAACGAAGGTATACATTCGAAGAACGCTGCCTCCAGCAGAGCTGCGTAGTCGTTACCTGCGGGTAAAATATCTGTTACCAGCGACAGATGCTGTAGGTTCCACCCCGCATACCGTCGGGACTCCATTTCAGCGACAAACGCGCTCTATCCAAGCAAAGTGAGTTAATTTAATTAGAATTGAATCAAGCAACAAATGACATACGATTCGTGCGTTTTTAGGCGATCTGCTCGCAACTGCTGATGGCTCCTCCGTGGCTACCGGTAGGATGTCGCGAACGAGAAGTTCGAGTCGCGATAAACCAGGGATCCTCGATGCAACGAGATCTACGAGTTGCGGCGATAGCGAAACGGGGCCTATCCGCAGCTTTCTCATGCTCGCTGAAGCGGGAGAATCCGCAAGCTGGTCCACGACATCGACGACATCAGCGTACGATTTATAGGGACCAGTCACAGTCAAGGAGGAGAGAGTGCGGGAGAAGCTCTGAAGGCATCGGATGGAAGAGTCGTTGGAGAACAGGCTGGATGTGATATCGAGAACACGGAGCTCGGGGAGCACGACGCGATCGGTGGCATTACCGATCCATTCGTGGAGGGAGGACATGTCAGGTGTGAGCCCTCTTCCTCCGTACTGCGTCGCAGAGAGTCGAAGACACCGCAAGCTTGATCGATGCTTTTTCAAAAACCGGTTGACGCCGGCTGGGTCCCCTAGATGACATGACTCGACTGGGATGCTGATAGTCAAGTCGTTGAGCGCAGGAATGCGGTCGATATTGGCGAATAGGGGAGAAAGATCGGCTGGCTCCCATGATGAAATGGCCAGAGTCCTGAGAGTGGACCGAAAACGGCTAATCACGGGAGCGAGGTGCGTTTGGAGGATATATGCCCTTTCTTGTTCATCAGGGACGCTTTCGGAGTGGATACACAGGTGAAACTCTTCCAGCCGTGATAATGGAGTGTCAGATGATGGTAGCGATTTCACATTCTCCAGTGATAGGTTGAGCGAAAGTTTCCGAAGGCTGGGCCGGAGTGGCGAGATGACGAAGGGCGCTGGGGCGGAAGAGATTGCTGGCAGGCCGTACCAGGTTACGTGGTAGTCGGTGAGGTTTGGAAGGCCACCCAGGGTGTCGGCTAGGATCTGCACGGCATCCTCCTGTTTTCGGAGGGCTCGCATCATGCGATACCTCGGATGCCGGGAGGCAGGATTCCGCTGCTCAAGCAGGGCGTTTGCGATGGCGACAAGGAGAGCGAAGAACGACCGTTTGGTGACTGGGTATTCCGGTTTAGCTTGGTCGTACGGGGACGGGGTGCTATGGGTGTCTGGGAGGAAGCCGGGATAGATGTGGACTATCTGCACACGTTTGGCGACGGCCGGGTCTCTGTGACAGTGGAGGCAAGGCTCAGATATTGCGGTCACTGGAGTCGCCTACGACGCACCTCAATCGGACGAGATTTTTCAGCATCCTATCATCCATGTAGGCGAAGATCAGCTGGCGATATCGACAGTCCATCGCTATCTCGAAGAGGCTGTGGTTCACGGTGAGGAGGTCGCGGACGAAGAGGGCAGGGAGGTGCTGGGCGACATGGACCCAGATGTCATGGGGGAGGGTCGACATGGGGGAGGGCAAGGATGGGTGGAGTTCCGGTTGCCTGGACAAGGGCCGGTATATGAACTGGGGAAGTCAAAGTCAAGCCTGCCATCGAGCGACTGCTTGCTTGCGACAGTTGGAAAAGCTGTCAATTACTGATGCGGTTCGGCCTTGTTCCTTTTTTGCATACATTACGCTTAGCTAATACCCTTCCTTAGCTTCCCATCGTGGCCAATCCACAAACACCGAGGAACGTCTCTCTCCATCTCCCGCGTCGAAGAGAGTGTCTAATACGTACTCCAAGCAGGCTTGTCGCCGTTGGGGGTGTCGCTACTCAGACTGAGACTATGGGTCCCAGTCCCCTCCAGCTCTGGTCAGCGACATCAGCACCTTCTGATAGCCGAAGACATCATATCTCGACACTTTCACGCTGGTCCTGCCATGGTCGTCCTCAGAGCGCGGGTATGGTGGGTACGCCGCAGCGATTGGCGCCGTATGAACCCACACAAACTAATAACAACACCTGCAGAAGCAGGTATCCTTGTTCTCAGACCAATAAGCACCCTGAGTGGAGGCAAATCCTAACTCAGTTGGAGATATGCCGTTGGAAGCACCCCCATGACATCTTTCCGAGGTGAAGAACAAGGCGGCAAATGTCTACCTCTATTAACATTGCGGGGTCGGTGAGCGATTAGAAATTTGCGTCCCGCTTTTTTCTTACGGACGCCGCTTTCACGTCGTAGCCCTCGCCTGAATTGGGGTGACTGAGCTCAACAGCATGTCGGCGGCGCGATAGTGGAGAGCATTCATGTCTCTCCGGATTGTGCCCGGGGTCTGGCCCCCGCGATGAGGATTTATTTCTCTTCTGAGTGTTCATTTCATTCGACAGCATCAGTACCATCACCGACGTCAGCCCCTGTCGCAACCAAGGAAGTTGGGTGATGCCACCTGCTACGACGCCTATTTGACTCTATCGGGAAGTACCATGGCGTTCGTGAAGGAAGTCTGCGTCGATGAAAGCATTCTGCGCGCCAGGTAAGTCTACGAACCCCCGATTTGTCTCTCTCTTCGACGTATGGTAGCGCCTGGCCCCGTTGTTCTGGCTCAACCCCGACCTACCCAGTCGCTTTATGGTATTTGGCTTGACTTTTACCGTCTCCCATCGCGAAGCTCCATGATCAGTGCCTTGGTCCCGTTTTGAAGGATAAAACTCACCACGGCTGTCTACGCTTCGTTCACTCCACTTTGGCTACCTACTTCTCGGCACCCTGACTTTCCGCGTCTGCAGACCAAGTGCGTTCTCCCTTGGAGATGTTGCATGTCAATTGGCCTGCTGATGAATCGACTGTGCTTCTTTTTGGTGCCTCCCTCTAGAACTATGAACAGCATAAATGAATTCAAATTGGCATTATGAGAGTCATAAAGTGGGTACCTGGTGACATTGCGTATCGACCGAGCAAAGCGTTCTATTGCCCTGGCAGGCCCAGCAAGGTCACGCACTAACCTCTCCGGTGTCCCTTCCTCCTCTGTCCACCACATCCACCCTACGCACTTCCGGCTTGAGGCCCCCCGCTCCGGTCCGACTCCAAAAGTATGCTTACTCTACCCAGTCCAGAGGCCACGAGCCAGACGTCTGTGTCATTGTCAGGTATGTATTGATTGTCCGAGGCATGCATATATCCTTTCCGGTGAGAGCGCTGAAACCAGTTCCCAACGCAAGATGTCGCAGCCTCGAGGCACACTATACACTTTTCTAGACGACCTCATTGATTGCGGTGCGCCTCGTGCCGACTCTCTGGTGGTGGCGAGGGGGCCTAGCTCCGCCATTCATCAAGTTAGGCCTGCAATATGTCTACTTCCCGCCACTAGCCAGGAGGTGTGTGCGTCATTCGATACCGCGATTGACTTGTGAACGACGGAATGATGGGGCATAGATCCGAGCTTGGTGAGTTCCGAGTGATTTAATTTAAGGACCTCCGATTCCGAAATTTGCCAATGTTGCCTTGGAGCGCCCTTTACGAAAGTGTCAAGAAAATGTCTCCTCTGACTCTTGCTCGGTACCACAGGCCCGAGGTAAACGCGACGAAGGGGCGGACACCCGCTGCACCATCAGCTTTGGGCTAGTCGCTAATATGTGCATTCGTGGAATAGTGGGCCACAGAACGATGGACCGAAACGGATTAACCAAGAGATCGTCTACAGATGAAGAAAAGGAGAGTCGGTATCGAGCAGGAAAGATCGTCGTTGAAAAGAAGGACTGAGAGAAATTATGACCCGCTCTAGGTCGCGGGAGTATGAGGTTGGAGCCGGCTCAGGCGTTAATGTAGGGAGCGCAAACATTGGGGTCATGGAACTTAGTAGGGTCCTGGGTGAGATACCCTCTCCGCAAGCCCTCGAGATACGACCTAACACGGTGATCAGCGTGACTAACAGCGAGTACAGAACGGACATACCATTGTCGCGCCGTCTCGCCTGCCTTCTGGGAGACTTCAATCTTGAAGTTCCAGAACTACGACGGACAGGTGAGCATTATCCTTCAAACAGATAGTTCGTTTGACTTACGATCCAACCAGCACCCTTTCCGTAAGAGAATTTCTGAGCGTCAGCCCACTTCTTCAAAAACCCGTCGCTAGCGCTGAATTGGGTAGACAAGCCCCATTCTAAGAGCAAAAGGTAGGTAGCGCTTCAGCTCTCACGACGTGAGGACAGGACATCTGTTCTTACCTCCGAACATGAGTGGCGTGTTTCCTAGACTGGCGTCGCTCTCGATGCGGTCAAGGTCTAGCCGTTAATAAGGTTAGCAACTGACCATTCTTGTCGGACGTTTAAAGCGTGCTATCCTAAGACGAGCACTTACTGCAAACATGCTCAAGGTATGCCTCCTCGTTTGCTTCTGCCACACCCTAAACTCACAAGTTAACCAGGTTAGTCATCTATCAAAGACGGAGACAACCTACGCCGAACCTAGTCAGAACGAGCATTCTGTCAGTCCACACCCCTCAATCTATACACCTGGAGAGACTTACGAATAGTAGAGATGGTTGTCGTACGCCTGAGGACCAATCTTGGCATCAGCAGGGTTAGCCCGATTAGCACCCCACTGCCAGTTAATGTCCATGAAGCTATTGTCATCACCCGCGAATGTCAGGTCACCTCGACAGATATAGATGCGCCCATTCAGAGACTCACGTCGTAGTCAACGCCTTCTTCTTCCTCAAGGCGGCCCGAAGATCCTGCTTGTCAAGGTTCATGTTCGCCGCGAGTTGCACAGCAACCTTCACCAAGACTGGGACCATATCTTTCAGAACCTGCCGAACTTCGTCGTTGAAGATGTCTTTGTTCTCAGAAAGAGTTGCGAGGGCTGCGGTAACGTTGTGGCTCGAGAGGATGCTAGGAGCTGAGGAGACGCCTGGTGCTGGAATGCCGAGGGATAGCTCAACGGCGCGAATGACCTTGACGAAGTTCTTCTGGACTGAAATAGGCATTGTCAGTCTTACGAGCGGTGCAGGCCGGAATGTGCTTACAATCGCCCATTCCAGGCGTCTTGCTTGCGTCCATGATGGGCTCGTTCATAGCTTCAATTGAGGCGACGGCGCTGAACGCGGGGTCGATATGGGTAATTGCAGTCATAACGCCAGTCCAGATGAGGGCACGGTGATAATTCGCTGGGGTCTTGGAGGGGTTTAGTAGACATGCCTTGTTGAGTATGAGATATAAGGCTCACGTAGAACTGGGCGTCATTCGTGCACCTAGTCAGCATGTTAGCATCTAACTTGAATGCGGCAACAGATCTTAAAATGCCTCTCAGCGTACCTTCCGGCAAACATCTGGTTAGGAGCCTGAACGCCGGGGAGAGCATGATGGTCAAGGATAACCGTGATCCCAGCATCCCTGAGCTGCTTCAAACCACGCCTCTTCATACACCTGTGAGCATTAAGGAGCCCGGTGTGTACGGCTCCGGGGACTTACCAACTGCAACAAGCCACCTTTGGCGTAGTACTCAGTCTTCCGGTCCACCAAAGGCTCTACAATCCAGTAGCCCAACTGAGAGGTTAAACAAGGGGACCAGTTAGAGCGTGGTGTATATGTGAAATACGAAGGCTTGGGGGACGCACCGGAACCCGGACAGTATTGATGCCAGCAGCCACGAGCTGCTTGACGTCGCTCTGGGTGAACCAGCTCTGCCTGTCCTCGGGTGGTGATTTAATTGCTCAGCGATGTATAGGGTAGGCCTTACCAGTGCTTCTTCATCGTAGCGTCAACGGTGGTAGGATAAGCCTTGGCGAATTCACTGAAACGCGCCCAACTTCAGTGGGTGTTCCAGTTTTCCCGAAGGGTATGAGTACTCACAATTCTGAAGCGATGCATGTAGAGCAGTCGTCGCATTGCTGACCGCCCATATCGATCCATTCTGCCGCGCGGGAGGGTTAGCTGCAGTATTGGGAAGGGCGTCGAGCCTAATACCTTGGGGCAGCATCCAAGGCTCGATTAGCAACCTACGCCGCAAGTTCGTCAGCCCGCCTAGAGTAAGGAAGGGGACGACTCACCAAGAACCGAGGTTAACGCCATAGATTTTACTAGGTAGCTCGGGGGCAGCCCTGACGGCCACCAACGCCGTCAACGTGGCGAACAAAAGAGTGTGGAGGAAACGAAGGGAAGGCATGGCAGTCTCGGGAGGGTGAGTAAAGAATTACTCTACTCTACCCGGCAACCACACCAGCAGTATTTATGCGTCGCCGGAGACGATGATGAGAAGGGCAAAGCTGAAACTTTGAACCCAATGCGACCGAAACGCGCGTGCCGGATGGTCGATCGCGAAGCTGGTCACGCGGTAGAGGTTGGGAGATACGCAGCAGTGAGGGAAAGGTTGAAGGGAGCGTTTTCGGCCATCTCGATGACCACATGCTCGCGTTGTGAGTAAGGAGAACGTAACCGAAAAGCAGCGACAGTTGCTAAAATTTACGTTCGGGCCCTAATCGCATTGAATGGCATTGGTCTTGACCCCACTTGGAATAACGCTTTCGCCGCTTGAGTGCCCCCATGGGTACTATGAACTTGATTGGCTTTGCTGAGAAGCACGAACAGAGCCAGAAATGTGATGAAGACGTGCGTTTCAAGGCGAGAGTCGCAAGTCAATGGGTAAAGAAGGGACGCCAGGGCCTCGTGAAAAGCTTGAGTGAAGCAGAGCCGCCGCCGAGGTCGATCCGATGTCCTTGGTAATAGCGGGGAAGGACGTCCCAAGTTCAGTCGAATACCTGAGTGCAACCCGGGTGTGTCCTATCCAAGCTATCTACCAGCATTCACGGGAGGGCATCAAGCCGCCCCATATAGATGCTCAGGATGGTCGGGCTGGAGTGTGTGCGGGTGAGGAGATGATGGTTCCATCGAGACGGTGGTGAGGCGCCTAAAGACGGGACTCTAGCTGCTGACTAAGGCGCCGATAGGGCGTCCACATTGGCAGACTCTAGCGATTCAGTACTCAGTCGTCAACAGCACTGTACAATTATGAGGAAAACGACCAGGATGGGTGACGCGAACATCAGAACGGCAGGTATATACCCTGCATGAGTAAATAGGATAGTGAACATAACGTAGCCTAGTTCTACCCCGAGACCATCCACGGATACGAACCACGGCCACAAAGCCCGCATCAATAAGGACCAGAGGAGAGTCCAGCCGAAGGAGAGGATGTACCCCTCACGTCCTGCATCATGGACGATGAGGTATAGGATCGTGATACCGACGATTGATACTGAAAGTGAGCCAGGTTCGATGAGAACTTCGTTGCGCAAATGAGATTTCCGGACACTCACAAGCAGCGAGGGCCCTTGCCACCTTTGTCCATTTTCCAGATGGGGCGGTAGAGAACGGCGAGAAACCCCACAGACCAGTTGGAATCACAAATTCGAACGCCGTGGTCTCAAGGGTTGTAGCGGCGTCCTCGTTGATATCATAATAATCATGCGGGACAGGTTGGGTGAATGCGCGTCTCCATGAGCGCCAACAGGTCGTAGCGAACACGAGAAGCCACTGAAACAGCCGCAAGCCCAGCGAGCCAAGAATGACACAGCTGCCAACCACCCCTACACCGATACCGAAGCCGTGGAGGGAAATGAGGTACCCGTATACGGAAGCCGAGCTAAATATGTCATGGGAGGTTGGCTCGCTTTCCTCAGGCTGTGAACCATTCGCTTGTGCAAAGCAGAAGTTCGAGAGGGAATGGGCGGTCCATAGTGCTACGATGTGCGTAGCGAGAAACACGATGACAAAACATGGCGGGTAAACTGAAAACGAGAGACGGTTAGACCTTTCAGGGGAGGAGGCGGAAGCCGGCTTACCCTGCTTGGCGTAGTCCCTGGTGAACAGCCAGGGCATCATTGGGTATTCCGAGAGAGCGTTCTCGTAAGTGCCCACCCAGTACAAGCTAGGGGCAGAGTGAGAGCTAAGCTCGAATGAGGCCGCGAGAGGAACCTTACACTACTGTAACAACGACTCCGTATACCCAATCTACAGCTTTGGGCGCCGTGCCGTAGCCTGTGTAGGATAGACTTGCTTTGACAACACCAAAGGAAACCGCGGCAACCGACACTAGAATCCTATACCCAGTGATGGGCGGCTTCCCATGCTTGACCACCAGCTCCAAAGGTCGCTCGTCGGTATTGTAGTGCGGAATATCAATCCCAGCGTCTCGAACACTGGCGATGAGATCTGTTTTGAAGAACCACACGGGCTTTGCGTGCTCTTTCGTCTCGTATTGGGCAAGGAAGAATGTGCTAGAAGTGTGTCAATTAATGTCAGGATACGCAAGGAGACAACGCACAGGAGCAACACGATCATCCCAGATATCCATTCAATTGTGACTGAGGTGACCAAACCCCTACCTGTGGAAGCCGCCAAAGCTTTCGCGCTACCAAGGCCTATAACAAGCGCGGTGACCAGCAATCGATAGGGTGTCACTTTGGGATGCCAGCGTTCCATTCCGGTTGGTTCTTCTAGCAAGGTTGTTCCAGACGGGTGCATCGTCGGCGCCAACGCAGGCCCAAAGGTATTGTCCACCGCGATAGGGAGCAGGCCTGCTTGAGTCTTCGAGCGAGCATCGGACATCACAATGTCGCGGAGCACAGGAGAGATCCGACGTGCAAGTCCGTCCTTTGTGGGACATCGTCGTTGACAGTGAGCAGATCAAGCATTTTGACCGATGGCGGCGCGAGAAAGTGCAGCCTGTCGAACCTCGAGGGTGCTTGAAATGAAGAACCTCTATATTCAAGGGACTACGAGGTCATCGGGCGTTGAAGGTATTAGACATCGTTAACAGGTTTCAATGGCGGTTTGCGCGTATGGCGGATATCCACGTCGCCTTATTTGTAGGTCCTATACCAAACACCACCCTTGCTGCCTGACCCACGCGCGCCTGTCCACTTTCGAAGGCTTCCCTCCTGAATCACCCACATAATGTGGCCAGCACCGTTGGGAGCGTCGAGAGCAAGCGCTGGCACATCACTTCGAAGGACTCTGAATCCATCGTCGCGTGCTGTCGGAATTCCAGAACGGTATCAAGGAAGGTATGTATCGGAGGGTCTGAGTATAGGTGAGAGTATCTGTTTGGTGCCCCGCAGCTTCGAAGATGAGTTGGTGGGGGTTTCCATGTGGAAGTTGGTGGGAGGGTGCATGCGGAAGTCAGCATCAGAGCTGCAAGCTGATAAGCGCCCGTGCCGTGGGCGGCTGACGGTCAACGGCAGCGCTCAATCGCGTTTTTCAAATCTAGAGTCGTTACCGTCCCTCAAGACCAGTTACAGGTTCATTACAAATCGACCTACCTCGGCGTGCAAATGAGCGCGCAATTGCTTCTCAAGAGATGGTATTTGCGTACAACAGGTGTGCGGGTATACAAAACGCGAGATTGTGCGAAGCTCTGGTATACCAACCGTCAGTCTGGCCCATAGACAACCCAAAAAGTCCCATATTCACATATACAAAGGTCATCATCAGCTTGACAGCACCCCTTCTCTCCCTATCGCCTTCGCGCTTCCCCCCTCAACTCTTACTCCTTGCCCTCCCCGCCTGGCCTCTCACACCTGCCCTCCCGCCTTCGCCGTGCGGAATAAACGTATTCAGCCCCAAATCCACCGTATGGTTCGGATTCACAGGCGGGGGCGGCGGTGGCGGAGGATCGTCCTCCCTCCTCTTATCCCTCTGAACAACGTGGAACCGGCCGAAGCTGCTCCCCCCGTTACCCTGAGGCGTAAGTGTCACTGGAGGGGAGTTGGGCGGGGCGAGCTGGGGCGAGAGCTGCATCTGCATTTCCAGTGGGTCGAACGGTGGTTGGTGTTGTGGAGGTGGTAAGGGCGGTCCAGGAGAATAGTGGGAATGAGGGGGAGGGTAGCCCGGATGTTGGGGTGGTGGTGGAGGTGCGAGTGCCATCTGTGGATGTGGGTGCTGTGAGAACACTACAGGTGGAGGAGGCGGAGGAGGCATAGGATGCATCATGGGTAGGTGCGGTTCAGCAAACGTCGAAGTTAGAATTGGAGGTTCTGGGGGACCTTCTCGTGGAGGTCGTTGCCTCTCCAGAAGGAGTTCACGTTCACCAGGAATTCGGCTCATACCATCCCGACCCTCTCTCTCCAGGTACCTGTCGCCATCCCTGTCCCTGTCAATCGGCCCCAACCCACTTTGAGGGCGGTGTGAAGACCGCCCTCTCCTCGATGACGTAGCGTGCGGGTGTGACGGCCCAGGGCCTGATCCTGAACCGCCAATGCGGGTAGTGCCAGGGCGGTAGTCCAAGGGTATCCGGGGATTTTCTTCATAGGGTGAAGCATGAGAAGGTACGATATGAGGAGGCGGCTGCACCGCCGTGTGGATGCTAGGAAGCTGCGGAGGTCCATGGATATGGCCTCGGTGGTCGTGGATGGGGCCATGGTTGTGCACGTTACTGTGGTGGTGGTGGTTCGATCCAGGGTGGGGAGGAGGGAGATTTGGGTGGTGGTGATGATGAACGACGTGACTGTGGTGAGGTGGGTGGTTCGGATTCGAGTGGTGTGGATGAAGCGGCCTTAGCATTTGGGGTCCCTCAGGCATACGCTCCCTTTCCCGCTCACGTTCCCTGTCGCGTTCCCGTTCAAACCACACAGGATGTCCGATAACCTGCCCTGTAGTCTCTTCGGGGAAGTACTTCTCGAGCAGGGCTTTGTCGCTCGTCACGAGAGCATCAAGCAGCAATCTTAACACCCGCAATTAGACGCAGCGGTAGAGACAAGGGAAAGCAACACCACGCACTCGTTCTCAGCAGCCAGCTTCTTGATCTTAGCATTCGCCTGCTCCAGTTGTTTCTGGTAGAACCCTTGAGACTGCAAACCCAC
The DNA here is from genome assembly GCA_951394405.1 of Coprinellus micaceus. Taxonomy (NCBI): domain Eukaryota; kingdom Fungi; phylum Basidiomycota; class Agaricomycetes; order Agaricales; family Psathyrellaceae; genus Coprinellus; species Coprinellus micaceus. The sequence continues at coordinate 1,879,629 of OX596334.1, read as the reverse complement.
GTCAGCTTCACTCTATACCCAGTCCCTCAACCACCCAGAGACACACCTTCGTCGCCTTGTCGTACTTCTCCTCCATAGACGTAAACCTACACGATCTCATCAGCCCAAACCCCCACACCCAGATCGAACCACCCCACTCACTTATCCTTATACCTCCCTCGATGCGGTGCATGTCCCTACACCCACAAAACCGGAAACCCATGCACGCATTAGCGCTCCCAATTCCACCTCTCGCGACCGCACGGAAGTAATCGAACGAACCTTCGCGCTGACCGGAGGCTCCGGCATATCGACCTGCATGGGAGTGGAGGGTACGATGTTGAGGCTGTTGGGGTCCTCGTGCATGGCTATAGGTATGCCTTTGAATGGCCGCGGTGGTGGAGGTTCCATGGCTGCAATGACTGCGAGAGACGAAGCGAGCAGTGGGTGCAGATGATGGGATTCAGGCGCGTGGCTTTCGGGTGCAGTGGCGCCTTTCCCACGGATACAAAGCGAACGTGCCTTGAACATGCCTCGACTCTCGAGGTCCTTCCAAAACCCAGTTCCAATGGTCCAACTTGCACGGGGAAACACACACAAAAAGCCCAAACTCAAAATCTGCAGGGATTCATTGATATTCACTTCATTTTGAGAAATTCGTTTCGGCTGGATAGACATAGATATAGAGTGAAATAGATAGTTAGATAGTCCTCCTGCACACAAGCCAAAAAAGGAAGGAAAGGAAGAAGGAAAGTGAGGAAGATCTGCACAACAACAACAGGAAAGCGAAGCGGGGTAGAAGAGGAAGGGCTTCGACGCGGTCTGAGCCAATGAAGGCCCACACCGCGCCGAGTCTATGAGTGTAAGTGGCGGTAGCACCAGATGTTCAAAGAAGTGGGTGGATGCATGTACCTATGTGCATAGTGGATTCAAACACAACGAACGCTAGCGAACAGCGAAGGGGTGAGGAAGAAGAAAAAGCCCGTTCGCGTCAAAAGAGAGAGACATAACACGACATAGCAAGGTATGGCGGATATTCAACGAACCAAGCTCAAGAACCCCATTCAGAAACGTAGGGCGAAGTAGTAGTAGAAGTGAATGAATGAATGAAAGCAGTGATGACAGCTGCACGACAAAAAGAACGAGGGAAGGGAAAGTGGGCAGCACGAAACCCAAAGAAAAAGGAGCGTAAGAGTCCGTAAAAGAGCGACGACCAAATTCCAGAGAACAGCAAGGGAAGAAGAAAAAACGAAAGTGTCCGACCAAAGGAGTGAGTAGAGGGAGGAGTGACGTTGTCGATGTACACAACAAAACGCAGAAGGACGCAGAAAGAGCGTGGTATAGACAAAAACAAGTCAAACAGGTGGGGAGGAGGAAGAGAGTGACAAGACGGAGAGAAGAGCGGATCGGAATAATGGGCAGGATGGAAGGAATGAGAGAGTCCAAAAGACGGCACTAGTACATTTGGTTTGTCCATTGTCCATCAGGAAAGGAAGGCGAGGAAAAGGAAGAGGGAACAAGAGACTCGGGGTGCAGGCGTCGATGTCGCAGGGTGTAATCCTTTTGGGGGGGTACCGTGGACGCTAGCAACACCCTTCCAAAAGGTGCTCACAAGCGTTAATTTTCCAATTTCAGTCCAGTCGAATAGTGTGTCGAGCGCAAGCGCTCCCTTCTCCCTCCTACCGTCAAAGGCAGGTGGAAACCAGTCCACCGCCAACTCCCACCCAAACCACCACTCACTCACTGCGGCACGCTCGGGATCGACAAGAGCGGCGCACCACCCATCCCCGTACCCCTGGTCAAGTTCCCAATATTCGGAATCCTGGGACCCATCCCACTTCCACTCCTCGGTCTACCGGCCCCCATACTCAGCGAACTCCCATTCCCTCCCCACCCATTCCCGTTCACCATGTGGGAACTATGCGAGTGGCCATTATGATGACCATACCCAAGTGGCGCGCTATCACTCCTCGCCCTGCTGACACCCTTCTTCACACCCATCCCTGTAGGAAGGCCCCCGTTCGGCGGCCCAGTCCCAGGTGAACTCATCGTGGACATCAGTTGCAGTGAGTCAACGCTGGCGTTGGCGCTGGAACCGGGTCCCGATGATGGATCCAGTCTCGGGCGCTTAAGGCTGTTGACGCCACGCCCTGACTCGTCATCGAAGAGGTCCATATGACCGGACCCGGGCGAACCAGGTAGCGGCGTCGACGACGTTGTGCCGTTACTCGTCCCTGGCTCCCGCGAATAGGAGGAGAGGTGTTGGAAGCTATGTTGCCTGGATAGCTGGTGATGGGGTTGGTGGTGTTGCAACTGTGATGGAAAGTCGGCGGCGGTGGGGCTGGATGAGGGACTATTCATGGAATGCATATGCAAGGATGGCGTGCTCAGGTTCATAGAGAGTGGTGGTGGGTACCGCGAGGTAGTGGCAGTTGGCGACGTAATGTAGATATTCGGGTTCTCCGATTGGTCGAGGAGGTCCGTAGGAAATTGCCCAACTGAATAGACCAAAAATACAATAAACACGAGTTAGTCAATTTGAATTGAAAATGTGACATCGGGAAGGTGCATCTAAACTGAACTGAACTTACCACCACCAGGGAAGCTTTTGTTCATAACCTCCCATAACCGGCCGACAACATTGACAAGTTTCTCCACTCGTTGCCGTTCAGAAGTGAGCTGATCTTGCATCCGCCTGTTTTCGTCCCGCATAGCGGAAAGCTGCGCCGCGACCTGGAAATGATAAGGAGGCATGGTGAGCAAGGAGGTTTGAAGAGGCCTAAAGTGCGGAAGCGAGATGGATATCAGGCTTGAAAAGCCAGTATGGAAAACGCCAAAGGCAAATATATAGGAAGCGTCACTTCGAACTTGGGAAGCAGCAAAAGAAGGTTAATGCGGCCGAAACTCAAGAAACTGGGCAAAACTTGGAGAACCCCAAAAAAGCGAGGCAGGCAGGGGTAGTGAAATGAAATGAACGCGGTGCAATACAAAGCAACTTCGACCTTCTCCCCATATACTGCATCAACGAAGGCCTTCATGAAACTCTTAGCTGGACGCTAATCCACTGTGCGAGTGGCATAAAGCATCAAGGAGAGATCATGGAAGCAACATCGCCACAGTGGGGGAGCGACATGATTTACAAAAGTGTGGGAGGAAGAACGCGGATTGAACGAGGCACTAATGTTTGGCCTCGGGAGAACAAAGATCTTCACAGTGCCATCGCACAGGCCCGCACTGGAAAACGGATGGACGCTCACCTCGCCAGGAAGCTCGACGCGGTGCTTGATTGCAGGATCAGGTTCCAGCGCCTTTCGCTTGATTTCGTCAAGCAAATCTGGACGCCCGCGCAAAAATTTGTGATGCGAGAACTCCCAAGTCTGTGCATCGGTTGACGTTCGCTGGGCTCTTGGTGTCTGGGGTGCGCTGGTTAGGCAGGGTCTGCAGATGAGGATCATGGGGGCACTAACCCGGTTGATCTTGTGGAAGCCGTACATGTTCAGCTGACGCACGAAACTGGAAAACTGCGATAGTGATGCTGTTAATACCAAGACATGGGGGCGTTGATTGGCGTGAGGCCTTACGTTGTTGTGCTTGAAGTGGGAACCCAGGATGCTCCGGCTGAACTCGCCCACATTCGAGACCACGAATGAGGTGCCGAGCTCTGTCCACGCGATGAAGTGTGCAGACTTGGGGTCGTTGATCATTCTAAAGTGCCCATGGTTAGATAACGGACGCGATGGGCGAAACGCCTTTGAGGAACTGACTGGTATAGCTTCGTGACAAAGTTGTTCGTGGCCATGGGCTTTCCAAGGATGTTCATGCTGCCGCCGACACCTCCCATGCCGAGCGACATCTGACCGTTGGCGGAGCCGTTGAGCGCGTCCTCTGCCCCGCTGGTGTTCCCACTGCCGTCCACCGGGCTACCACCGCCGTTGGTGCTGCTGCCGTACGGCGTAAAGTCGTCGTAGGAGCCCATGTCCATGGCGGACTCCCTGGCCTCGTCCACCTCGTCGACGGTGCTTGTCGACGGCGCGTTGGAGGGAAAGCTGCGCTTGCGGGGCAGCTGGGAGGACCCTGAGGAGGTGGACGATCGCGACACGGCACGGCGATCGTAGGAGTTGCCCGCTGCGGACCCGGGGGGCGCGAGAGCGTGGTCGTCGTAGCTGGGGCTCTGCTGGCCGGACGACCCCTGGTGGGGATCGAACTGGAAGGGCGACTGGTGGATGTGCTGGCTGCCAAAGGGGTTTGTGTTGGGGCTGATGGGGGTCTGTGGGGAGAGAACTGCGGCCTGGGGGGGGTTGATTGGGGAGAGATTGGGCGGGGACTGGACGGAGAGGCCGTCGATGTTGAGGGAGAGGCCTGGCTGGCAGTGGTGGCGCTGGTCCTGGGGCGGGAAGTAGGTGTGTGCGAAGGGGTGGGGTGCGCCGTGCTCGGAGGGGGGCGGGGAGGGGAAGGGCTGGGGGTTGTGGGGGAGCAGGTGGTTCTGCCACTCTGTATAGACGGACATGGGGACTGAGTGTTCAGAGGCCCATTGAGCGCCGTATTTGAATGAAGCGGTATTCCACGATTTGCAGCAACTCCCTCCCCCAGCCAGCTCACACGCCCCCGCAAGCGGAAGTATTGGCAAAATTCCCCCCATTTGCACAAATTTCCCCTTTCGGAACACGAACCAGTCCTCCTCTGCCGATCACGACGCAACTCACTTGGAGAACCACTCCTCAGCTCTGACTCCCGATGGTCTCCCCCAGACGTCCCGCTCTTATTTCTAGACGCACAGATAGAAATCCCTCGTCCACGCGACACCCAATGTTGCTACACGATATCCCATTTTTCTATTCAGACGTCGCACAGGTACTACTGCACTGGGGTCCCTGCAACGTGCCCGCGACACGCCCCGTCCTTCCTCTCGCGCTCGAGGCACGCCACGACTCCGTGTCAATCCGCTATATGAACGCGAACCCGTCCCGGCGGCGAGCGTGTGCTTCTGCATTGCAGAACCTCCTCTCTGGCAGGGAGGCGAGGATGCCCTTCTTCTTCATACTTAATTAAACCACCCACCTTCCAGAATCACCCTCCTCGAGCCCACCTCAGCAACCCGTGCTCCGATGACGCTCTCCCTCACTAACTGCAGTTTAAGCTCGCCGTCAGTCTATCTCCCTTGCCCTGGTCTGCTAGAAGGCCTTTTCACAAGTGCGATCTACACGAAACTTCCTGGTCTCTCCGAACGACGCTTCTCGGTACGACGGTGAGAACGCGCCTTGAACGCTATATCCTATCTCCCCCTCCGTGTCCCTCCAATCCAAGCAACCAACTCTCGCACAGCGCGCCACCTAAATACATCGTAGTTCCCCGTCTACACAGACCGGTGCTTACCCGTGCTCGCGTTTCGTCGCCAGGAAACCAACCTCCAAGCGTTTGCTTTGTATTCGCCCATCACAATTTCTAGATTTTCGTGGAATAGCGTATCATAGCAGCTCCCGGGCGCTAAACATAGCCTCAAGGGGCCCGCAAGATGCGACGAAACATTTTGAATAGGCGCCTGATTACCTTTACAACGACGGGGAGCGCGCTCGGTATCCTCGCTACCCGCTCCTTTCTACTGGAAAATACAGCTTTAATAAAGCGAATATCGATGACGGAGCTCAATGTAGGTTGTCGGCAAGATGCATTCGGATACTCGCTCAAAGCAGACTTGTTACCCGATTAAAGCACCACATCACTGAGTCACTCCGAGTCACCGCGCTCACGGGCGCTTAGCAACTCGTCCCAGCAAAACTCCGTCCCGTCGTGGCATTCACCCAAGGGCGTCTCTTAATTATTTCAATAATAGTTCGGCTTGTTGTTACGGATGGACGGGGACAATCCCGGACCCTCCGTCATCTGTCTCCGCTCTACCGCCTCTGCTAAGGGCATTAGTTGAGATAAGATAATCTACACCAAGATAAGCGATATCTGCACCAGCCCAGCCAGCAATTACTTCTCTGCCCCGTTCATGCATGGACGTCTCTGAGCAAGGCATATGCCAATACAGCATCCTCCATACCTCTTGGTTACCTCACGCCATCCGGCCGTCGCTCGCATCCATACGACAGTTGACATACAAGAAGACCCACATCAACGAATCGGTTCTCCCCGTCCTTGACACGGACGCGAACCGCTGTGGAAACCACCAACCGAAAATCCGAGCAAAAAAACCATGAAATAAAGTTCACCACCCCGCTGCACGAATCCGGACACCGCGATAACACGACCCTCTCGCACTCCCCTTTTCGCTCGCCTACTTCGCCTCGTGGCTTCCCAACCGCCTTCCTAAGCCGTCTTCATGAAGGTTCAGTCACAGACTCACTGACAATGACAGGAAACGGAAACGGATGTACACCCCTCCCATTCGAAGGAAGGAACGCGGGGGTAATAGATACGGTGCCCGGTCATCTGAGAGCAAGCAAGCCCACTTTTCTTCTTTTGATTTTTTCCTTCTCATGACGCTTCAGGCAATTGTCGTCGTTCTTCTTTCTGTGACGGTATCCGTTCAAAACTCGTCAGAAGTCAAAACCCAGTCAGAAACATCTCTCTCGGCGGGTGTCTGCTGACCTGCCCGCCGGAGGGGGGAACCTTACCACACCTTACCGGGGAAATGATATTTATCTCGCCGCCACGCTCGCTTTACCTTACTTGGGCCTCGCTCGCCCGCAGTGGCACCGGCGCCGGGAAATCCCTAACTAGAGTTGCAAGCGCCTTGAGTGTATGCGAGTGTGAGAGAAAAGTAGGCTACTAAGCTCGCATGAGCGTCGGGAGAAGCCGTGCAACGGGTGAACTTCCTCCGCAACCCCAGTGTGCGAACCCCCTTACCCTCCTCGCACCGAGTTCGCAACGCCTAAAAATCGAACTGAATTGAAAAGCAACCCATTCCGCTGGAACCAGCGAGTCGGAGTTCTCATATGCTATACCGGGTGCTCCAGTGGAAGTTTGGAACATTCGCAAAGCACGCGAAAACGTGGACGAAGAGCGCGGTTAATTGGCGCTGAGAAGCTCTGTGGGGTGACACGTATTGCGCATGCCCTCACCTGAGCTTCCGACGTGCCTTCCCTCCATGTCAAAATACCATTGTGGAGTTACACTATGTCTTACCCAGGAACGACAGAATCTTCAATCATGCGTACATTGCTCGGCTTTGTGCCTTGTCGGAGCGTTATCAGAAAACGGCATCGCATTCCGTCTGTGGGGCACCCCGCTCCCAGGTCAAGTCGCTAGTTTCTAGCACCTGTCCCCTGCCCGTCAGCTCAAGCGAGAAAGCACTGGGAAGCTATTTTTTCGCGACCTCGACTACGACGCTGGTGCGGAGCTCAGGAAGCCAAAGGTCGTACATACTGGTCCATAGTAACGCCCCTACCAACGGCTGCTGATCCCATAGAAACGGTATGAATCCGGTATATGGATCCATGGAATGTTCTGAAGAGTGCTTAGATTAGACAAGGTGTAAATGGAATCTGATAGACTTTTGCGGTGCAAGTCAGGGTGCGCTGTGGAGGGGAGGATGGAGTTGGTTCGGGGGACGGCTTGGACGCTTGACGAACTTGGGAACCTTTTGCTTTTGGTACGTCTGAGAGAAAGTAAGGTCAGAAAGGTGTAGATATCCACGCTGACAAGAATCCACCCGGCAGACGAGTTATCGCAGTTAGGAAATAGCTATAGTGACCAAGAAGAACTTTTGCGAGACGGGCGTTCTCAGCGCTTTGCACCCCATAATTCCTGAACGGCCGACTTCGCTCGGCTCGCAATGCCTTCTGCACGGCACCAGCTGACCTCCAATTTCATAAAAGGTCGCACTCACCCACGGCGTCCCCAGAGTGAGTAATATTCATGCACACGCTGCCAGACAACCCAGAGCTGAGAGAAACCAAGAATTAAAGTATGAGTTCTCACCGGTATGCCGTCACCATCGGGGTATACTCCCATCCCACCATGGCGGAACCAGCTCTGCCCCGGGCAGTCGCAATTACCTTATCATGCCGAGCAGTCAGACGATTATATGGGTTTGAACTCTATTCGGACGTCCCGCTCCTATGCTCTCGGATGGAAATATCTGATTATCTTTACCCGTCTCCCCCTCACGCGCAAGGAACGACTCACGAATTCGAAGTCATTGTCCCTGCGTACTTCTAGGACCCGAGAGACTTTGGGCCCAGGCAACGATCAATGGGCGAAGTGCCCTTACGCCCCTCAGCCACAGTTGGGTCCGACCTGTTCGAAGGTAATTCTCCAATCTAATCAGCCCGTCGAAGTCGCCGATATGAAGGGGGCGAGGGACGGAAGGAAAGGTTACCTGAAAGCTTGGAGCAATGATGCACACACTCACACTACGCCATCGTGAATTAACTTTTGCTTCCGCAGTAGCGTAATGGCGTTCTACGCCCACGCTCGCCCCCGAGTCTTCACCGACGGCACTCGGGCTATGAAGTCAGTCTCAGCAAGTGCACCCGCCCATTCGGCGCGACCCCTGGGAAGGGGTACGATTTTCCTTACAGGGAAAGCACAACTGCTATATGTGATCCTGACGGCCCATATGGGTTGCTGTCCGAGGTTCCCAAGCGCGCGCTGAAGCAAGGGTTCAGGGTATTCACAAGTAACCGTAACTTCTCAGTCAACCCGTGAGCAAGAAAAAAATGAATAACATCTCAACAAGGTTCCCAGAATACAAATTCTGAGCAATATACGCATTTGTCGGGGAGCGCTCGGGAGGCGCCGACGTCGAGGGAAGATGGTAGCTTCGGAGAGCTTGGAAGTCGCCCACGGGCGCTTCTGCGGCCCCTTCGGGACGGTCAAGGCGGACGAGTTGACAGTTTAGGCCACTGAGAATTAATAGACGGATATAGCTCAAATGAATGTGAGCCCCCTCCTCTGAAGCTCGGCTTGCGAATTCGAAGACTAACCTCTCTGACAACGTTGGGAACGCCATGGCTCGGAAGCCTCACCTTCCTCAGGGCAAGGTACTGCGACGCTAATGCGCCTATGGGCTGTCGCTGCCCTTCAAAATGATGTCAATTCGTAGAACATTCGAATGGACGCCAGTGCCCCTACTTGCCTCGGGAACAAGCCTGGTACGTTACCGCAGCTTACTACAGTGTCGAATATGTCACCGGATCACCCACGCTCGACGAGAAGTTGCGTATGATTTGCATCTTTCAATACATTCACATTCTCTTCGCCTTGGAGTCCATGTACATAGTTCTCTACTCGCGCCGACGCCTCGTGCCCCAAGGTCATTGAATACCGACCGGAAACGGAATTTGTTCCCAATATGCCTCTCTTTGCCCCGAAGCCTACAATTGGTTGCCCCCCACCTTGGGAAGAGACCCCGTCCTCGTCCATACTGTCGGCATCCTTGTCGGTCGGGGTCGCCCAAAAGGGATCAGAAGATCCGTACCCATTTAATAATGGACGAGAAAAAAGGGCTCTGACGGGACTGAAGAGTGGAGTTTGAGTGGAGAGGATGAGATGCATACGGAGGCCGGAGATGTGCGTACGTACCCTCGCCGTACCTTCGAGCTCCATGAGAATTTCGTGGCGTCCGTGAAGGGAAGAAGCGGAAAGCGTTGCGCGGTCAGATATCCTTGTGATCACCCTCCTCACTGTTAAGCGTCTATTTGCCGTTGCGCTGGGATACCGAAGATGAGACTTTAGCAATACGATGTGAATGTGGCGACGCCCCCCAACACCGGTCGATCGCAGGAGCCTTTCGGCTACCGGGATCCTCGAGCTCTTGGACGCCTTGGAGCCTTGATGTCTGGGAATAGGAGAGGCGGCGGCACAGATATGATGGAGAGCGGGGTAGTGTTATCTTATCTCAAGAACTTTGACCCGGGTTTACGAGACCTCATGCACATGCCATACCTGAACGCTATTTGCGCTCAATAACCGCCCGGTGCCGCCTGCCGGTCTGAAGTTCAGGACGAACCTTACCTCGAATTATGCGAACTCTATCGCCCTGCATGCATACCAGCCCATCATCAGCTGGGGATAGTAATCTAAAGAAATGAAATGATGCCCCTACATGTCGGTCATGCTATAGGCCTTCGAGCTCTCGACCCAGAGCCAAACTGAATTGAAGTTGCCGTCGAGTGATTCGATCCGAGTTATTATGGGCAGACTGACCAGTCCTATTGCAGGGTTGATAGTAAGTAAATTTCTTCGCGAACCAGGTCGAATCCAGCAAAATGCGAGGAAGGGAGAACCAAAGAGGGAAACCGCAGGGGAAAATGCAAGAAAAGGGAAACATTCAAGTCGCCTGATCACGATAACGAGAACCATTCATTCGGGAAGGGACGTGAAGGGAATCATGATCTCACCAGGAGGGGTAGAAGTAGAGTATGTGCTCTGTGCGAGGGAGGGAAGACGTGATTCGCCATTGAGTTGGACGATAGGTTCGTTCACACGCACAAGGTATGGTAGCCCTCTTTGATTACGATGACATCTTTAATGGAACCGGCTCTTACCTCTCTTGCAACTCGTAGCCCGTGGTCCGACGAACTGAGGGTAAGTATCTATGTATGGAAGGAAGACGAGGCAAGCACAGACCTCGAGAAGTTTTGAAAGACAGATGCGCCAGGTTCCAGGGGCACACAACGACTGGGCGATCCGATATCTAATCTCCTGTTAATCGCGGTTCGTAAGGTGAATGGATGTCGACTTGAAAGGCATAGTTCCGTAAAGCAGAATGGACAGCCCAGCGTTCACTTCAGGACCTATCAATTGCGCTCTTAGCTTGGGATAAATCATTTCGCAGGGAGAGTGGCATTTACGGAAGGCCATGCTTCTCTCATTTCGTGAAGTACACTTTGGTTGCCGGCTGGGAAGCTGCGGATAAAGACCCCCATAAATCGCAAAAATATTCCGCGAACCGCTGCTGAGGAGGGGTGCTCTCGGAGCCATGAAATCGTGGTAGGAAAAGGTTACATCTGGGGATGCTCGTCAATTCGGTGCCCATGTAATGGTATTCGAGCCAAGCGAGAAAGCTTACCTCAATTCAGACCGGCGACACGGTGTTAACGCACTTGACTGACATTGGCGTTTCCAGAAGAAAAACGGAGAGGAATTACGAGGAGGTCGCCATACGTACGCCTGTGCATACTGCGATGAAGAGCACCAATGCGATACGATAGGATCATAACACAAGACTTGAAGATGGCGAGGAAATGTGTGGATTGACTTTCCTTTCGAGGGTTCGCCCCTCCAGCCGTCAATATGGCCTTCGCCCCACCCTCAAGCAAGGGGCTGCGTCCTCCAAAGGCTCTATCCCAAGTGCAAGATCAGTCAGCACCCAGCTAAAGAGCGGTGGGTGGTAGAAAAGCCGTTCCCATCGGTCGACAAAGTTAGAGATATCCGTCTTGTGCCAAAGGAGAAACGGGGAGCTGAAGGTCCGAGCTCGACGGCAACAACCCACCGTGGCTCGAAAATGTGCAACTGGGGAGAAGATAGCCAGGTATCTGGGAAAGAAGTTAGCGAATTAGGATTGAGGATGAGGGTGGACGGACGGGCTGAATGGCCAGCTACTCTCGGAAGACAAGCAGTTTGACATATGAAGTGCACGACTTCGACGCCCCACCCACTCTCACGCTAAGTTTACAATTCTGAATATCCTGCGGCCATCCGGAAGGATGCTTGAAAGAATGAAGTAATGGGAGAAGTCACGGATTCGACATCTGTGGGAGTCCGTTTATTGCATCTGTACACCCGCCGAAAAGCATGGTCACACCCTGGGCATTCGGAAAGAGACTCAAGCCCAGCATCACTGAGGGTCTCCTTGGAGAGGGAGTGGCATTGGCATGCCAATCGTTCCTTGTCCACTCCCCCGCTCTCGCTCCGACCCACTGCAGAATTCCTTCGGAAACGAAAAAGCGGGGGGTGAGTGAGCCTTCGGTCGCCATAGCATGTTCTAATAAGATATTCAAGACGTCTAAAGACAATAGCGTAGTTATGAGTGGATAGGGGGAGACAGTATGTGCGCACCTATTGAGGAATCCGCGAAGTCTGTGGAAAAGCAAAAGGAACCAGAGGTTGCATCGGAAGCTTGAGATGTCGAGTCTTGAGAGAATACACCTATGCATGAAACTTCTTCAACTATTCAGGATTGAGAACTGGGATTGACCGGTTCAATTCGGTTTGAGGGTACCGACAAGTGGTTTGAAATATTTGGTCCTCCTGCACAAAAATTCGTCAGGATCCTGGTAAAAGGAGACTGCAGAAAAGAGGAAAGTCGGCTTTGGGCCCCAACACGCTTTGTTCGGTGCGCATGCCACCGAAACCGCGGACATGGCGATTAACCGTTCAATGGGAGCAACGAGGCATTTCCCAGCTGGCACCAACATTAATGCTGGGCGAAATCGCGCGTTCTGATGGGAGTCGATTGCACACCTGAGGCCCAACTTTGAGGCTCGGACATCGTTGAGTGAAACAGACAGGGCCCAGGCCTGGTGCTGTCCTAAAAGGAGGGGGCAGGAGGCCAACCTTCACCTACCATGGCACTTTCCCTACCGATCCTGGTTCGACATTGAAGGGTGGCGCAATGAGGTCGGATGAGGGAGAAGGATGATCCTCATAAACGGCTAGTGAAACCTGAAACGCCGTTAAGGCGGGTTCATCTCAAAAGAATGTACTGGGATCTATGTTGCTTGCGGCGAAACGTGCTGCGAGTGTTCGCCGATGGTCGATTGGGTGCTTATCTGTGGTCGAAAAATGGGAAAGTAGGCCCCGCCAGTTTGGCTGAAAGCTGGGCGGTAGTGTCCTGTAGGCGCCACATGCGGCCGACTCGCATCATGATCTTCAGGGCAGTGTGGAATATTTTGATACAATACTCCTGCGCGGGGCAGCTCAGGGTCGGCAGAGTAGGGAGGTGAAGAGATCGAGCAATGAAGCCACAGAGAAGACAGGGCAACGAGTAGCCCAGAGGAGCCGGCGAGAACACTGCTTCACTTGAGCGGGAACGAGTGATGTTTAGGATGAGACCCGAAGAACGTGTCGATTGCGAATGCGATCATCGAGCCAATCTCGAGGAGGAAGGAGGGTAGATATGTTTCGAATGCATGTGAGCCTCGAGCCATGGGTGTGGAGAGGCCAGCCTGCAACGCCATAGCCTTTGAGGAGATAGCCAATATCGTCGAGCACCCCAAAATTTGAACCCTGCCAGAGGCTAGCGGATGCTGTTGTGAATGTCCTGGTTCAAAAAAGCCGTCATTGAACGCGCTTCGCCGGATTGACCTGCCCAACGAGGCGAGCTGAGCATCGATCATCAACACGGGTAGTGGGCGTACGTCGTGCCAACGCCTTGCGCCCAGCCTCGTGTTCAGGAAAACCGAAAATTGAGTCGCTGAGGAAGTCGTCTTGAAATGTCGTCCTGAGCCGCGTCTTGATCCGAGTGAATCGCAAAGGATGCTGCGGACAGAGCAAGAGAGGTCATGAACAAGGAGCTCGTCGTGGATGGGAGAGAGAGACGGTGATGGTCGTCGTTGCCGACGATGATGGCAGGACCCTAACCCGAGCAAACCTCGTAGAAAGCCGGGAACAAGTTCCCACGCGACATTTCTTCACCCAGCTGGCTGTCCTCCTCTCGTCCTCCTCGAAACAACAATGGCCTCGCGCATCGCTATCAGCTCCTTGAGGGCAGCGGGTGAGTCCCAACGATGTCGAGAAGTAAATTTGGCGCTGACAACGGCGACAACGACGACGAACAGCACGCCCCCGTGTCATGGCCTCCATGACCTCGGCCCTCCCCGCGTACGTGTTCGTGTTCGGCGCGCCCGCGAGTCGGTACTGACGATATCTTCGCTGCAGCCGTTCCATGGCCACCTCGAACCCCCCTCCCGAGCAGAAGGCTGCCGAAGTCATCAACAAGCTCCCCTCCAAGCCCGGCCTCATCACCAAGACCGGCACTGCTCTCCTCGGAACTGGTCTCGCCGCCACCGCCATCTCCCAGGAGCTGTACGTCGTCAACGAGGAGTCTATCGTTCTCTTGGCCTCCATCATCGTTTTCACCTATATTGGCAAGGTGAGTAAGCCCCAAACTCGGGCATATGACGCGCATATAACTCTTCCATTTAACTCCAGGTCATGCGCGAGCCATACGTCCAGTGGGCTCAGGGCCAGATCGACCGCGTCAAGGGTATCCTCAACAGCTCTCGCTCTGAGCACACCAACGCCGTCAAGGAGCGCATCGCCAATGTTAACGAAATGAGGGACGTCGTCGGCATCACCGAGGGGCTCTTCTCTCTTTCCAAGGAGACCGCCAAGCTCGAGTCCGAATCCTTCGTCAAGCAGCAGGAGGTCGCCGTTGCCTCTGAGCTCAAGGCTGTCCTCGACAGCTGGGTCCGCTTCGAGCAGCAGGCCAAGGAGAGCGAGCAGGCTGAGCTCACCAAGGCTGTCATTGGCAAGGTTCAGGCTTCCTTGAAGGACCAGGCCACCCAAAAGGAAATCCTGAACAACGCCATTGCTGAGATTGAGCGTACGTTATCTGATCGTTCCACCCCCTGCCCGGTAAACTGACCCCAATCTTGCAGAGCTCGTCAAGGCCAAGGCCATTTAAGCGTGTTGTTTCTTACACTTATATACCTGCATAATATAGATTCGGTGCTTGTTGAAGTGCTGGGACTTTGAAGCTCATCCTCCCCCACATGTCAGAAAGTCGTCGATCCGTTGGCAGAGACCCTCGCAACTTTAACGCGGCGAGCTCAATGCCAACCCGAGGCATCACTAACACGAGGGTTATGTAGATATCTAAACTTTCAAGATAGCACCCAGCTAGCGTCTGAAACGTCGGGGGACCGCTGCGGGTTCCCCTTATCCACCGCCAGGGTGCGCTGGTGCCCCTGAACCACCTTCTGTTTGTTGGGTTGGTATGTACCCAGGTTGGGTGGGGACCTTCGGTCGTCGCTCTGGGCGCCCAACGATACCGACGTCAGCATCGAAACCAACCAAGCGATTCTCTGCACTTTTTGGAACGCGCTCGCGGCTGCCGGCCCTGGAGTTTGGGACGAAAGCCTTTGGTACGATAAGAGTTCGTTTCGTTGAACCAGTTTGTGCTACTGCAGCCTACAACGCATGGCTCCATCGCTACTCATGCTGCTGTGCTCTTCAGACGGATCTCATCTCGCCTTAGCGAGGGCCCGCTGAGAGCCTTGGCCCAAAAAGAAAAGGCATCCACACCCCCAAGCGATGCGCATTACCGCCCGGAAGCCGCTTTGCTTAGACTTCTCCACAAAGAAACAGCTCCCACTCTGCCAAGCGAGGCGCATTACCAGCCAGAGGGTGCTCCACTTAGACTCTCCAAGACCGCAGCGGCAGTCGAAATCGTGGTACCAGCATGACCCGCTTCCGGCTGGGATGTAGCCGCCGTAATGAGGGCGTTGGTAGTTAGACCCCCAGGAATCTGACAGTGTTTGTATACGTTTAAGTGCTCGTTCGTTCCCCGCACAGGGCGGACGTACCTTTCTCTGGTCCTGTACTCCCCAAACCCAAGATCTCTAAAAGTATTCCCTTTGGGACTGTCCACAGGAGGGTCTTGGAAATTGAATAGGCAGCAAATCGGGCTAGTTTGAAGGGTAATCTGGGCCACACGGTGAAGATGGCACAGCACCAAAAGCCAACGCCGGGATTGGGCAAAACTTCGAGGCATTTCAACTTTCGAATTCAGGGAGGCAGGTCTCTGGAATGCTTACCTGTCTCCGCCCAAAACCGCTCGCATCCAAGGCCTAGCCCAAGCATAGTTGGGATACTGAACGTGAAAGAGAACCGCTGGGATGTAGCCATGTTGCCTCTCCGCGAGGACGAAGATTGTCTGTTCAGAGTGCTCAAGAGACCCAGTCGACGTGGTGGTAAAGCTACGAAGGTCGTCGCTAGCAGGCGGCAAGAAATACGTAACAGCATGCTCGGTAGAGCTGCCCTGTGTGGCGCTTCCCGAACCTCTTACGAAAGCCTCTAACATGTTCAGAGCTCGTTTTGTTGAACCACTTTGTAGCCTACAACGCGTACTCCCGATGGCCACTCGACTTGACACTGGTGTCGCAGTGGCAGAAGGTCCTGAGGAAAGCGGGTGCATGCACACAGGAGGCCGTTGATAGCGCTTTCAGAACCGCTGAGAGAGAGGCGTCGTATGGGACCTTGGAAGTAACCACCGGTACTCACGGTTGACCTGAGATATCACAGGGGCATTGGACAGTAACAGACTTGCAAAAACAATATCATCTGCCACAGGCCAAGAACTTTATGCCCGGCTCGCTAGCTAATACGCTCCTGAGGAGCCCCTCTGCTTCTGTTCTCGCGAGTTTTTGCTGAGAGTATTGGATCGCGAAGCAGAAGGCTCCATACGCCCAGACCTCACTCATCGAGGGCCAGTACCTGGGTCCCTCCGAGCTTTCAGGAGGGTCGGTGGGGTGATTGTCGCCCTTCTTGTGCTTGTTGCGGTCGTGGTCCCGGTATGACGGGGTCCTGTACTGTTGGACCTTGGAAAACCTGTTTCCTGGAAGGTCGGGTTTACCGTATGTGCGCTGGTAGTTTAACGACGTCCTTGAATCTGACGACATTCAGGTTTCTGTGAGTGCCCAGTTGTTCTGCATGACGGGCGCGTGGGAGGATTGAAATACCCTCGAACATGAACTTACCTTCCCGTCCTCGACTCCCGAATCCTAGACGACGTAGAGATCCAGCTAGGATTCTCTTTGGAATAAACCAAACGAATGTCTTCGAAACCGCCCAAACGATCGTTTTCGGAACGGAGTAGCAAGCAAGTCGAGCCAGCTTGAAGGGCAGTGTTGGCCATTCAGCGAAGATAGCACAACACCAAAAGCAGAATCCGCTATGAGGCAAAACTTGAAGGTATTCAGCATTTAACCCTCAAGTTCAGAAGATCGCGATTCCCTGGCATGCATACCTGTCTTCGTGAAAACCCGCTCGCAACCAAGCTGCAAGCCAAGCATAGTTGGAATAGTGCATGTGAAGGAGACCTGCCGGGATGTGGCCATGTTGCCCGTTCGCGAGAACAGGATCTTCTGTACAGAGCGCGCGCTCGGAGGAACCCTGCCAGTCGACGTGGGGTAAGACCTGGAGAGACTGCCGTCGTTGGGGGGAAGGATCAAAAAATACGTAACGGCATGGCGCGCTGTCCCGTGGTTGTGGCGCTTCCCGAACTCTGAGTTCACCCTTCACAGCACGTGTGGGCCCTCTTCAACACGAGCGCTTAGCAGTCAATTAATCAAAGGTCCAAGCACACCATCCTGACCTGACTTCACGAAACACCATCTTCGTTACCGGGCTAAAGAGAATAATGGGTGGACTGTGTCTATGCTGCGAACATCTCTAACCCATGGAGGCTTCATCCTACGGGAGTCGACTTGAGCTTCACAGTACTCTACATGTACCACAGATACAGGAAACACCCAAACCAAACGCATCGCATCAGGGACAAGAATGCGCTCTCTCCCTCAGGCTCCACCTCAACCACGAATACCCTCGGCGGGACCGTACCGTAAGATTGGGAGGAGGAGAACCAACTTCCCGCAGGAACGTACCCTCTGTGCTGGCGGGACTGGTAATACGAGGCCAAGGAATCTAGACGCAGGCCAGCGTTAGTTCACTCACAATGCGATTCATACTATCACCCCAGGCGAGGAAAAAGGGGCTCACCCTCTCTAACACCATCACGCCCGAATCCCAAGCAGCTCAAGAATCCAACCAGAATGGCCTTTGGGATCGCGAGCAGCAATCGAACGACTTGGAATGGGAACCTGGGTTGGAACGCCAGGAACAAGCACGCAATAGAGAACGCCTTGCTGTGCTCTAAAACTGCATTTCCCGAACACATTTCAGCATCCCACCCAAATAATAATTCACTGCAAACACACCCAATGCACCAACATCTTCATAAACCTGCTCAAAGGCGACCTTAACCCCGTACCATGTCGGAATCGTGAGGCAAACCTGGCGGGAGGTGGCCATGCTGCGCAGGGTAGGCAGGTCGTGATGGTGGTTGAGGCGTAAATGAGGTGCTGTGCGAGGAAGCACTGCGGGAGAAGGCTTTATATGTAACTGCCACGGGGCCTGGACGAGATCCGGACCGGCTATCTCCATTTCGCGGGCTCGGGGAAGCGCCCGCGGAGCTGCGGGCGCCTAATTAGGTACAGTGGTAGGTATGGGGTACGTAAGTGAACAGTGTGGGCGTAGGCCAACGTCAGTATGGCGGTGGGATATATGACCATGTTTGCGGAAGGCCAGCGAAAGCGGAAGCGAGAGAACACGAAAAGTCCAAGCATGAAGTCCGTCATGAAGCGAGGATATTAACAGCCCATCGTTATGGTATCATAAGGACCTGGTATTCCGAGGATTAGTGACTTCCAAAAGTGAAAGGGAAGTAGGGACACTTACCACTATGGTCCTTCACGCTCGCATCGAAGATATTTCTTGCATCTCCCACCGAGCACTGCTTGTCGGTATTGTCGCCACCGGGACATGATACCCAAGATAAGTCATCCTGGATGTGCTTTTCGCCTCCGGGATGGCGGAAGCCAAGGAAGCGGCCCGGGAGGATAGGCACGATATCCTCTCTTTGGGAGTTAAGGAGGTCATTAACTCGAAAGATAGCTACAATGGTGCGGCAAACGAGTGTCACTTACTGGTTAACGACCCTGTCGATCGAGACGTTGGCGTCGACATATTTGGCAAACGCCTTGTTTCCTACCCGTGGCATACCATACGTGACAGTTCTCACTGACACGTCGGGAAGGTTCAATGGGAGGAAGACGCCGTTGAGAAGGGCAATAGCTCCGCCGAGAGAATGCCCGACAACGGTGACTTGGTTCAGTCCACTTTGTGACAAGGCGGTCTTCACAGCCGCGAGGACATCATCAGCAGTCCTATTAAACGCGGGCTTGTCAGGTTCGAGTTCGCGAGTGTAAGTAAGAGGTGAACGGACTCGGCGTGTGCCTTTCCGAATCCATTGTGCACTTTGATTCCCTTTGGTAGGCCGGGGAATAACGCGGGGTCGAGCTCGTCAAGGATAAAGTCGATATCCGTTAGGAGAGACATTCTGTCAAATTGAAAGGAGATCGAGTTAGTAGCTTCTACCAAGGGACAGATATCCTCTGTACCGACATTTTCTTGGGGTCAGTTCCCTGGTGTCCAACCACCACAGTCTGTAACGAGGGTCAATATTATCTACAAGTAGAGATAACTCGCAACTCACCTCAAGAGTAGGGTCAATCCCAACAAACCAGAACTGAATGTCATTTCCGTCCCCACCCGCAGCCACAGGCTGGAACGTCGGATTTGCGAGGCAGTTCTCTGTTATGGTTCCAGGGTCAGATCGGACATCGTCCTTAGAGGATCACAGCAAGGATGGAAGTACTCACTCCCACAACTCCAAGTCCTCAACTTCGCCGCTGGGCAATACGCCGAGCTAGCGTAACTTGTAAAAGGTCGAAACGCAGCAATATCAGCGGTGCTGAGGGCGACTATCGCCCCATCACCCTGGCGTCGAATAACCGGGGCGGCATATGCATGCTGAGGGATTGAGGGAAAGCATAGAAAGAAAAGGAAGAGGAGGGAAGTCATGAATTTCCAAAAGGGAGTTGAAGGGATATGCATAGAACCGGCCACTGCCATCGCAGATGGCATGTCCTGAATCCAGAGGGGAACGAAAGCTATAAGGAATGGATGTTGGAAAGTCGGAAAGGGGTAGGGGGAACGAAGGGTAGGGATGGGTGAGCGCAGCTCGCGAGCCTAGAAGCTCAGTAAGCCGCCGCCACGACGCTTATTTTGACTGGTCCCTGAGCCTGCCCGCGTAATAGGAGAGTTAGAAATAGACGAAACCGAATCATCATCATCGTGATAGTGTTGTAGGTTTTATAGGCCTTCCAGTCGTATCAGCTCTGGGAATAAGAAGGCCAGGGTTAGATCTTCGCAGAGGGTGTCTAGTGTTAAGCGAGAGAGACAGGAGAAGGGATTGTTGGTTGTCGAGCAGGATGATGCGGGATGGTAAGATGATTGTCAGCCAAGCGCTGGTGAGGAGCGGGCCAACCTGAGTTGCTTGGACTTTAAATGTGTCCTTTTGAAGGTAGGGAGACGATACAACGAATGTATCTTGGAGACGGATGAACAGAGAACATTTCGTTGGCCGCATTGCCCTGGTGGGTCGATCTTTGTCGCGCTGTTTGGGAGTAATTTCGACCGGTTGTCCATTATCCTGCCCATTGACAAGTATGTCTTTAGCGGTTGATTGGCATCTCGTAGAAGGTGGTGCGAAGGTGGCTTGGACAATGCGTTGGGTTCTGTCACCGGTCGGTCAGCGTACACTGTCGCTAAGAACAGGAAGCCTTATGGAACAGGCGGAGGGACCTCGGTTCAGCCAAGCCTTGTCTGAAATTACGGAGGGCCGTGGGACATCCACTCGCACAAGAGTATCTCCTCTTGGTACCAAGGTCCAGGAACAAATCGTGAATCTAGCCGAGACGCATGTTAACTCTGTTCTAAAAACCAGACAGCAAGAACCGTCTACGATACGCCGGAGAGAAGAACGACACTACCACTCCAATGGTCCCAGTCGTACCGACAACGATAGCGGCGCAAGCCCCACACGACCAGATGAGTGTGAATGTCCAGAAAAACAAACCCTCGTTACCGCCTTGCGTCCACAAGGCTACCAATCCGTAGAACCAGAGAGATGTCCATCCGAAGGCGACGATAAAAGCCAAGGCGTGGGCGACGGTGTATACCACTGCGATGGCGATGTAAGATACTGCAAGGAAGCGAGAGGATCAATACGGTGTTGGGGTTATGTGTGAGAGCGGATGCTTATGCGCAGCGAAAACCTTTCTCCATACCTCGTTCTGAGCGGGCGAGAATTGTATGGATGGCCAGCTAATATTTCGAAGCCACCTCTTAGTCCTGGTAAACTCCCCAAAGTCGACGAGAGTAGCTTCGTCGTCGCCCCAGTCATCCGTGGCCTGCCTCGATCTGCGTCTCACAAGCCTCAAGCAGGCGCGAACCAACTGGAATATCCATGGTACCAGCAACCAGCACAACGAGCCGAGAACGGCACAGGTCCCCACTACGCCTGAGCCAATGCCCATCGCAATGGCCATTACAAGCCACAGAAGCATGAACATGTTGTTGAAAAACGCGTCGAAGGCGGAGGTGTTGGGGTCGGTCGACCAGTCTCCCGCGATCATGTCTTTGACACCCAGGTACCAGATGCGGGTCCACCAATGCGTGACATACAAGGCACCGAGGTGGATGGCGATGAAGCCGATAGCGAATACCGACGAATAGACTGTGATAATATACTCGTTAGGTGTGTATGTAAACAATTTGTCGAGTGAGCGCACCTTGCTTAGAGTAGTTGGTAACGAAGAGCCAGGGCATGACCTCACGCGAGCTCGATTCGTACATGCCTAACCAGTACAGGCTATACGTCGACGATGAGCAAGGCATGTATGAGAATGTACGACGCAGTGTCATACCTGACTGTTATTAAAACACCATACACCCATTCTACAGTGGTAGGCGCCGTATCAAGACCTTGATATGATAGGAATGCCTTGGTTATGCCAAAAGAAACCGCTGACGCAGAGACCAGGATCCTGTAGCCGGTTATTGAGGGCTGTCTGGGTTTGAGTAGGAGTTCCATGGATCGCTCTTCGGTATCGTAAACTGGTATTGGGAGGCCGAGGGCGCGGATGCCGTCCACGATGTCGAACTTGAAAAACCATTGCGGTTTCGCGCCGTCTTTAGTCTCGTACCCGTTCAGGAAGAAGGTACTGGAGGCCTGTCAGAGCATATCCAAGCACAGGAAACTATGAAAACGCACAGGAGAAGCACCACAATCCCAGTAACCCACTCGATGGTGACTGAAGTTGCTGAACCTCCATCCGATGTCGACGCAACAGCTTTTGCGGTTCCAAGGCCAATAGTTAGCGCAGTGACAAGCAGCCTGTACGGTGTTATCTTCGGATGCCAACCCTCGATCCTCCGTACACCATCCACAGCTCCAGTCGAGGGCAAGTCCACCGTGGCCCTCGAAGGTGAATACGGTGGCGCCTCCTCCTCCATCTCCAAGGTCATCGGCTCGACCTGGAAAGGCAGGGTTGTCGAGTCTGGGGGCGCATTCCATGGTGGGGGCATGATTCAGTCAGGAAGTGAAGAGCAGGGCTTGAGGATGCTGTGGTCGTTCGCCATGGTGCTGTGAAGGTGAACTCGTTTGGTTGATAAACATCGAAGCTGAGGGAGACTGTCAGGGGCGCCATCACTCCCGTCGCCATGAGTGAGCGGGAGCAGAAGGTCGGTGCCAGTAACGGCAGCTCACGGTGGATGTCGAAGCCTTGGACCTTGGATCATAACATGTGCAAAGAACGCGGCGCCAACCCAACTCTATTGAGTTTGCAACTTGAACCTCGACCCAAGCATCGCCTAGACGGTCTCTCGCCGAGCGTACCGTCACTGGTACCTATATTGTCGGGGTATATGCCCCCCTCCCTCCAGTGACACATTGCCGGCTGGACAAGAGCCTGGAGCGCTCAATTTCACTGCAATTGACGGAAGGGACTGGTCTCGATGGCGGCGGCCCTGCCAAAACACTGTCAACCGGATCCTTCACCTCTCGACAATGCCACAATTACGGAATCTTGACTCTGAATCGCGGACCCTCTCCTTCCTGCTCTCCGCAGTTCCTCACAGCAAGTGGTGGTCTCGACTTGGCGACCTACAACAGGCGAATCTGACCGTTGGCGTCCTCGGATATTGCTCGACCGACTCTTGGTCACCACACTGACCCTCCATCTAGGCACAGAGAGGATCGCCGCATCGACCTCGGATTGGCTCCAACTTCCTCAACCACAATCGCGCGTAGTATCACTATCTAATGGGCTCAGGCGTGCTGTCGTTCGGCCCCGTCGCTATTCGCCCTAAACCGCCCAGAGGACAGAATAGGACACCCTCGTATATGGTACAGGCGGGCTAGGTTGCAAGCCTGGGGCATTCTCGTCTCGCATTTTTGGACGGAACGGGCTCCCCCTGTACATAGCATGTACAGCATCCCCAGGGTATATCTCGCCTTCAGCTCTATCCTCCCGTGCCCTGTCAAAATGCAACGCCTACAAGCCGTCGTGCGGCCCCCATGGAGATTCTACCTACGACGACGCACAGAACGATTGGCTCAGCGACGCCTGCAAAGTTGTACTTCTACCCAGCTCCGAGGCACACAACTCACTGGCCAATTCGACGCCGCCATTGGCATCCAAGGATAACAGTCTACCGAGTGCTCGTGACCGGGCTCACTATAGGCCTGGGCACCGCGAAAGCTATCACATCGACGTCCGCTGGAGGCACGTCCTGCTCGGTCACCATCGAGTGGATTTCTGGAATCATTATACTGCTTCTGTGAGTCTCTTTCTCCCCACTCGCATTGACTGCCACTCAGCGGGTGTCCCCAGCTCCTTTTTTCTCTCCCGGTATGAAACACACGATGACCCGAAACCCCACTGGCTCTTCCGATACGACCTTCTCGGCGGAATTCGAGCCCTGGTACTTCGGCCGTATTCCTACGAAGGTGAAGAGCAACGTTCAGAGCCCCTGCCCAGAATAAGAGGACCCATGGTCACTAGGTACCGGATGTTGGTGTCGGTGTCGGCACTTTCGTTCGGCGTGATCAAAGCGACACTGTCCTATCTAGGCTACAAGACGGCACCGACAGTCGTGGAGTGGGTGTTCGGCGTTGTTATAACCGTGAGGTGCGCCAGAGCGATGCCCTTCTTCGACATCTCTCACCCCGATTCGTCCAGTTTGTACTGGTTGGGCATGTACGAAAACAGCCCAACAGCAGTCATACCGTGGCTCTTCGTCAGGGACTGCTCCAACCAAGGTGCGCCCATTTTCTCACAGAGTCTGCAGGCTCTCTAACACTTGCCGCCTCCCAGTATTCGTGTACTTCCTCTGTGTCGTGCATCTAGCTGCCCTATTTGCAACCCATTATTGGACGGTCAGCCGCTTCAGTCATGCGCAGCAGGAGTTTCACAAACACTGGGAAACTCAAAATACCACCTACCTTTCGTCGCTGGATAGGTTTATTAACAAAGCTTCTGTGGTTTCGCCCATTGGAGCGGGTATCGGTACGGGCGTGGCTGGGACCTGTGCCATCCTTGGATCACTTGGATGGTTGCTCACACCAGGGCTCGTCCAGCTTTGTCACGCCGGCCTGCGGCTGATGCAAAGCTTGTCGAGGCGGAGCTGGTCCGCAAGACTTCGAAGGCCTTCCTGTCTCCACGGGCTGAGTCTGCCTCCCTGGTTGGCGACCCTGCCGGGCTGGCTTTCCTTGTCGCCCTCTACATGGATCAAACTATTCAGTGCCGGTAAGCAATGGATCTCCCGTGACCTAGTACTCTCACTAAGGCCTCCTTACTATCACAGTGTCAGTCATTGTTGGGGCGACCGTATACCTCCATCTTTACGGCATCGGCCGCATAGGCTTCATCGTCGCCTCTGCCTGGGCCTTGCCGTGGCTCTGCGCCTTGCTAGCGATGCCATGGCCAGAAAACCCGTCCGACATCCCATCTGCCGTGGCATTCCACCTCGGATTTACTTTGTTTTGGACGAAGATTGTTTGGGTCGTAATACTTGCGTGCGTTGCGGTTCCGCTCGCTGCGGTGGCCTGGTGCATGACTTCCGTGTGCCCAGCTCCGCGTGGGTCACACCGTCTTATGTCATACAGGGACTCGGAAATTCTGAGGCAGAGGCGTCAACGCTTGGACGAAGAGACCGAGCGCCTCCTGTCACCCTAGAGCCTTGTCCGCAGGACAAGTGTCATATGTACACTCTGAATTCATTTAAATTTTACTTGGCATCCCATGTCAACCCGCCCGTCCAATAGGGTTTTCGCTGGGGGCGCCCATTCGCGTAGGCGGCGCACAGCAATGCTTTATAGGGTTTTCAATTCGGTTTATAACCCAGGCCTACTTATACCTCAACCTACTCCTTGAATTCTTCTAGCCCCGTTGTGCACCCCCTTCGGATGGATAACGGATACGAACCACTGATTCGAGTGGGACGTTGGCACCCAAAGGTGACACCGTATCGACTGCTTGTTACTGGGCTCACCGTTGGCCTTGGAACCGCGAAAGCCATTGCATCGGCCCCGGGTGGAGACTCGGCCCTAGCTGTCATACTCGAGTGGATGATTGGGGTTGTTTTCCTACTGCTGTAAGTTTCCATTCTACGGACAGTGAATACCAACTCATTTCAACTTTCCGTTTGTAGTACCTTTTTCTTAAACAAGTACGAAGCCAGTGAAGATGCGAAACCAACGTGGTTCTTCAAAGGCGACGTCGTCAGCTATATCCGAGCCATTGGGATACCAATACCACTGTACGATTCCGAAGACCGGCCGTTGGACCTAGTGGTCAAGCACAAGGAACTACTAATCACCGGGTACAGAATCTTGGTGTCTGCTTCTGCGGTTTCCTTTGGCTTGGTGAAGGCGGCTCTGTCCTATAGAGGCTTCACAACAACACCTCGAGTCGTAGATTGGGTGTATGGAATCATCGTGACAGTAAGGTATGTCCACTCGTTCAGGTTCGCCTATCCAGTCCAGATTCCCTGTTCTGAAATTCCGGCCCCCCTCCGCTAGCCTTTACTGGCTCGGCATGTACGAAAACAGCGACACTGAAGTGCCAATATTGTCCTGGTTCTTCGTCGAGGACCTTTGCAAAGGAGGTACGGTTGATTTTGAGCTTCTTACTACTATGGAAAGCGGCGCTGACAAAGTACACAGCTACCTTCGTATCGACGATTATTTTCACCACACCGCACCTTGCAGCGCTCTGTGCCACTCACTGGGTCACGACCTTCTGCTTCACATACGCGAAGGGACTGCATCTAGAAAACAACCCTGATTACGAGGGCAAGTTATTCGGCGAGGCCTCGTTCTACTGTGCGCTCGTCTCATTCGTTGCAACCGGTATTGGAATCGGCGTGATCCCCAGCGTTGTCATTGTCATATCGTTGGGCTCCCCACTTGCACAGCGTGTATCATCCTTGTTCAACCGCACTTCTGGGAGTGATCCCGAAGAGGAAGCAGCGGTGGCAATGGACTCAGTGGACTCTCGGTCTACCAGCAGCTGGTTCCTCCGACGGACCTTCATCCCATTTTTAATTACCTCGCCCGGGGGGTGGACTGTGGCAGTAAAGACATTAACCACATGTCAGTGTCGCCTTATTTCTTCATTCAATATTTCTTACCCATCCACAGTGTTAATCGTCGCTATCGCAGTGGCCGTATACCTTCTAGTTCTTGACGCAGAACCTCTACTCTATGCTATTGCGGCCGGGTGGACGGTCTCATGGCTTCTATCAATGCGGTCCTTGTGGGCGCAGCTCAATTCACCAGAAGATGACTATGGAGAAGGTATGGGGGACGCTTTCGATCTCTGGGAGGTGTTAGGGTATGCCGTGTTCACTCTGTTCTTTGCACAAGTGGGATACCTTCTTCTTCTGGCTCTTTTCATGCTACCTATGGTGCTTATGCTCTTCCTGGTAGTATGGTGCACCTCTAATTGACCTTGTTATTCCCCCACCTTCATAGTTCCATCGGCACGGTATTGGTACCCTTTAACGAGTGTCGTGTGCCCTAGACTTCGGTGTTAGCATATGCTAGGAAAGTAAATCACGGATTTTAGTCGGAAGTACAAGGCAGCTGGGGGATTCCCACCACAACTGACAGTTAAGCGCCGTGTTTTGTGTGGGGCGCCAATTCAGGCGAGGATTGGATGATCTCGGAACTACTTGGAACGAGAATCCGACCCTTTCGCTTCATATGTTTATGCTCTCTTGTGCTTCGTCGTCTTCTGCTGAAGATTGCAAGGGAACATCTCAAGATCAGCGCTCATGACGAAATGGAAGACTTGCGTTCGAGAAAGCGGTGCATTTAGAAGCAAGAAATCGTCTTCGGGCCCAGCGTGGAGCTGGGCGGATAGAAATAAATTTAGAGCTCAGTTGTACCCCCGTTGCACCAAGCACAGCTAAGTACCCATGCCACAAGCCCATATGTCCTGATGAAAGGAAGGTGAGCAACAGTTGTGGGTACCATCTGAGTCGAAGTCAGACCGCGTGGCTGCCAGACCGCATGAACCCCCATGAGGCTGGACAGGCCTCGCCTACTCGCCGCCCTTGCTGTTACCTCCCCGACGAGGTTCTATAGACCAATGAATGGGTATATATAAGATATAAATTACATATAGTATGTACAGTACTTCGTAGAGCACTCAGAGAGTGCTACAGGCGCCGACCATCGTACGGTATATGCTTCAAGTTCTCCTCCTGAGAAATACGACGAGAGGCTATTTCAGTGCTATTGCAGCAAGGGGCGGCCTGTAAAACTCACGTCATCGTGTATCACCGTAGTTTTCATTTCGATAGAGATCTCGGGGCCAGCGCGACGGCGGAAGTTCTGTTGGAAGGAAGGAAGTTTACTCGTGATGATTAGCCTACAAAGGGTGAAGAAAACTTACGGTGGGGTCGACGGCACTTCTGTTCTTTCCCAGCATACGCGAGTCGGCATCGGCAGAGCTACTGGCGATGGCGCTTCTGAGGCGTTCCCGCTCGTTCAACCTGGATACGGGCAGCTGGTGAGCGTGGGGAGTTTTACGGAAGGGATACGCTACTCACGCGGAGAAGAAGGAGTTTGAGTACACTAGTGCGTGCCTGTCAGTATTATTCGGGGAGAGAGCCAGAGAACGCACTTTTCGCAAGAACAACGTAAAACCCAGCCCAGACGAAATTGTGGCCCATGGCTTGAAACTGTAGCCCAATGAGCGTCACGAAGATTCGAAGAAAAGGTCCTAAAACTCACAAGAACAAGTACGGTTATCGCTGTGATGCTAGGAGAGATTGTTACTCAAAAGAAAGTTTGTAAATTCGGGGCTCGTACCTAGTAAGGACGCCGGTACGAATCGCATACGCCACAAGGCGGTCAACAAGCTTTGCAACGCTAGATGGGAAAGATGAGGACCCGCTACTGGGAAGAAAGGATCGAATAACGTACTGTCCCAATCCCGTCTGCTTCTTGGAAACAAGGAAGTGAACCATAGAGATAGCAATGATCACGTCAATTGCTGCGCCGCCTGCTAGGGTGGCAGAAACCAGCCATCCGTTCGCCGCCTGATATTCTGCAAGGGTCTCGGCCATGATGATGCGGGTACCGAGGTATACTCCCCCGATGGTGCGAAGGGTAGTCGCCATGGCACAAACAGGGCCAATGTACCGCAGGGGGTTTGGGAGTGCTTTGTACACCCGCAGGCAGAAGAATATCTGGAAACGACGTGAGATGCGAAGCGACAAGAGCAGGAGTGGGGGGGCTCGGCTCACATGAACAATCCAGGTAATAAAGCCGCTGAGGATGGTCGCAGCCCCCATAAACGGATAGTTCACGAACAGATCCATCCGCCCGTACAAGACGACCGTGCCCCGGTACAGCTCTGCGCATATGCACATAGTGTGAGCGAGCTCAAGGACCCTAGAATGAGTTCAGATGGATTGAGAGGCTTCATCGAGAGGAAATACACACCATACAGCCGCAGCCTATTTTCTGTTAGCACGAACGTTCGAAAGGCCATGGAGAGAAGAGACTCACCATGGCACGGAATGTCTTGCGGTCATCGGCCCCAAATGTCTCAACGTAGTAAAACATCTGGAGACTGACAATGCCGAAAAGGAAGACAGCTACAAGCACTCCAACCTCCAACGCTCCTATCGTGTTGTGGAGGGTGACTGCAACCATCGTGGCCGGTGGGGGAGAGGAAGATCGAGGTAGAGATGAGGTCAAATCCCGAGAACGGGGTCCATTCGCCTCTTCCTAGATATACACGCCCAAAACTTGAACGCCGGGAGATCAGATTTATCTCGCACGTGCATAGGTCCCGGCCAGGGGCGTTGATATCGTGAGAGCCTCGGTATCACGCTTGCACCATGAGTTCGAGGATGCGGGGAACATGTGGCTACATTTATCGAAGGGGGCAAGCCAGATCCTGCTGTCAAGTATCACATTCCTGGTGGCTTGATCTTTTTCATAGAGAAGTATTGAGCAAGGATGCGTGCAGCCCTCGACAGCAGAGTCCCACGAAGCCTCGCGGACGCTCTCGTTCACATGGCCTTTCGAAAAGAGGGTATCCCCCCACATGCAGATGGGAATCTACCGCTCGTCGCATCGGTCGCC
Organism: Coprinellus micaceus; assembly: GCA_951394405.1. Taxonomy (NCBI): domain Eukaryota; kingdom Fungi; phylum Basidiomycota; class Agaricomycetes; order Agaricales; family Psathyrellaceae; genus Coprinellus; species Coprinellus micaceus. The sequence continues at coordinate 1,850,411 of OX596334.1, read as the reverse complement.
GTTGTCTACATTCTTCAAAAAAGCAATCGCGGGGTAGCCAAGGATAATGTGGCTTTGCCAAGCTGGGCGCCTGAAGTTCAGCCAGGTCTGTTCTCGAAGGTACTGTTCCGAGCGTACCTTCATATCAAATGCACCACTTTACCCGCCCATGAGAACCCTCAAAATGGCGGATATCAGAGGAGGAGACGGAAGCCGAGTACTCCCAGACCCGCTCAGTGTTGAGTCACCAGAAATCTCAAATCTGGGGTGCTGTTGTGAGCTGTTTGACCGGAGCCCCGTAGAGCCCCGTGGGACAAACAAGCTGAGCGCCCACCGCGTGGTGCTTGGTCCCGACCAATGTTGTCGAGAACGTTGCCCTTTAAAAGCGCGTTGGGCAAGGTATTGTTTCCAAGGTATTGATTCATAGCACCAAGGCAACTGATATCCTGCTTTACCTCACTATCTAGGCCTCACAACGTGGCCATTCTAGTCCCCGTAAATGCTTCAAAGCAGCCTGTTTCTCTACTGCTGGTACAGACTTTGATCGCACCGTTGCTCTCGCCGATGCGAGGGCTGTCTTGTTGGAAGATGGGTTCGACCCCACCTCCTTTCGGGAGCAGCACATTGCCTGGGGCGACCAGGACCCGTTCCAGTAGGTGCTGCGTTCCCTTCCAACCCGAGTCCAGACTTACAACCATCCTGCAGACACGTCAACAACGTGAGATACGGTAGGTAACACTTGCAATCTGTTTTGTACCTCACGATGACGATTGCACCCAGCCCGCTTTTTTGAATCTGTGAGTTCCCCAACATTTTGAAGGTTGACACTTGATGTTGATGAAACTCCGTCTAGGCACGCATCCAATGGATGATGTCCCTCGGCGAGGAGTGGGGCGGACAAGGACAGGTAGAGAACATGATTCGCGGCAAAGGCCTCTCCTTGATTCTCAAGACCATGGAGATTCAATTTAGACGACCCGTTACCTTTCCTGATACCGTGAGCCAAGTCTGCCTCTCTCGCCCCTCGCCTTTCCTCCCTCAGCTAAGCACTCTCTGATCGGGATATCTTCACAGCTCCTCATCGGCTATGCGCCACTTCCGCTTTCGAGCAACGATACCACGACATTCGAGGTGACCGGCTCTGCATACTCACTTGCTCAAAGAAAGTTCGTCACCCATTCCAAGGAGACGCTTGTGTGGTACAATTACGATGAACTGAGAAAGGACGAGCCGCCGAAGGAGGCTCTGGATATTCTGTTGTCTCGGGTCCGCAACGTGAAACCGGGTCGATTGCATCCTCGGTAGATTCGGCGTGTTGCAGACACTCACCCTCCATCTACGTCCGTCAGAACTGTGCTTGCATTTTCCCCCGCCATAGAGTACGTTCATTATACCCCCTTAGCCCCCCTTAGCCAGCCCGTGCTTCCGACCATCGGAACCCACGATACGCGGTATATCGCACCAACCCCACGTTATCGAGGTGAATGCCGTAGATCCTCGATGCATGTAAACGCCGGTGCCTATGCCTTGGCAGAATGGGATTATTCCCGCTTCTGATGGGCGCTTGTCACCTGCTCGAATTAAACGCCACCACCCCAACCCTCCGCTCGAGATGCGCACTTTATCACCCAATGGCGGCGCTCTCCACCTATCTACAAAGCTCTCACAGGCTCGCATCCTTCACTCGGGACGCTGCCGTCTGAAGGACGTTTCACGATTCGCTGGTTGAAGCCACTGTCACTTGCAGCCGTCGTTCTAGTTCCCGCCTGGCTTTAGGAGGTTTGATGGTGCACCTGCCCAAGCTGACGGTGAGCACCACGAAGCCAGGTAGTGTTGAGCACAGTTACTTACGGAGAGAATTACCACCGCTGAAGATAACGAACTGGCCTCCCGCAATATCCATCGCTCGGAAGTTTTCAGACGGCGGGTGCTGGAGAAGACGTGCTACGCGGATCCCAAAGGGTGTCCACAACAACTTCAATGAATAGTACATGAAGGACGGCGGCAGGAAGCTTGTGCGGCCGAAGTCGATAGCCCATAGAGCCCCAGTGCTGTCAATCATGAAGTTGGAGTCGTGGAGGTCGGATGGGCAGAGGACTAGACCGTCTGTGGTCTCGTCCTTGAAATTGACCCGACATCTGGCTTCTACGAAGCGAAGAACCTTGCAGGGAATTTAGCGAACGCGAGATACCAAGAGTAATGGAGGAAGACATACCCGATTGAGGTGGTCCTCAAGATCTCCGACTGTAGGGTACGTGAGGGTCGACAAGCACTCCTCGAAGAGGTCATGTCCAATACGTCCGCCGCCGATGGGACCTGGAGCAGTACCTGCAGGCATCTTGATCTGTAAAAGGCGCTGAACAGCAGCAACTACGGCCGCTATGTGTTCTTTTTCGTAGGTGCCCGTTTTCGACTTGAGCTTTCCGATCGTCTTCCCTTCCACGAGTTCCATGACGATATACGTGATCCCCCCGCGACAGAAGATAAGGTAGACGTCCGGAATACGAACGACAGGCATAGGGTCGGCGTTCACGATCTCGGCGACGTGAGCCTGAGTGAGCCCCTCCCCTCTCATACCAGGACAAAAGTTGTATTTTACCCAGAACTGAGGTTGGCCTGCGACAAGGAGAGCGACCCCGTTTCGGTTGAAGCCAGATATTTGACAAGCTGTGACTATGTCATCGAGAGTAGGGAGGTCTTCCGGGGCCTTTGGCGAGCGCCAGAAAACATCATCTCCCATGATTAGAGCACGCTTGAGTTGAGGCAGAGGAAACGCCGGTTTTAGGGATAGCCTTCAAGCAATTGCCACTTTGTGTAAAGCGCGCAGGTCGCAAGGACTATGTTACCGATGTAGATGCAGGGGAGGCGCGAAGCCCCGAGGATCGGGGAAGCCTTTGGGACTCGTGAGGGTAAAAAAGTTGGTAGCGAGACGATAGACCAGCGACCTCGATAAATGCCAAAAGCCTGGGAAAATCGTGACCAACGGCGCTTATCAAGCCGTCGCAGCGCAGTGCTTTGCGTATCGATGGCCTTGGGTATTCGCCACAGCCTGAGAGTGGTCAGGAGGCCTGCTCCTAGCCACAACATGTACATTCACGTTCCTTCGACCGTGCTGCTTCAGCCCTTGGACGTCCACTGTGGATGCTTTCCCAGTGGGCCGTTTACTCGATATAGGATCATCGGAGGGTCGGCTTTGATCACGTTCAGTCAGGGGGCTATACTTCCTTCCTTTCCATTTTCTATTTTCGCCGATTATTTTTCAATCCTCTTGCGGCACGTCCAGCCCAGGCCTCCCCATTTTCGTCATTTATAAACCCCAAAGCACCGCACACATATTTTTGCAGATGCAAAAGCGTGCATTCTCAGGACCTATAATCTGGTGGATCATTCTGTCGGTCGCGCCCCAACTCAGTCCTGGCAGAAAGGTACGAGAGGGGTGAGGTCGCGACCTACCAACCTTCCCCGCATTTTGGTCTTGGCGTACCGATACGACGGCCAATTCCCACGACATCGCTACCGTCCTCCATCCTCAGATTTAGAAGTGGACCCCGTAAGACCCTGTGCGGACACCGGCGGCCCAGGCCCAATCCCTCGCCGTGTCCACCATGCCCTCTTCTGATGGGCGCTTCCTTGGGCGCTTAAATGGGGGATAGGGGTGAAACCGAGAGTCACATGTATGGGCACTGCGAGACTTCTACGCCATATCAAAATCCCCCCTGCCATTATCCAGTGTAAGGAACCTAAGCCCCTCTACACCTCAATGACGCCATCCCTGCAGAGGAGCAACCATACGGTTTCGGCCTGGCAGGCGAAACTCCTTCGACCTGTGAGCCTCTATATAGTCCCTCCACCTCTACAAACAGGAGTCTCCCAGCTTTCTCCAGCTTCCACCACCCCCCTTTTACTCTTCTTTCATTTCAAAGACCCTGGTGGTCGTGTAGTTGCTTGCAGAACGCCTACTTCGTCGTGTGTTGCTCAGTGCTTGTTCTATCTGTCGTCGTCGAACCACCACTTCTACCCTGTTATTCCCTCCGATTCCCTTGCGTTAACGATCACAATACCACATCCACTGCCACCACTCCGTCGTACTCTTTCTCCCTTCTACACACTTCTTTCTCCCCGGTTTATATTTTGCGACTGGCCATCGCCTGGTTTATAAGCCCCTTTTACGAATTCATATCTTCGAGACAGGTTCTCCCACCCATTTTCACCACACCCACACCACACAAAAACCACCATGCTCGTACTCAACACCCACTTCTCCCTCCTCGCTTCGCTCCTCACCACCCTCATCCTCTCCTCCACCTCCCCCACTCCCATCGCACACGGTCTCGCCATCCGCGCAGCCCGCGACTCCGACGGCCCCACCACAACCACCCTCGCTGACGGGACTGTATACACCCAGAAACCGTATCACAAGGACCGCCCCAGTGAGCTTGGACTTCCCGAAGGCGCGGAGCCGAGCTCTGCTGCCTCGAGGAAGGGCATGAGCAAGGCTGGAGGGCGGTGGGATCCCAGTAAGACTAAAACCTGGACAGGAACGTGGACTGGGACCAAGACTTGGGCGAGGCCTACCAGCACTGAATATTCCGCGCCGGCTGCCGAAGGCGACGACGATGATGAGAGCGACGAGCTGTCCAAGGTGAGTTTTTCATGCGTCCGTCACTCTGGTGTTGTGTTGACCGGATACCCGTTTCATAGAGAGACTTTGTTAACTCGAAGCAGGGAGTCATCATTCAGGGTTCGCGACGCAGGCACCACGCTCGACGTTCCTCGCAGCGGGGTCATGCTGCCAGACACCACTCTAGCAGGCGTCACTCCCGCGATATCTCCATCGACAGCGACCACGGGGACCGCTACGTCGTGCAGAAGGATAGGTCGAGGACTCCCGAATCCGCTTACCGCCAGCGGAAGTTCTTGATGCGCCGTAAAATCAAGAAGGGGACGCCTGGGGTTATCAACATCATGGTGCGTTCACTTGGCCAGTACCCGCATTAGATTGAAGTTCGACTTCTGATTACCATTCATTCCTTGGCTGTAGAGTCACGTCAACAACGCCCCGGGAAAGAAGATCGCAGCGCTGTACCTCGAGAGCCAGAAGCAGAACGACCAATACGTCCTCAATGCCTCAGAGAAAGACTCCACCGAAGTCTACCTCGTCCCCGTCATCCCCCCCTCAGGTGGCTCGCGCACCACCGTTCGACGACGCGGCTCCTCCTCCAAGGCAACCGAGATGCTCGTCAGCCTGCGCGTGGAGCTCGAAGGGCAGGAGTACTGCGCGACGTACGATCCCAACCCACCCGCGGCTGAACCTCTTACCATGCAGCCGTGTATGGAGGCTGTGGATGAGAGTAAGGGTGCGGAGCAGGCGAAGGACGTTGACGCGGCGAAGGATAGCGACCCGGATAACCATAAGAGCCAGACGTTCTCGTTCAACCCGGACAGTGGGGTCATCCATCCGATGTGGTTCGCAGGAGAGGAGGATGGAAAGGCCGGCGATGGTGCTCATGCGAGCGATGCATCGGATGATGCTGCCTATGCCTCTGACTCTTCAGCATCCCCTACTCCCACCGTTGCCGATTCTGACGATTCCCCTTCTTCCTCTGCGGTCTCTTCAGCTATCGCCGCTGATGAAACTTCCACCCCCACCTCTTTGGACCCTGCCCCCTCATCTGACTCGCCCAGCGCCCCGTCCGCCACTCCTACGAGCTCCCTCACCACTCGCGAGCCTGGTTCAGTTCAGAACGTCACCCTCGTCTTCGTGCCTTCCCCCAAGGCCGGCACCAACGCGGTCGGAGACGACCCTTCCTCGTCCATCCTGCCCTCAGCTGCTCCTCTCCCTTCCGCTTCCAGCGTCTCCAACTCAGAATCAGACGACTCAGCCTCCGCCTTCCCTTCGCAATCCGCATCTGCCGCCAGTGACGATAGCGAACCAACGGGTAGCATTTTCACCAAGACCGTCACGGTGACTGCTAGTGCTGAGCCGACGCCGACTGGGGACGCCGCTGAGGCCTCGGACGATGATGATGACGACGGTGCCTCTTCGACGACGACGGTTACTATCTCCTCTGCTTCCCTCCCTTCCGCCACTCCGTCGAGTGGGGGGACTCTCAGCGTCCAGGTAGTCGGAGACGATGGTAAGACCACCGGAGACGACGACCCTAGCACTTCCACTCCTCCCATGGATGGTAGTGAGGATGCAGCTGTATCCTCTGTTAGTGCTGGTGCAGCGGCTGTCGAGACCCCTGCTGCCTCGTCAGGCTCCGCAAGTCCCACTGCTCAGCCCTCCGCTACTGGGCCCTTGCCTGCGATGCCTTTGATTACGAAGGCTCCAGCGCCGCTGGTGCCAGTCAACCCCATGGCCATCGCGTCAGAGGTCGCTCAGTCTTACTCCGCCTCCCAGTCCGCTGCTGCCTCCGCCGCTGCTGTTGAAAGTGACTCGGCCTCCTCACCATCGGCTACGCCATCCCCAGCGCAGTCAGCCCCAGACGCACTCAAGTCGCAGATCGTCGCCGTCAAGAAATCGAAGACAATTAACAGTCGGATCGCGAGGCGCCAGTTGACGCCAGTTAGCACGGCGCCGTACAAGTGGCTTTTCAAGTTGGGTGGGATCTAAGGAGAGGAGATAGATGGTTGGATGGATATCTTAGCGTCTCGGAATTGAGATAGTGCATAGTGTATACCTGTTAACGTACGGCTTCGAGCACACGCACTGGCTGCCTCTGTGGCCTCGAAGCCCCTCCCTGATGGGTCGCGTCCCATATGGCCCGCCAGGTTGTGTTGTGTGTTGAATTGCATCTTGGTTGTGTTTATCGTGTCCAAGTTGTGTGGATCTTCGTGGCCTTGTGCATTATCGACGCCTTTCGGGCACTCCAAGACCCCTTGAGCACATCAGGGTTGTTCGGATGAGGGTTGACGTTCAATGATCTCGCAATCGGCCATCCTCCTGTCAGTCCCAGCCGTCCCCGCCAAGGACTCCTGAACAATTAATAGCATTCTCCAGATCGTACGAGTGGTTCTGGGCTTGGTGGGATCTAAAGCGGTCGACTGAGATATCATAGAGCTAGCGCTGCGTACACCTGAGGTCGTATCTCCTCCTTGGCCACTCTGCTGTATTAGGAGGGTCGTATTGCATCCTGGTCGTACTCCACCATGTCGGTGCGCATGATAACCTCCAGAAATAAAAATATCGGCGATTGGGGGTCGTGGAAGTTGAGAACAAGAGAGTGCTTGGCTGACACGGGTGATGGTTACTGCCGAGACGATCACAGTGATGGCTCCCAAAACATCACAACAACCGGAGAATATTACTCCTCCCTCTTTCTTCCTCCCTTGTTCGTTGTTTGTGTCGACGCGCTTCAGTCAAGACCGTTGGGCGACGAGCACATAGATCCCAGCATCGAGCAAGACTTAGATTGACCGACCGACACCCTGGCGATCTGATTTCTGCTCTGCCTAGTGTTCCTTCTCCCCTCCCCTTCCCTCTCTCTCGTCCTCGTCAGGACACTCACATTCCTTTGGAGTCACGTATACTCGGATTAATTCAAGAAACCAACACCAACTATCCCCTCACTCACCATGGACACCCACGGAATCCATCGCCGACAGCCTCATAGCGTGCTAAGGAAGAAGCGATTCCAGCCAGCCCGTCTGCCTGGGCTGCACGACTTTGGTGTGGGGAACGCAGGAAGCTCGAAACCTGTCAACCGTCGGACGCTGGAGGAGCGACAACTCACTGGGATCCCAGAGCTCCCGGGGTTTACGATTCCATTGAGTGACATCTGTGAGTGTTCATTTTCATGTGGAGGGTGGAGCTGTTGTTGTGACGGGCGAAGTGCGGTGAATGAGGCAGGCCCCCCTCCATCGTCGCGAAGGCGCGCTGACCGAGCTCCCCAGTTCCCCCAACTCTCCCGACCCAGTCCTCGACCACGGAAACGTCAGCCACACCTACCCCCTCAACAACCTCTTCTCAGGAGATCTCTACTACCTCTGCTACTTCGTCTACCACTTCGTCGAGCACCACATCCACCACACCTACAACGACAGCCACCACCCAGGCCCAAACGCCCACGACTACTTCCACCCCAACGACCTCAACCTCGCGGGTAGTCGTAACAGAAGTCGACAACGAAACAGCCGTCCTCACCAGCTTCTTCGGTCAATCCTCCACCGCGACCCCAAGCTCCACAACCCTCTCAAGCAACAACGGAGGCGACGACTCCAACACCGGCCCCATCGTCGGCGGGATCGTAGCTGGCGTTATCGCACTTGCCGTCGTCGTTATCGCCCTAGTCTGGTGGATCGTACGTTTCGTTTCACTTTGACATATATGTTTTGCCAAGATCAGTGTGGCTCTAACACTTCCTCTTCCTGCTTAGCGCCGACGCAGCCGGGAAAAGATCGAGAACGATATCACCCCTTTCAACCCCCATGACTTCCGACGATCCGCGTTCCTCATCAATGATGAACCTTCCGACGGCGCAGGTTCAGCGAGCCTCAACCGTGGACCCACCTTCAACCAGGGAGGATTTGGAGGAGACGATCCGATGAGTGCGCACCCCAGCGTACTTGGGGGGACGCCCCGCCCACCCAGCATGATCGAGCGGAGACTCGCACAAACGCCTGCGAACGGCGGATACGATGGTGGCTTCTCCAGTCCGTACCCGAGCAGTAGCCATGGCCACGGGCAGCAGTACCAGCAATTTAACAACGGCGCTCCACAAATGACAGCCCATGCCCATGCCATGCCTCTGCACTACAATTACGACGGTAGTGCTTCGGGAGAAGGGTACGGATATGGAGCGGGGGTTGGATCCGGACCACCCTACGGTTTCAACCAGTTCCAGGTGTACGGAGAACATCCGCACTATTCTGGAGTTCCGTTCGAGAGGTACGGGCCCGAACAAGGTGCCAACGAGCCCCAGAATCCGTTCGGACAAAGCGCCGATCCCAACCTCCAGAACCCGTTCATGACGCCATCGCAAAGCCAGGCTCCCCAGTTGCAGTCGCCATTCTCCCCGCCACCTTCGAGTGCACACGAAGTTGTTACTGAGGACGCCGAGCATCTTGCGAATGCGGGGTCGGGGACGGCTGTCCTCGCACAGGTTGGAGGCGCCGCCGTTTTGACGAGGAGCGTCTCTGTGAAATCGAAGCACTCCAAGAGTAACCTCTCTATCTCGATTCCCAAGAACATCCCAGTCAATGCGACTGCAGTCAATGGCAGCACCGTCTCGGCGAACGAACAGGACCAGAAGAACGCGGTTGATTACCCTGCGCTCAAGAGGCAGGGCTCCTCGTCTTCAGTTTCGACTTCGAGGTCAGGGTCTAGCAAGAAGGGTAACGGCGTCAGGGGGCTTCCCCCTGCTCTTCCTATCAAGGAAGAGGAAATGCCACCTTCCGGCGACTACGTCGACCTCGCACGTTCCAGCGTCTCTCCATTCCAAGCTGCCCAATACGCAGAGATCTCGAAGAGACTTAACACCGACGTACCTCGGGGATTACCGAACACCCTCGTCGACGAGTATGTCACCACCCGCGACCGTGACCTCCCTCCTCTCCCTCCCCCAGGCCAGGGATCCGAAGCCGAGGGCCACCGGACTTCCTCCATCTCCAACACGGACAGCTCAGGCAGTAGCATCACCGCCCCAAACATGATGCTCGACTTCCCCATCCCCCCTCCCTCCCCTCTCGCCGTCACCTCTCGACACTCCGTCGGCCAATCCTCCCTCGCACCCGAATCACACTTCGCACCTAAATTTCGCATCGACTCCCTCCCTCCCCAACTCCCCGAAATCACCATCGGGTCCTCCTCCTCCAGCCCAAGTAACAACGGGACAAACCACGACTCGTTTTTGAACCCTCCCCCAGGGATGTCGATCATGATGAGCATGGGCCTGAACAGTGCGAAGGACTCCCCCATTTACCCGAGTGGGATCACCGCGGGTGCGAGCCCTCTTCTGGGGAAGTTCCCTGTTACTCCTAGTCCCCTGGGGATGAGCTTTGAGTTTGAGACTCAGACGCCGAAGGTGCCGGAGCTGCGTCAGGGTGTCTTTGGCAAGCACCAGGAGGAGGCCGAGGTGAAGAAGGAGCAACCCGAGGTTAAGCAGAGTAAAGGGAAGGAGAAGGTGCGCCCGGTGACGGTATACGACGAAGCTGATGCGTATGGTGGAATCTAAGCTGTCTGTCCGTTGGTCGCCTCCACCTCCGACCTTCGTACCCTGTGCCGTTCCTCTTCCACCCTTCCACCCTCATAACTCTCCACCATTCATTAACGATAACCACGTCACACCCACGAGCTCGTATCGTCACTTTTGACGATGTTGTAGTCTACTTTGTGTAGCGTGCTCAATTATTTTGTATGTAAATTCGAGCACACTACGTGCGTACCATACCCCCTTCCCTCCTTCCCGCCCTTCGTTTCACCTACTGCTCACTATACTATCTTTACCGTTGCTCTATTTTTATTTGTTAAGTAGCTTTCGTGTTCATCTACCCTTACTACATTCCAACCGGCTGACGTCTTTTAAAGGCGCTCGTTGGTAGCTTGTCCTTACCCCTCTTGGCTGCACAGTCGGCCTGGAGTTTTTTAGACTTACGCGGGCGTTGGCTCGTGAGTCGTTCGTTACATATCATAGTACTACCGCTCGTACGATGGTGTGAACGCGTTCACGCTTTTTAAACGCATCGTTCTCCACCATCCACCTGGGTTGGTTGCCGGTTATTGGAGGATTTGCTTTAGCATACCTGGATGTGTGTTTGTTACCATTTCGTGTACGTGCTCAAGCATGCTGGTATGCAGATATAGCCAATGAAGTTTCTTCTGTTCTCTAACTCGAAATCGGAAGGCGTACAATTACATTTCGATTATTATGGTTCGGAAGGTATGAGAGGGAGGAGACCATATGTATCAGAGCGAACGAGGAGCGAAACAAGAACAAGGGGTAGTGGAAGATAGAACAAAAAAGCGATAACGATATGGAGAGCACAGCGAAGAACAAGGGATAACGGGCAGAGCGGAACAAAGGACGAGAAGGCTAGGCATACAGGAGACAGACAGAAGGGCATAGGGCATATGGCATAGTGCAAACATAACAAACGGAACGCAGTGAACACGGGCGAGAGGCGCTAGGCTCTAGCGCACGCAACAACCTCAGCGGCGACCATCCACAGGAAGAGTGCATACCCGATGATCGTCGCACACCACAGTTGGCTTTGAGTTGGGCCACTGAAGAGTCGAGCGATCTTTGAGCGTTTCCCGTAAGAGTGGGACTCGACGTCGTGGACGTCGGGCAAATCAATGAAGGATTCGCCTGTCGGGGAGCTGAGCACATCCAGGTCGGGGGCTTCGCAGTCCCGTCTAGTAGTGGGAAGGATAGACCGCGCGATGTTGTAGGACCAGAGGAAAAGAGAGGGAAGGGGATAGGAGAATTCATACTCGTCGTAGGCGCGCATGCGCCAGAGGAGGTTATAGACGGCGCTTAGCATAGTGACCAGGATGAGGAAGTAGTGTCGGAGGAGGCGCTTAGACTGGGTGAGGGGTGGCACATATATTTCTGGGGGTGGGGGTCAGTAGCAGTAGGGTGGCAGAAGTTGTGTCGTCAAGTTACCTGTAATTCTCAGCGGGAGTTGGCCTTGGTAGGTGAGGTTGTGGACTCCCAAGGGAGATAGACGCCCGCCTCCCTCATGTGGCATGGGTTTCAGCCTCACTGGGTCGATTATCTGCAACACGATGTCTATCAGGTCCCGTTTCGCGAAACTGGTGTATTCGCGACTGACCGCGAAATGGTTAGGATCAAACGAGAAAGTACTCTGCAAGAATGCGAGTTCCAGCTGTCCCGAGGAAAGTAGCGGGACATCTGCCCAGCAGTCTGCGTTGGATCTACAGAGCTGGCTCCGCTCCGCATCCGCGTAAAATTCGACACGAACGTGCCTAGTTAACAGATCAGCGCGGAACTTGCAGCTGGAATACTAAACTAGGGTGGGTGACGTACCCGAAAGGAGGGCGCGACGGCCGAAGGGGAGGATATTCGTATCCATTAATTTTGAGGAAATTCCTTTCAATCTCGAAGAGGCGTTCGACTGCGATAGCGTCCAACGGAGACCTGTCGAACATCGAGGAGGACACCTGCCAGACGGCCTTGGCAGAACGAATTCTCTGGAGAGAACCACATAACGCACTCTTTATCCACCCAGTAACATCGTCCCTGGTCCGGACTCCACTCAAGTAGTACAGACGCAAAGTGGTGAGCATGCTGAGGGCCGAATTAGGACGGTGACTCGGACATGGGGAGTTGGGAAGAAAGTGTCGCTAGTCGAGTCAGACTGGATCCCCCTAGTTTTGAGTCGCAGAGAACAAGGTATAACAAGGTATCCAAGTTCTGCTTCCTTGCCGACGTCTGCGTAGTTCTTGACATGGAAGATGGCCACATGTCGCTCGAGAACTTGCAAAACGGGAACAAGGACGCGACGCGTTTATTTGGTCGTTTATTTGGCATTATAGGACCTGGTTGTTTGGCATTAGCCCTGGCCGCAAATCTTGGCAGTGCAACCGAACTAGGACCCCCGAATATACACTGGGGAGGCCGGGTCAAAAACCGCCTGTCCCATGTCCGGAATTCCTAGCGCTTGTGTCCGGAATCTGACCCGGGATGAGGGGTCCCAGACCTCCGAAAGAGGGGGTGCACGTTTGAAAATATTCGATTTTTCGCCTATTTTCGCCTATTTTCCACGATTTTTCGCGCCAGCGCTACCGCGCTGGCCCTTGACCCCCCCTTCTGATGTCCGGAATCCTGACCTGGCCTCTGGGCCGCCACCCCCCAAATCGTGTCCGGAATCCACATTTTGCGACCCGGCCTCCATAGTGTATATTCGGGGGTCCTACCGAACTGCATCCTTCTTTCTGATGAACCGGCTCCATCCTGATGAGGTGGCAACTCCCATCGTAGCCAATTCACTGGCGATTTCTGCAATCTCCTCGCCCTCGCCGTGCTCATGCGGTCCTTTAAAAAGACTAGATGGCTTGCAAGCAGGACTTATTCAACGGGGTCCAGAATGCCGAGCCTTTACTCGGAAGGCCTCTTCCTTCGAACCGCGGCGCTAGAAACAATCTATGAAACGCTTTATCCATGGATCCTTCTCTATCCGCAGCTGAAACACCGAGAAGCACGACCGTGCTACCACCTTGGCCAATACGGGAGTCTGTTTAGAGGCGGTCTACCGCCGCCCAGACCGGCACAAAGTCGTGAACTTTGAATCTACCCCATGCCATCACCCGTCGCCGGTGCGACGACCATATGCACATAGGTGGGCCGTGTGCTGTGACATCCTCCGCATCTTCCTTTCATTCTCTCATTCGACGGCCTTTCTTTCCTCTTTCCCGACACCCTTTTGGGCGCTTTCCCCCCAGCCAAGACGAATCTTTCGTTGTCCACTCTTTACCTCCCGATCTAACAGCAATGGCGGAGCCCACTCGATGGGTGGTTATCGACGACCGGGATAGTCGTATACAGTACTCCTCAGGCTGGTCAGCCGTCTCTGGCGATACCTATAATAACCAGGGCAATTTCGGCCCTACCTACCGGAACTCTCTGCACGGGACGGGCACGGATGGGGCGAAATTATCATTCACGTTCACAGGTGCGCCTCGAGCTCCTCTCGAAGCATTAGCCAGTGCCAACACGAAATATAGGGAATGCCGCTCGCATCAAGGGCACCACCGCCCTCCAGATCGACTCTGCGGGCGTTCCGAATCCTGACTGGGAATGCATACTCGACGGCAGGGTGGTGAAGAGGGCGAACCCGTTTCAATACGTTGAGAACAACTGGGTGTTCTGCGACTTTTCCAACCTTCCCGGGGGAGAACACACTATTGGATTGAACGCCAAGCCAAAGGACAGGAACTTTTGGTTCGACTACATCGAGTACCGCCCGACGGGAACCGTTGACAATGAAGTTGTCGTGGCTGGTCGAGATGATGCTGACCTTTCCTACAGCGGAGGGTGGGCAGCGTTGGCCAACGTTGGACACAACACAATGATCAGAGGGAGCACTGCTACGTTCAGATTTATCGGTGAGTGGCTTCCGCCTCTTTCTAGCCTTCAGAGCCCTGAACAGTATACCAGGCACGGGTATCGGCCTCTACGCAATGTATCCTACAGAACTACCCCACAACGAAGGGCAAGCGACCTACTCAATCGACAACGGTCCCTCGACTACGTTCACAATCCCTGGAGGCGGTGACATCTCCGTCTACAACCGCAGAATCTTCGAAGTCACAGGTCTCAGCAAACAGGCCCACACTATCGTCATCACCTACACCAGTACTGGCAGGACTACACCCCTTGTCGTCGCCCAAATGTTCATCGAAGGGGGGACGAACGTGCGAGCTTCAGTCTCGAACAACGGTGAGGGCACCTCTGGCGGTGGGACCTCGGGGGGTGGTTCCACGACGACCACGACAGCCAATCCAAACACTTCTACCATCTCAGTTGTGGATCCATCAACGAACACTGCAGCAGCAGCAGTGAGCGGAACCTTCTCGACCTCTAGCTCAACCAGCTCTGGTACGGTTATCCTTCCGGGCGACAGCGCAACGCCTTCAGACGTGGCGGGCTCCCCTAGTGATGCCAAGTCAGGCGGTTCTGGGAGCGCATCCGACGCAGCAGGTAGTAGCCCCGATGGGTCTTCGAGTTCACAGAGCAATACCCCGATTGGAGCCATTGTCGGTGCCGTCCTTGGCGCCATCGCGGTTCTACTGCTCCTCTTCCTCCTTATATGGTACCGCAGGCGACGGCGCATCCAACTCCGCCACGATGCAGGGTATCAGGGCTCGCCTTTCAGTATGACTCGTGACGGTCATCATTCACCGGTCACTCCAGCTATGTACGCCAACCAGCCCCCCTCGATATCGGCGGTCCATGGCTCCGAGCCTCCTCTCATCGACGACACTCTGTCTGGCACTACTCCCCCTTCCTCCATGCAAGCGTCGGTCAACCCCGCTGCTCGCAGTAAAAGCGGACCTTCTTTCAACGGCCCATATATCTCTAATCACTCCCCGTACAACGACGACGCGTCGCAGAACGAAACAGCCAATTCCGTAACGCGCCTTGTTCCCAATCGCCCGCATCACCAGCACCAAGCATCAACCGACCACAGCGTTTCGGCGTATTCTGGCTATACCACTCATACAAACTCGAGCCTGTCTTCGGCCCCCTCGAGAGCCCTCTTCCACGAGGACAGTGGGATACGTCTACCAGCCCCAAACTCCGAGGGTATTGTTGAATACCCTCCTATGTACTCAGCGCGTTAGGGTCGGGACACGGTGCGCTCAGTGATTTGCCGTACTTGTTAGTTGACCGTTCTCGAATCTACTACTGTTGTTGTAGCAACCTCCCTTGTACCCGTTCCATAGTCCTATACCCTACTGTCATAGACATTACCGGGTTACCCATGTACCCGGCATTCTGGCGTTACTCCTCCCCCGGAGCTGCGATTGATTTCGTTACACTCGACTGCGGTGCGCTCGTGTCATTACAACCCGAGATGTCGATTTCGGTAGTTCGACATTCACCGGCGCTTACGTTCAACCTCGAGGGTCGCCCCGCTGTCCACCGAGAGAGTGGTATTCGCTTGGAACCCGGGGCGCAGCACTCCCCGGTCCATTCAAGCTTTCTGCACACCTTGCTCCTTTGAATACCCTCCGGGCGAAACATGACTTAGACACGACTCAAAGCTTTTCATGGCTACTTCATGCAATCTCGGGGACGCGTGCACATGATCCACTTGCCGTCATAATATCGCATTCTGTTCTATACTGTTCTACATACTTACAGTACACCTGACACACGGCGATACGCATTTGCGCCGTTCCATTGGATTTATTGTGCCATGCCCCGATTTTGTCCTCTCCTGGTTGGCTCGTGGACACCATTGGTTACCCAGACCCGGCCGGTGTCTTCGATGTGCGGTTCTAACGTACAGCATCATGTCACACTGCACTCTTGCCTCGTTCAGGGCTGCGCCCCCTTGAGGCTACTCCCGGGAGCGGCGCATGTTGCAGTGTGTATAGCCCCTGGAACTGCCAGCCGCGATCGGCAAGCGCCGTCGAGCGCTTAGAGTCGATCGTTGAGCTGAAGCTGCAATAACTTGGTGGACCTGACATCTCCTCAGTCACCCCTTATCTGTGCCAATCGATGCATCCACCAAGGCTTTCTCCAATTAGCGCTCCCGCGAATGCGACCATTCGCGAGTCCCACTGGGCGAGTTGGCCGATCATTTGATATTGTCAGTCTATTGGAGGATACCTGGATCGGGGATCATGCAAGGTGACGTGAAGAGCATCAACTAACCTTACGGGTGCCTTGGTGGAAGTTTGGGGCTCAGCGAGGTTTGCTTTGCCCCCAAGGATTGGGTGAATGAACAGGTTGTTCGACATTCAGGAGAAGGCCCAGGCGCTGCGATACGAACCAGGTGGTAACTATCTGTTGACAGAATCAGACAGGGACAGCGGGATCCCTAATAAACTTGAATCTCACCTCACGACCGGCCTAACCATACAAGGGAATACCGATGTGTAAATTCATTCTATGATTCTGGGCTGTCGACGGAGGCAAATTCGGGCGTGACAAATGTTCATTTCGAAAACGGTTTTCCCTCAGGAACTCACCCCCATCCTCCCAGGCGCTTGACAAGAACGGATCTTCCACCTATGAGTGATTTGCCTCCGTCCGGCATGGCAGATGCACCCGCATATAATGTGGAGTCCTGTGGAGAGCATCATGACTGGTCGGCCCTGCAGGGAGGAAGGGAGGACTCACTTAGTTCGGGAGACGAGCCGGTTGTCCCCCATCGAGGTACGGGAGCGTGACAAGCGCTGGAGTCTTGGCACCACTTCTCGTAAATATATTGAATAGATTTCGGATAGATTTCTCAACGGAGATGTGGACCCTTGGTTTAAATGGCTCTCCCGACTCAAGGCCGTACGGCGTGCAGGCTGGCGGCTGGACTGCAAAGGTGTACAAGCCGGTAACTCGGTTAGTTTTAGGGTGAAACCCTGATGAAAGCTCAACCTCAATATATATAGGCTCCCGGCATCCATCCACTCCTTCTCTGAGCCACCCACATCGTTGTCACCGCCGGCCATGTCGACCTCGACAAGCTTCCACGACCCCTCACGTTCCCAACGACCTTGGGGTGCTCCCCCTCGGCTCGTCGCGCCCCCTGTCCGTGACTCAAGTATGACTCCTCCAATACAGCTCGTATCAGAGCTCGACGAAGTACGAGCCCATTACCCGCCAGACCGCAGGAACCCCATGGATTTGGACTTCATCTGCCACAACAGCATGAAGTATCGATGCTGCTTTTGTGAAGAGAGGATTCTAGTGCACGAATCGGAGCTGGTACTCGATCGATTCTTCGAGAAGCATAGGTGCCCTAAGCGACGAGAGTGAGTCCCGAACGATCGTGATACTAGGGTTCCCCTGACTCACGAGGTTCATCGCCCGCTAGACGCTCAGCGGAAACATCAACTCCGCCGGCCTCACCCATTGGTGACAACTTGTCTGCGTCCTATGACCAGTACTCGTGTAGGGACTACACACAAGGTTGTAAGTACACGAGGTCCCCTCTCCTGCTCGGCAACTCAAGCTTGACGCGAACTGGACGTGTAGCCACAGGGATGCATGGAGGAAGTTACGTCTGGAACATCAAGGTGAGCCCCTCATCCCTGGTAGAAGTAAAACCGGGAGGCCTCATGCGTCGTGCGACTAGGACCCCGGTCAACAAGCGCAGACCCGTCTATCGTACATAGACTGGCTGGTAGAAGCATGATTCACCGCCTGGTCAACATGTTACGAAGAGACGAGGCGCGTCGAGCGGGTTCCGCCTGCATTTCGCTGTGCCCCGAGAAGAAGGAATGGTGAGGATGGAACGTCGTCTTGGTTGTATATTTTCAGACTCCACTCACCCGTTATTTATCGCGATATCGGTAACTTTTCGAACTCCTGGGCATTTGCAGCACGCACTCCCGTGAATTGGCCGGAGGCTCATGTGCTCAGTGCTCAGTACTTGCTTCTCTGCTGTCCTACTGTACCATTTAATTCCGGGCTCTTGTCCTTATCTCTTGGTTTATAATTCGGCTTAAATCGAACGTGTGTTGCGGTCATTCGGTGTGTTTGAAGGATACGACATGGTGGTTCGGGTTAAAGAAGGGAAGAACGACGCGTCGTGTGACCCTCGCGCTGATCCCGCGTGTGGAGGCGAGTTTCAGCCTCTATCTCTGGTGTAACTTGCGATCCTAGTGCTCTCGACTTTCTGGGCTCGATGGAGACCCAGAGCGCCTATTTCGGCCAGGCCAGTGCTCCCTGTGACGTTGTCGCCAGTGCAGTGGATTGTTTTTCAGCGCCCATAATGTCACAGATCATCCATCAAATATATCCCGTTACACTGGCGACTCGAGCGCCCAGCAGCGAATATCACCACGTTCTCGACACAATCTTTTCTTTCATGACTACCTTTCCCTATTCGGTTCTTAATTCTGCAAATCTCGGGAGCAGGCTTCTACAGCGTTAGATTCGACATGTCGGTACCACGATGGGTAGTTGTAGACGACACAGACCCACAGATTAGGTATGAAGGGCTGGGCTGGACAGCAACGGACGGTGGACGGTTCGATGGTGTGGGTAACTCGGGGACAACGTACAACAACACATTGCACGGGTTGGACTCGGCCGCAAGCTTCTCGTTCTTCTTCAAAGGTACGTCGAGAACGACCCTGGGACCAGTTCACATGGACTGAGCGTGACCTAGGAACCCGAGCAAGGCTTTTTGGGACGACTGATATCAAGAACTCATCGGGTACGATCGACCCCACTTGGGATTGTATTATTGACCAGAAGAGTGTTGGCCCCACCGACCCGTTTCCCTATACGCAAAACAACTGGGTTCTCTGCGAGTGGCCGAACCTCTCGGATGCCAACCACACCGTAACCGTGAAGGTGTCCAGCAGTGGGCAGTCATTCTGGGCGGATAGGATCGTTTACATCCCTAGCGACGATGTCGAACTCAAGGGTGCGACGATAATGATCAGTCGGTTAGATCCTGCAGTGTCATTTGACACCGAGTGGAAACCTCTGGGGGACATAGGGACGATGACCCAAACTACGGGAGCAAGCGTCCGAATTAAATTCAAAGGTAAGGCTCTGAGCTCTTGGAAAGAATATACCTCATAGCTTTGCAGGCTCCAGGCTTACCTGGCAAGGGACAATTCCTAAAGAGTTTCCCCTCACCTCAACAAGCGCGACCTACTCTATCGACGGCCAACCTGAAGTTCGGTTCTCCCTCCCAGGGTTGACGAGCTCCCAAAAGGCTAGTCAATTCAACCACGTCTTCTTCCAGACAGATCCCCTCTCTGTAGGCGAACACGAACTGGTCGTCAAATACGAGGGCAACTCTTCAACAACCCCACTAGTCTTAGGATGGCTCACTGTTGAGAACGAGTCGGACATCCACTCGGCGTCGAAGGGACCGATGATTGGGGTCATCGTCGGTTCCGTCATGGGAGGCCTCGCACTCATGATAGCCGCGGTCCTCGCCTTCCTTTTCATCCACAAACGCATGCAGGGCAAGAAGCAGGCCTCTTACAGGCCCATCCTAGTCGAAGAGCCATTCCACTACATCAAGCCATTCACTCTCACGAGACCAACAGACCCCTCACTTTATGACCAACACAGTACGACCTCCTACCAACCGACGGCGACCTACCTGACACCCAACACCTACCCAACCTCTAACAACAGCCAAATCACCCCCTACCCATTCACTGCCCCCTCCGCAACATCGAACTCCTCACAGCCCAATATTGTACCTGTCATACGGCCACCACCCCCGCCACCTCCTGTTCCACAGCCCATGTCGAGAATGGAGCGGAAGCGCGCAGAAGCTGAGGCAGCAGCCCATGCGCGAGCAGCTCCACCACCCCCGCAGCCACGTTCCGATAGGACTGAGCCCACTGCAATTGATACCCGGTCCCAGACTTCGCATTCGCATTCTTCATCGTCACATTCGGGATCGAGGTCAAGGGTTATCGTACACGAAGATAGTGGCGTACGACTTCCAAATTCGACACCTGAGGAATTGCAGACCCCTGTAGTTGAGCATCCCCCTCATTACACTCCGGGATAACCGGAACCCAAAACGATCTCCCCCACTGCATTTGGACATGGATATTTTTGCTCTCCCGCGTATACCTACCCACTTCATAATACCCCTCTCTTCATTTCTATTTCTACCAATTGGCAGGCTCGGTTGGATCCGGGGTTTCTCGGGATTTCTGTGTTGCTTTGGCATTCTCATTTGGAATATTTACACCATCCTCATTCCTCCACTACAAGAACCTAGAACGTCATTAAGATCCCGAGCGTTCGATCGCCGTTTCCCGCTTCCAAGGACGATCGATATCGCCAGGAACACGAGTAGCCTATTCGGCGGACATGCTTCATCACTTGCAGTTCCTTGGTCCTTACTTCACGGGCTACTAGTCACCGGTCAACGCCAACGCTTAGCCAGGGTCCGCCGCCAAGGTGAATTCGCCGGTAAATGCAGCTAGAGTCCCATATGCCCAGCCCAAGGCATCCAGGTTCCGCCAGTGCGCCTCAGACTAACCATGCTATAATTGTGTTAGCGTTTCACCTATTTCCCGGTCCCCTTGGACCCACATCCTCGTCCGAGCCTCCTGAGGCCTGATACTTGCCTCACGCAACCGAACAATTAAGCCCTACGCTTTGCACAGGATAGAGTAACAGACTCGGAATCCAATCTTTGGGTCGCGTCTGGATGGGTGAGTTACGAACTTGCGGTTCAGTGGGTTGGCCCAATGAAATAAAATGAATACAAATATGTCGAATAGTGTTCAGTCAAACTCCACCCTACTCACACTCCGCCTCCACATACGCGCTATTCTCCGGCGTTTCTTCCAGTAAAAGAATGCTCCTACGCCGATTGCAGTCAGGCCCAAGCCAAGGCCAACGGTGATCCCTACCGCCTGTGCAATCATACGCCGACGGTTAGTTGTCGGCTGTGGCTGGGAAGGCATTGTGATCGTAGAGGTCGCGAAAGTCGTGGTTGTTTGCGTGAACCAGGTCGAAACAGGCGTTGGTGTGGGTAGAGTAACTGTAGGGAATATCGAGGTCGAGTCTCTGCAAGGGTGGTATAGTACAATTTGTCAGCGTCATTCACGGTGGTCTTCCAGGAGGATGGATAGCGTTCATCTATCAAATAATGATATAAGAAGAAAGATAGAAGGGACCGGTGTTTTGTGGCTGGGTGGCAGTTGTAGAGAGACTTACGCATTAAGAGGGGTAGTGATCACGACGGAAAA
The DNA here is from genome assembly GCA_951394405.1 of Coprinellus micaceus. Classification (NCBI taxonomy): domain Eukaryota; kingdom Fungi; phylum Basidiomycota; class Agaricomycetes; order Agaricales; family Psathyrellaceae; genus Coprinellus; species Coprinellus micaceus. The sequence goes on along the minus strand of OX596334.1, from coordinate 1,829,059 downwards.
CAGGCTGAACGGAACGGGATTAGCGGGTGCGGGAAGGAGGGTGAGCGTCAATGTGGTGATCGCGTCCTCAGGCATATTGACTATTGTCGCAGTCCCGAGCGAAGATTGGATGGTGTTCATTATTGTGATATTATTGGCTGAGATCGTGACGTTGATCGTTGAGTTTGAAGTGGAGTCCATGTTCAAGAAGGCTCGTGAGGCTACAGATGAGCGTCAGACAATGCCAAGGCCATCGGAGGTCGGGAGGTCTAGGCACTCATGAGTGGGTGACACACCTCTGAAACGGAAAAATATCTGGGGAAGGATGTTCCCTGTTCCGGGATTCTGTCCAGCGGATGTGACAATAGGCAGGCCGCCATCTGAGAAGCCTGATTGCCTGTACGGGCGACGAATATGGGCGAGGAGATGTGTATCAGCACCAAGAGCAAAGTCAGTCACTGTTATCTTGGGCATCCAAAGGCTGCCTACCATCCACCCGCACATGACTCTGGATCCTCCTCGGCTCTCGTCGCATTGCAATAGAAAGGCGTATACACGACCTGGCCTTGATCGGGGTCCAGCGGTACAGTGACGTTCTGCTGGCTTTGCGCTAGCGGGACACAGGAAAGGAGGAGGTGAAACACCAGCAACCAACAGAGACCACATCGCGAGGTGACCAGGAAGGGGCTCGAACTCGACCCCTGGCTAACAGCCAGAGAGATCCGGCTAGTGCATTGAAACAGATTCTTCGGCATCCATTAACGGCGGCTGGAGTCGAGCGATCCAAGCGAGTCGTAGCTGCCTCCCTTCTGCGGAGAGTTTTGATAGCGGAGAAGGGAAGGGCACAATGAGGCGTGAGGTGGGCGCCGCAGTGCAAGGAAGGGAAGAAAGGAGAGGCAGGCGAAGCCGGGTTCCTCTTAACGACCTCATCTAAAGGCAATCAGCACTCGTATCCGGGGAAAGAACGGGGCCTCTTGTTACGAAATCCCTCCTATAGCTTCCTCAACTCCCTCGTTGGGCAATTTGAGGTACACATATATCAGGAGGAGTGGCACAAGGTGGCACCGACGGACCGCAACGCTGTTCATTACCTTGCTGAGATGAAACGCCACACTGGACGGGCGTCCGACCGGGTATTGAGGGGAATATACTTGATCGAAGTATTCTCGACGAACCTGCCCAGTGCCCTGTCCGCAGTGGGAGTGCACGAGTGTCTTGATATGTTCGCAGATTCTAGCAGATGGTGCCAGAAGGCGACAAAAGCTGGGAACACGGGGTACGCTAGAGACGGACTCACCTACCAGGGACAACGCTGTGGGAAGCATGCATGGTTTGTCAAGTAGCATATCACATATTAAGAGGAAGAACTTCAAAGAAGAGAGTCTCTGGTTGGCTGGCGACAGTACCGCTTGGCAATAGATATCATGATTCGTGTGTTGCTATGGTTTTCTTTCCTAATGACTGGCATGCACTAGGAGCCAGTCTGGCTGTCTGAAGGTCATACTCACGACAATTTGATACCTGTCATGTCCATTCAATGTTGCTAGGTAAAGGGCCGTACCAAGTTCAGTAGGTGTGCACCTGGGGTCAGGGAGGTGGAAGTTGGGGGCAACAAAGGGTCGTGGGAATAATCTCGTCTGATGCGTCTTTGGGCGCTTGTTTCGCATTCGCGCCGTCGGCAACCCCCAGGTCCTGAGCTCCATTGTCAATGTCAAAGAGAAAAATGGATGAATCGTACAGGAATACATATGCCCGAGTCCGATACTTGATATGGCTATTAATGGCCGATTGGTTCATGTCCGAGCGCGAGTAACGTTTCTGACCAGCTCCCAAGTGAAGGTTGATATGCGACTCGGAGATCAGCCAGCTTCAAGCCTCGAATGACATTTGGCATCCAAGCCTCGCTCCCAGACCCGTTATCTCCTCTTTACTTACGCGAGATCGGACAAATGTCACCTCTCGAACGGGATTCCCCTGTGCGCTTCTCCGCTCCAGCGCAGGCCCCAAAGCCTGGAAACACCTGGAAGTGGTTGCGCATTCCTCCACTTCGAGGACCATGTGACGGAGCCCAGGAAAGGGTGGCTGGTAGTACATTCCTGGCGGTACGCCGAGAGAGAGAGCCAGCAAGCAGAGTATACCATTGGCGGCGTCTTCGACGAGGGTGATCTTGGTGACCCAGGTGAGTGTGCATAAGCACCTGCTGAGCTGAATCAGGTCTTGAACGCCTGGGACGGAATTGCGAGAATCGGGGTCCCCTGGCGTAATCCACAGAGAGGATATCGCGTAGCATATGTAGCGCAAAAAGCTAATGGTGAGATCCGACCCTATTACCCCGGTCCGAATGGTCCACGCTCGTTTCCCTAATTCCCGCAGCGCCTGGAGAACCCGACAGGTTCCATTATTTGCAAAGTCCAGGTGGTGTACGGATCTGCGCCCAGAATCGTGCTTAGACCGCAGATCTTCCCGGAAGTTACTGAGAGCTGCAGCTCTAGTTCTGTCTTGCTAGCCGGGAATGCTCTGTAGAGTATTGCGGCTACCGATTTTTCAATGTACTCGTGAGATTCAGAGAAAACGGTTCCCAGTGGGCGTGAGAAAAAGTCGATCTGAACCGCCCACGTTTCTGACAATTGGAGGGGGTATGCTTTAAGTTTCAGGAGCTCCAACATCCAGACCATCTGATCTACAGTCCTGCCTTCGACAGTAAGAACGGAGAGGTGAGGAAGGGAGAGTTCTGGGGCTTTGTAGGATCGACGGAGGAGACTGATCCTGCTGGGGTCGGGGTCAACCGCATCGCTGAGGTGCAAGAACTGCATATTCGGGGCGAATCGCTGAAACTGGATTAGCTCCATGTATTTCGGCCGATGAAGGGGAGAGACAATCGTAAGTTCAGTGAGGTTGAGCGTTGAGGAGGTGGAAAGGAGGGCGACTCCGCCGATCGAGGCACGCTTGAGCTTCGTGAGGTCTGGCCGTGGTTGAATATGAAAGGTGCCCTGAGGACCCTGAAGCCACGTCAGAGCCTCAAGACGAGGCATCTGAAGCTCAGCCATCCCCTTCACGAGCTGCCGCACTACGGGGATCGAGCCGACGTGGACAGTGTCGCTATGTCCACTAGTACAAAGTGCAACGTGGAACCCTCGAATTCGGACTCGATGGTCCCAGAGTAGGTTTAACACATCGATGGCGTCTGGGAGACCATAAAGGTAGACATGAGCGGATCTATGGCCAACGGTGAAGAGGTAGGGGATGAGATTTCAAGGGTATGACACAAGACTGAGATCGATTGGCGCTCAACGTCAACCATACACGCCCACAGCTCTCCTTGAGACAACGCCGCACCGCGCCAAGCGCGGCAGACGCGAGTGCAGGACACAATGGTGGCCTGGGAAGTGCTAACCTCCTCGCCATCCGGGTCGTCGTATCCTAGGGGGCTGGCGCAGAGGAAGATATGGTGCAGAATCTCGGGTGGCAGTATATCCCAGGGCCAGACCTCCTTGGTGGAGGTCATTGACGAGAGTTCGCTGGTGAAGCCGTCTTCGTACGTTGGGGGATTCAGAGCCTGGTCTGGCATTGAGAAAGGCACGGCGACGGGTGCTAGCTTGAAAGATATCGAGGCCAGAGGAGTCTGGGCGCTTGTGAAGCAGCGTTTGTCACAAGGTCACAAAGTCCCGCGCATGTTGGCAACTCGGAGTTTGTGAAGACTCAGGGCTAGAAGGCGATTGGGCTTGCGTGTTGGGAAGAGGGTACAGCAAGGTGGTAGACATACTTAGGCGACGACTACATCGCAAGGGGTACGATGGACTTCCGAGTAGCAATACTAGAGACATGGATACCGTGTCGCAGCCGCTAGCTAGGTGCCTCACTGTAGAGGTTAGTTTCTAATATTCAAAATGGTATACTGGGCCAGCGACAGCAGGGAACGGGAAGCGCTAAGCTACAAAGTGACACCTCGCAACGTCGAAGAAAGGGCGAGGGGTCCTAGGCGTAATAAGACAGGTATTTGGGAACGCGGAAGGTATGAAGACAGGTATAGCCATAAAGAACAGAGGGAAGCGGAGAGTAGAAAAGTGGGGAAGGGTGTCGGGGAGGAGGTGAACAGAATGGCTAGGTATGGATATGTAACAGTGACTGGAAAGACATCATGTCAGTATGGGATGAGGGCAGATGGAGGGGCTAACATACACAATAACATGAGGAAAAGACGGGAGGAAGAGGAAAAAAGAGCGTTTCGCACCGGGGGAAAAGCTATTATGGTTGTTGAGTGAAGTACACCCGTCATCCTAGCTCAGCCGGGGCGGAAATGTCAAGAAGAGAATATTAGCTACATCAACAGCACACCGAACACAACCTCCAAAGATGAACAGCAAGAAAACAGTCATCAATCACAGCCGACGCACACGCTACATGCCACCATAAGCATCGGCGGGGTCGTACACCGTGTAAGCTGAGGTAGGCCTCCTGCTGTTTTCGGCCGGAGATGATGCAGCGGGCGCAGGAGCGGGTGCAGCTGGAGGAGCGGGAGCGGGCGCAGGGGCGGAGGAGGGGACTGCCCTGCTCGAGCTCGTTCCTTCAGGATTCATGACAACCGGCTGCTTGACGTCCCTCTGCAGATTGGCGTAGGTTCCATCTTCGTCCGAGTATGCAGGAGGCGCCGCGTCGTCGTCCCCGTGCATCGAATCGTGCCTGGTCAAAAATTGGTTGGGGTTCTGAGGGGGCGCAGGCGGGCTGGCTCCTCCAGAAGATGAGTTCCCTGGACCGGTGTTGCGAGAGGGGGCGGCTTCAGCGAAAGGATTCGGGGGGTTGTTGCTACTGCCTGTGCTGTTGCTCCGGACTGGGCTTCCAGGAGCTGAGTAGGTGCTGGGGTTCATCTGCTGCCCAGGACCAGAATTGTAATGCTGCTGCTGTTGGTATTGCTGCTGGCCGTTATGGCCGGGGTATCCAGGGCGGAATTGTTGGGGAGTCTGGTGGGTGTTTTGCGAATACGGGGCGTAGGGAGCAGGTCCACCGAAGCCAGCGGCGCCGTACCCTGCTGCGCCACCATATCCATTACGGTCCGGGAATTGGTTGTACATGTTCTGCCCACCATATGGCATAGGGGCGGCGCCTTGGGGGTTAGGCGCACCATACATGGCCCCTTGGGGGCCACCATACTGCGATCCGCCACCAGGAGCGTTATACGTTGAAGGCGCAGAACCACCGTAGACGCTTCCACCTTCTCGACCAAAGCTATGTTCGCTCGTATACTGCGATGCGGTGTCGCTGTAGGGGTACGCATTCGATGGCGGTAAGAGGGGTGCGTTAACGTTACGCTTCCTCTCTAACATGCTCGGCGGCCGAGGGCGATGAGGCTCCTTGGGTTCATCAAGGATGAGTGCGGACTTTCGGAACTGGGAAGCACTGAATTCGTCCTTGGCGCGCTTTCGGGCACGCACCTTGCGCTACAAGGATCGTTATACAGTCTGTACGAAAACCGGTACACGAATATGGAACGCACCACGACGAACGCTGCAAACGCCGCAACCAAGATTACCCCTCCTAAAACACCTGCGATGATCCCAATAATCGTTCCGGTAGACTGTCCTCCTGATGATGACCCTGAAGAGGCTTCAGCCGTGCCGGACGGTTGAACCGACGCGGTTGTGGTCACAGTGACTGGCTGAGCAGGCGTCGAGCTCGTCGTTGTCGGCAAGGCCCTATCCTGTTCAATTTGTGAATAACAAGCCAAGAACCCAATGGACAGCACGAACAATGGTTGAGGTCGTCGTCGGAGTGGTCGATGTTGTCGTTGGGGTTGTCGAGGTGGTAGTGGTCGGGGTGGTCGAGGTTGTGGTTGTGCTAGTCGTGGAAGCTGCACTCGTGGTCGTCGTCGTGACTGTAGGCTTGGTCACGATTGGCGTCCGCGCTGTGGTGGTCGCTGTAGTAGCTGGAACCCGCGTAAGGCGCGTTACGACGACGGTAGCAGTCGTTTGAGCTGAATCCCGGACATTAATGATAAGTGTGGCGAGCACGTTGTTCGGACGTACGTCGGGTAATAATCGTCGTGCTGAGGACAGTGCTAATTGCCTGTCTCTTCTGCATCTGACGACGATGCAACCCCGCCGGAGACTGCCCAAAGTTGAAATGCATGATTTTCTATTGACTTGGTGTATATTTCAGATTCTTCCTTTTCTTGACGGGAAAAAGCGGGCCTCGTTGGGATCTTGAGCAGAAGATAAATAAGAAATAAAGATCGTGGCTGAAAAGACAGGAATAGGCTTGGAGGAAGCCTGTCGACGGGGAGAGGGAGCAGACGGGGAGTGGAGCAGGAGGAGGTGGGAAGAGGAAAGGAGGGAGAATCACGCCAAGACGCCTCGAATTTCCGTCTGGGTCACGTTGTCAGGTGTCGGGTCCAATGCGCTTGATACCCGTTGCCGAGGAAACACAACATAGCTCATCATGCGTTCACGATATTCGCTTTAGGAACCAGATGATCCTTTTATTAACACACGAGGTGGCACCACGCTACAGAGGGTTGTGGAGAACATCGAGGAGCTGGTGAGGAATACCTCCAGTTGGTCGATCATCGCTTAAGCGCCCGACGATCGTGGTCTGTGCGTCTTGGGTATCGTCGCAAACGCGAGAGGTTGAGGGAAACGCTCAGTCAACACACCGAGTGGAGAAACTCAGGGACGCCTCACATGCGGTGTCCGGCACAATGATACATATCTCTCCGTTCCGGGCTCATGGCCGTCCGTGCGCCCTCGTCAACGAGGAAGACTTCGAGAAAGTTAAGCGCCGTAATCGCCCAAACTCGTAGGGACCCGCTTACGACTTCTGCTTTTGCCTGGCACCGTAGTCCGAGTACAATACTAGTAAATAGTCCTAGGGCACCGACCCACCAGCATGGACATGGCCGTATGTCGAGATGGTGTGTAGCTCATGATGGGGGTCCATCAATCCGGAACCCCCAGCTCGCCTCTCGTGCTACGGTCGGACCCAGGCCGTCTCAGGGTTTGGGCAGTCCGCTGGCAGGGTAGCGCAGACAGGGAGATGTCCTTCGCTGTCTCCAGCTCTGCGACGACGAGAAATGTTTTTCACCAGGTATCTTCCGCAAGCCACTCGATCTGTCAAGGCAAATCAACTTCTGGAATGATAGAATGTACGAGCATGAGAGCCACCACGAGCTTCATCATGTGTCGAAGCTTCTTACCACCCTGCCCCCTCGTTTGGGTGGAGAAGGCTTGTCGGAAAATAATAGATGGGGTGGGATGGGACTGCTCGATAGGATTTTTTTTTGGGACTATGCTGATGCACTAGAATGCCTTCAAGAGTATGATAACCTAGCGCGATTATGACATGGTGTGTTCTTGACGGAAGGTACTATACCATGTGAGGGACAAGGGGGCTTCTAGCGGGCAGAGGACAACGGGTGCACCTTTTAATCCCGCTCTTCGACACCGCGCCAATGCGAGGCGCAGGCGAGGCCACTCTGAGTTCGCCGATGATTCCAGGAGCAGCGGCCAGCTTTACATCCACATTCCACAGCGCCGCCTCCCTCAAAGCTCAAAATTGAGGCACACCGCATCAAATTGACCTCCAACGGGCCTTGCGCATACATGCGTCGTAAACACCAGGAGAATCCAGCAAAGCGACCTCCCATTCGTCACACACGCCATGAGTAGATGAAAGAACGCAACGCTGTCGAAGTCCCGTCCTTCTAGAGTACCGGGTGGTTTTGTCAATGGTCTAATTAGCCATGCCCTGGGGCTTGAAAGCTTGAATCTCAGGGTGCTGACATTTTTTTCTTCTCGATCTTCCGGGATGGATTCTTGGAGTAAAACGTATTCCAATCCTTCGATTGGAGGTCTGGTGCCAGGGACGAGCTAGGGTCAGTCGAAGAGCCTAAGATATGGAGTCGCAGCGAAGACGCCTCCCCATCCCAACTATGCGTGCCTCCACAACGCCACGACTGGTGAAAATGGAAGTGGTATCGTATTGCGCCATCTCGCCCGGACTTAACAGTCGTACACCAATGCGCATACACCGCACGACCGTAGTGAAGTGGGACGCAAGCTAACACAGAGCCGAGGGCCCAACAGTAGTAACTAAAGAAACACAATGCAGGTCGTCACATATATAATAAGAATATAAAATAACACTGTTCGGTGAGGGGGAGACACGAGAACCGATCCTTGAAGCAGAGACAGAAACGAACACACAGACAGGTCTTTAGATCAGAGACGGGAGGCAGAGAGACACAGGTGGCACACGTAAATGAAACACTTGTAACGAATATCAGACAGGAGATAGAGCGTAACCAATACGCCCTGGCGTTGGCGTATGTAGCAAATCGAACGAAAAAAATCGAGTCGCATTCAAAGAAGTAGAAGAAGGGGCTACAGGGGGGTAGTCGTAGAAGAGGGGGTGGTATGCGAACTCGGGAGTCGGGAGGGGTCAAGGTACATGGTAAAAGGTAAATGGGTATTATGGGGAAGGAGAGGACGCGAAGCATGTATATAACGTCTGATCGCAAGGGGGAAGCCGCATTGAAAGTGGAGGTGGACGACGGATGTAGGGTGGGGAGGCCAGTCAATAAAGGAGAAAGAAGAGGGAGAAAGGGAGCAATGCAACCGGCACGTAAAAATCCTCCTATGGGCAGTGCAAACCAGCTGCAACGCATCCATTCCATCCCTAACCGATATCACCTTAATTCAGACCTTTACATCCCACCGTAAGCATCATCGTTCCTGGTCGGGTGCGCGCCAGCATGGGAAGCAGTACCAGCAGCCGGCTGGCCGTTCGCAGCATACGCATCGTACTGGGCGTATTGGGTGGGGTCAACAACATACTGTTGGTTGTTGTCATACTGAGCATATTGGGACGCGTCGTGTCCCTGGGCATACTGCTGGCCATAGGGGTGATTACCATAGGCATCGTAGCCCTGGGCGGCATATCCTTCTTGGCCATAGCCTTCTTGACCCTGGTATTCCCTGGTGGCATCCTGATATCCAGCGTTGCCATCGTAGGCAGCATATGAGCCGTATGACTCGGCGTTATACGACTGCTGCACCTGGGGTTCAGAACTGTAGGCTCCGTGGGCATGCTCGCTGAGGTCGTCATCGCCAGAGTGTTGCTGTTGCTCGGAGGCGTCGGCCTGTCCGTACACGTACTTGGGACGCTCCTGGAGGGCGTGGGAGGCGCTAGCTGCAGCTGCAGCAACGGCGGTCGTGGAAGCAGCAGGGTCGCTGTAAGCAGAAGTGGAACTGTTGGTCGCACCGTAGCTAAAGGCACCTTGGCCGGCCATACCGGGACTGCCGATCGAGGGGGCAACAGTATGTCCGCGGGCAACCTCCGCCATGCTTGAGGGGCGGGTACCGTCCTGGACGAACGCAGACTTGCGGAAGTCGGTGCCGAAATCGTCGTCGTCCAAACGCTTCTTGCGCCAGCGTCGCTGTCCATGTGGTCGTGTGAGAATGGGGAAAAGGGGTCACAAAGATAACAACTCACGAGGAGGAAAGCAACGAGGAAACCGAGAATGGCGAGACCTGCAAGACCACCTGCAACGCTACCAACAATGGCGCCAGTGCCCAATCCGCTGGAGCTGGAGGGAAGGGCGGAGGCAGAGATGGTGGAACCGGGTCCATCGACGCTCAAAGTCCCGACATCTCGGAAAATGGAAGAAGTTCCAGTGGTCCGGGCAGCGGTGGTCGTGGCGGCTACAATGGCCCGGGTCTGAAAAGGAAGGGTCAGCAGGCATCGGGAGGGAAAGTTGATGTCGCTTTACAGTAGAAGAAGCACTGGTGGTGGTAGACGAGGAGGAGGTCGTCGACGTCGAAGTTGTGGTGGACGAAGTCGACGTAGTGGAAGAAGTCGACGACTCCCTGGTCGATGTTGGGGTCGCAGTGGTGGAGGTGGAAGTCCTGGTTGGGGGAGGGGCCGAAGTGGACGAGGAGGTGGAGGAAGTGCTGCTGGTGGAACGGGTAGAAGTGGTAGATGAAGAGGCTATCGACGACGAAGACGAAGCTTAGCCCCCGTTACACACGATAAGAGACGTATCTGGTAGTAAAGCAGCCCGACTTACGAGGAGGCTGCGAAGAAGAGGAGCCAGAGGTCGGGTCCTGCTCGCCATTCCCGTCGTTTCCATTGCCGCCGTTGCCGTTGCCGTTGCCTGTTCCAGGCAAGCCAGGGATACCGTCCTGGCGATTCTTGAGGCTGCGGTGTTCAACGGTGCGTTTGTGGGCGGTCATTATGGTCCTTGAACGTTGTCAAATACAAATGTTGGTTTTGTTGAATGAAGTATTAGGGCTTCGCAAAGAGAGTGGCTGAGAAAAGAATGTGGTTATCGGGCAGAAGAGGGCTGGGGGACGAGGGGGAGAGGCGCGAGGGGCGCTCGTCGCTGTGCGCGATGTCGAGGAGTGGGGGAGGGAAGAAAACGTCGGGGGTCAGAAACACAAGAGCCCTCTCCATCACGCCAAGCCAGGCACGTGACTCGGGTTGACCTGGCAACGAGGACATCCTCTCCATCGTTCCCTCCAAGTCCCTTCATTCTGCTCTCAATTCTTCTGGACAAGATCGTCTGCATATGCGGTCCATGGGATCGATTATTGCTAGGGCCCGTCTCTGCTCAGGGGACAAGGCTCTCCAGGTCTCGGGAGAAGACGTGTGCTGCTCTGATCGCAATGTGATTCCGGGGTCTGTGTATCTGCGCCTGGGATCCTTGAGAGCTCTTGTCCACGTTGAAGGAAATATGCTTACCTAGATGTCCTGCTCCAAACATGACGCATCGTCCTGCATGCTTACTCGCACTTCTCGGACGCTTGGACTCGGATTCCATTCATAAAACTAGCTCGGGCGTTTGTCACAACCTCTGATGCTTGCGAAACACGCCGATCTTCCTCCACTTCCTCCCGTCCATATACGATGCCTGCTTCACCTCGCGCAGCTTCATCTCCGCTGCGAGGTTTACGCCAACTTTATGATCTTTGTCTCCGATCCGAGGATGATCTTGATAGAAGCCATAGCCCATCTCAGGTCCTTTGTTTGTGTACGCCTTCGATGTGGACTTCTCCGTTCCAGGTTCGCTCCAGGTGCTCTGAATAGCTCGCCCCAAAAATAGCGAGCCAGGGCGAGCGCCCGCAGCCTGGCCGGTGGGATTTGACCGTATCTGTGCCCTTAGCCGAGGAACGGTGTGCTGTTGCTACCAAGGTGACGACAGGATGGCCTGCGGGTCGGGTCCCGATACTCCTGGCCACTTCTATTCCAGAAAATCACCCACCGCCCCACATCGACATGTAGGCATTGCTCACCAGCACCACCGTTCACTGGCAAAGCCATCCTTCTACGGTGCTAGCCGCCCATGTGTCTCGGCAAACAACTTGATCTCAAGGGATCAAATGCTCTTTGATAAGCGCCCAACGCTGGTCTTTGCCTCCTGAGCGCCGCGTTTGTCAAATGCACGCTTCGCGTCCAACCCCGTGGTCGGAAGGCATGTAGGTAGTGCAGTGGACGAAGGCGTTTATGCCACCGGAAGAAAGAAAGAGACCTTTGGCACTGTGGCATTGACTAATCCATGGTCCCGTCTCCCTCGCTCATATAAAGCACACCACGCCTGAGCCGAGAGGCCCAACACAACCTTGCCCAACCATGCAAACCCCCCAGCCACACCACCGCACCCCGCGCTCCCTCTCCTCCGTCCACTCCACCTTCGCCGCCAAAACCTTCTGCGCACCCACAACCTCCCCCGAAGCCCTCGCACTCGCCTACGTCCTCCGCCACCTCGATCCCTCCGAGCTGCACGCACGCTTGCTGCACTCCGTCACCAATGCTTCGACAATCCTGTGTTCCTCAGATACCCTCGCGAACATCTTCCACGCGTTTGAGGAGCTGGGTGTGGGCCCGACGGCGAGAGCGCGTGCGGCGGTCGAAGGCGCAGAGGCGGACGTCAATCGCCACTGTGCGAGATGCCACACCTCGTATTTTGAAAGGGATAACGGGCTGGAAGAGTGCGCCATCGCGCATGACATGGCCATTCAGGTCGAGATGAAAGACGCTTCGAATAAGCTGACAGGGCGGGTGGGACATTACTACCCTTGCTGCGCCATCGGCCTTCCGACGCACGAGACCTTGGAATCTAGGCCCCGGCACATCGACGAGAAGGACGGGAAGGAGAAAGGGGGTAGGTGGTGCTTCCAGGGGAGGCATACGACCCAGAGGGCGGCTGTTCAGTATAACGAGACGAATATCCCGGAGTGTTGGGTGAGGGAGTGTGAGGGTGCGTTGCCGGAGTTTCATGAGCAGTTGGATTGGAACGATGTGAGAGCGGTGGGGAAGAGGGTGGTTGTGGCTGTTGGAGGTGTGTCGAAGGGTAAAGAGGTTTGGGGAGGGGTTACGAGTCTGGGTTGATGTGAAGCCCCTCCTCTGGAGGGAGACGACCTGAATTAAATCGTGTAATTTTGTGCTCTTGCGGTAATCCAACTATAGGCTTTTGATGCGCTGAGTACCTTTCAGGAGCTTCAATCTAAATTTCGCCGAATTCACTCCCATTGGGCGCCTCCACGCGCCCCTAAGTCCCGATTAGGAAATGCGCCTGTGACGTTGGGCGCTTAAAGCCCACGACGACGATGGGAACACCGTCGCTCAGCGACGTTGGTCGGCAATCTGGTCGTCATACCAAGAGATGCGCTTGACAGTTCCAAGAAAATCGTGAATTCGAATGGCCATGATGAAGAGCTGAGCTCCCGCCTTCTCGAGCACGAGTGCGATAGTTATCAGCACCGTTTCGAAGATGTAGGCATCTCACCGATGTCCAGTGAACAAAGCATGCCGTTGACTCTCCACGGGGTTCGGTGCGGATGTACGGCACGTTCTGTGCTACCCAGGGCGGCCCACGCAGGCTAAACCTAACGGCTTCGGACATTTGAGGAGGGCCAAGTAGAGCCACTGGATCCACTGGACCCAGCCTCAGGCTAGTCCTTTTGGTTCTTGGGGTAGAGAGTGGGGTATGTTTAAGTCAGAGTGACCTCGAGGCTAGTCAACAGCGCTGCGTAGCCTCGTTTTTGGCTCCTCGGGCCCAATGCTCCCTCGCATATGGGCGCCGTGATGGCTGGGCTTAGTCATAGAATGCCAACGCTAGACAATGGGAGGAGAAGGTTGACCACAGTCCAACACGCTTTCGCGTGCCTCTATTCTCCCCCATACCCCCTCTCCATCACGAATAATCACGAAGACCCCCTTAAAAGCCCTCACTTGATGCTAGACAATGGCAGAGGCCATCTTTGAAGAGCACCCGCTGGAACAGTATTTACGAGGTCAGTCTGGCCAGGCTCTAGAATTGCCCCGCATTTTCCGAGGGACTCACCATTCTCCGTAACAGATGCAGGCGAGGTGCACGAGCTTATGCCGGGCACGTCGCTCGAGCTCATACAGGAGATTGATATCGACCGCCACCTCTACCAAGATTTGCAAGAAGGAACTGACTTGGAAGGCGAGATGGAATGGCGACCCGCTTGTTTGATCGTAGGGCTGAACGTAAGTCGATGGCGACCGTTGCGCGGGGAGTGCTAATTTGGATCCGCTAGGCCCTCGAATCCTTCCTTTCTTCTGCCAAACCTTCAAGTCCAGGCAATCCCTTCGTCGAGCGCTTCAAGTACAATGTCATATCTTCCTCGCTCCTCTCCACCTCGCTATCAGCTCCAAACTCGCACCGCTCTTCGCTGGCGTCAATACCAGGGAGGCTGAACCATAGCCGCACTACGAGTTTGGACTTGGATGCGATGAAATCCGGGGACGGAACCCTCACATATACCCCAGCCCACCATTACGGGCCCATATCGATAGCTGCAGTCGCCACCGCCCTGTTTGCTGGGCTGGGGAGCCGGTTCCTTGCCACACTCAGCCTCGGATGCCTCTCCTACTTCGCCTACCACCACATCAAGACCTCCGAAGCGCCCTGTCACGACTTTACCCCGACCTTCAACGCCCTAGATGAGCTTGTAGCATCCAACGCAACATGGGAAACAACCGTTCAAGATGCCCTCCAAGTCGTAGAAAAGGAGGAATCCCACCTCCTGCGCACCTCAACGCCATCCTCAATACCAACCAACGCCCTCCGCGTCTCGCTTCACAGCACCCTCCAAACCACCCGCACCCAATGCGACAACGTTCGACAGCTCTTCTCCGCACTCACATGTCCCACAGAACTCGCCCAGCTGTCAGAAATGTACGCTCCGCCCTCACCCATGAAGTCCCCGCTGTCGCTCGTCGAAACAAGTCCAAGACCCTACTCGTTCCCCTCCCGCAACATGAACCTCGCTACGCCGCAGAACAAGCGGGCAACGTGGCACGCATCGTACGCTAGCCTCGCATCCATAGGCAGCCCACCGCCAAGTGGGCTCAGGAAGCGAGAGAAGTATCGATCAGGTGTATCGGCACTGTTCCAACCAGAACCGCCAACGCCGTCAAGTGCCAGCGTCAGCGGACCTGTAACCCCTTCCCCACTCAGCCCCCTTCCCGTGTATTCGCTAGGCCAGATCGCCGAGGATATTACGGTCAAGGGAAAAGATGAGGATGGATTTATGGACGAAGATGCGTTTGGTCCTGCTGCGCTCAACTTGCAAAGAAAACGTCAAGCAGATGGAGTTGGCGCCCTGAGTCCCCCGCCATCCAGAGACTTCCGCACACCCAGAACCCGCAGGCTATCGACAGCGACCATGGCGTCCTCACGGTTCACGAATGCACAAACGCCCCGCCATCCTCTATCGCTCTTCACCCTTCAACAGTCCCTCCAAGGCGCTATATCGTCGAAACGGTACGCGTGCTCACATCTCTTGGCCCTACGGTTCAACGAAGATGAGGAGTACTGGGAGAATGTGAGGAGTATGATGGAGTTGCTTACGACGACCTTCACGGACGAGGCGGCGAGGCTTGCGGAGGCGCTCGAAGATGTGGAGAGGCAGCATTTGAGGGACCAGAACCCGACTCCGGATATTTCACGGGAGTTCGAGGACCTCCAGAAGGACAGGAGTGAAGATGGTGCCAGGGAGAAGCGGAATAGTTGGTCACCGCTAGGCTTGTCGGCTCTCGCGCACATGCCTACGGGGTCTACGTCTTTCGCTCCTATGCCGAGCCACTTATCGCGGTTTGCCGCGCATGTAGCGTCGATTATGTCGTCGTTGGAGGATGCGCGCGAGCACCTGCGGGAGTGCGTAGACTCGCTGAAGGAGGATTCACAACAATCCTCGCCAAGCGGGTCCTCCCACAAGCGATCAAGAACGAGCTCCAATGCCAATGAAGATGAAGCGGAGCAAGAGCACCGTGCTATCCTTGCGTACGAGCGGCTCCGGCGCGAGCTTGGTCTTGCTTTGCGCGAGTGCGAGCGGGGGAAGCAGAAGCTCGTTGACATCGTCTACCCTCCGCCTACCCCCTCAAGTGACGATGAAGGCTCCGACGGCGTCCCTGGATTCGGCCATGATCCTAGCGACGACTCCGACAAGCTTGACCCTGTGTCTCCATCCGAAGACGAAGACGACGCCGCATTGCGCCGCAGGCCGGCAACGGTTCTTCTCAACGGCGACGTCCTGCCTCAGGAAGACGACGTCACTTCTCACCTCCTTAGAGAGAGTTCAATACAGGCGTTGTTGGCTCCTCCGGGCGTGGACCAAGTGTATGAGGCGGATACGGGTGCCGTGGGCACGTATACGAGGGAGAGGAGTAAGACCAGCCGGGAGGAGAGGATCCGGATGATGAAAGCGAGGAGGGAGGCTGCTGCTGCTGGTACCTCCTCGACTTCGGGCTCCGGTGAGGGCTTGGGCCTTTTCGATGGGCCTGCAAGTAAGGGTATTGGGAAGAGGGAGGCGTGGGGCCCTGGTGGGGAGGTCGTACAAGAGCTGAAGGATGTGATTTGGAAGGTGGGGGAGAAGAGGAGGAAGATGCAGGAACAGTTCCAGGCGCAGACGCAAATGCTGAAGCCGATGCAGTCCAGTAGGGCTGCGGAGGTTCCTGGCATATTTGAGCGGGCAGACGAGCTGGTGACCTTGCCTCCGCTGCCTGACAGTCCGTCGCCTGTGAGTCCCATGGTTCTGGCGTATGAGCGGGCTGGCATCTTGCTCGAGTCGTCATGACAAAGATCTCTTTCTGTTCCACGTCCTCCCCTCATTCCCATCCGAAGTTACGATCTCAGCACTCGTTTCCCGTGCACGCCCCTCGTCTGGATTACGACCCATTCCCCGTCTTACTTGCCCCTTGCACGCCATTCTTTGATCCTTATAGTTTCTTTTTTACCTTTGGTTTCCCCATCTTTGTTCCACATTCTATGATACCACATCCACGCGACAACGCATTTTCATCGCATATTTTTGGTTTTGTCTGACCGTCCTTGTCTTGCTCTCCTTTGATTCCAGTTCTATCTGCCACGTCTCCCTGCTAGTGCCCATACTCTAGGGCCTAGTAGACGAACCAACTACACTCTCACCCCGCCCACCACTGTCGTTTTGAACTGACCACTGTCGCTACGCCTCTAATCTATATGGCTTCCCTCCTTGTGAGGAGCCAACACCCTCCCTAGTATCTTATTCACCCTATGTACGAGTCCGTTGTTTCGTTAGAGTCGCATCTTTGTTGTGTATCTCGTTAGTTAAAGCTGTAATATCTGGGGGCTCTGCGTAGTTAATCGAATCCTGAAGTGTGGTTCACCGTCCTAATTTCTGGGAAAGTGGAGGAGGAGATAGCCCCTGTCTTCTTCGCAGGGAGGTCTCCGGGCGGAGTTCTAATGATTTCAATGGTTGGCGCCATCACGAAAATGCTCCTCATCCTCTGCTTCCACCGCCCCGTACGAAAGAGCTGGTTCAACGTGTTCTTAACGTGAGTCTCGCTCGCCTTTTGCACCGTTCTTCTGCGAACATCGACGAGATGACACCATTTACCTGTCAAAACCCTGAAGGGGCGATCCATGAAATCGTCCTGACCGTGTGGTTCTATATCCTAGTTATTCTGACTTTTCACCCACTCATAACCACTTGATCCTGTTCCGATGAGCTAACATTTCATGCCTTCAGGCCGCATCTCAATCACTAGCACTATCAGTATCTTGCACTCGGTCGGCGTCGCTGGACGCATGCTCCCCTACTCGACCCCTATATTGCGTATCAATTTACAGGACGAATACGATGGGTCCTTATTTGAAGCGAACCAGAGCGCCTGAGCTAGGGAAACGTATGCGAGAGAGTTCTCTCTAGGGTTCGATGGGATCATGTCAATGCTTGGAGAGCGTCGAATTCCACTTCGACGAATGGGATAACCATGGTGGCGGCACAAGCGCGCTCCCCCTTGGTATCGTGCTCGCCGAGGCACTCGGACCGCTGGGGCTCACTGAACACCAAGGACCTGAGACGGCCACGACATCTCGCAATCGCAAGTGAACATCTATTTGTTGGCGCCAGTCTTGCCGTTCTACTTGTATCCTCACCTCTCTACGGGCACAAACCATGAGCGCCTATCCAACATCGGGCCCAATCGCACCCTCCGTGATCCACTGGCCAGCGGGGTATCATTAGGATATATCACTAAGGTAACGGAAACATTGCTCGGGGTAGTCTTTCGACAGGCCAGAAGTTTGACGGAGCAAAACATTTTGCAGGGCCAGGCAAGTATTGGGCTGAACTCCAGCGGTTGAGAAGGCGGGTATCATCCAGTGTGCTAAAGTCTCCGGCCTTTACAATGGTATAGTACGAGGATCGACTCTGCCAAGTAGCTTCAGCACCCCAGGAGAATCAATATGCTGAGGACTTACGTCGTGGGTGGTAAAAGACAGTCCTGACAATGGAAGTGGGGACCAGAGTACTCACACTGCCTGGCAGGTTTGTACAGCAACGGGGTGCTGTACCGGTCGTGTACGAGGTAGTCAGAGTACTGCTCAGGGTTGAGGCCTGGCGGCCCTGTCTCGTGGTATAGCTCCCCGACGATGGTTAGGTGACCTGACGAATCTTCTTCCGGGGTTTCCTACATACGCGAAAGGGTTGAATATGGGGCCAGAGGGGATGGAAAGGGATGGAAAGGCCTTCATACCGGTATAGGTGGTCTGAAAGTCCTGTCCATACGAAGCAGCCAAGTGACTACATATCCATGTGTGAGGTACCGATTTTTGATGTGTGGGGGCAAAGCTACCCAAGACTCTTTCATGACCGCCGATAGAGTGCCCCATGTCACCGGATTATTGGCACGCAAGACTCGGTCTCGAAGGTTGCCTTTGTTCTTCCTGTAGAATTCCAATGCTGTGAAGATCGCTGGATAGTTGTTGCCGAGTATTATGCATAGTTTCTGCACAATCTTTAGCTGAGGTATCGATTCAATGCTGAATGGAGGGATGTTTCGAGGCTGTTTGGGGCGTGTGGGCAACATTTGAGGCACGAAGGCTAGAGTCATCGTGCAGGCTAGCAACGGGGGCTGGGGTCGTGGAAGGCGTAGAGGTAGGGAGTGGCAAGGTGTTCATGCGCTCGGATGAGGAGGGTGGTAATTAACGACGAGGTATGTACGCGCGACCAGAATGAATGAGACCGACGGTTCAAGCGCTAGGACCATTGACACCAAAGGAAAATACAAGGGGAAACAAAAAGTGCGTCGTCGGGATGAGACAACAAATACTCCCAATAAGCAATCGTAGTCAGTATTGTCTTAGTCCCTGCCCTCCCTTTCTATGGTTTGTGCTGAAAGGACAACAAAAAGTCGAATTGCACCCAGCTCAAAGGTCGAAACTGGGGGACATGATGGATAGCTTGAAAGAATCTTTTCCCGATAAAATTACTCCAGAGCCCACTCTGACCCCGGGCCCAGGGAGCTACGCCTTTCGCCCCCTTGAAAGACGCTCTGGAACGTGATGTCAAAGAATAAGCGCCCGGGATGACGAAGTGCGATGGAAGATAGGGGCTTAACTGCTGCTTTCGCACAGCCCGAGGATGCTGACTCAGGTTTGCGGCGAAGCTGACGCAGCCTCTTTCCGGACTTCCACCATCCATTTATTACCGCAATGCACTGCTTCGCCCCTCTTCCTTCAAGATCAAATACCCACCCCTCGACACCATAGCAGTCATGCTCGACTTCTCCGTCTCCTATCGCGGTACGACACACCGCTTGGCTTTGGAACCGGATACACCGGTCTCGGAACTGGAAGCAAAGCTTGCTGAGCTCACTGGGGTTCCGTTGGGTCTCCAGAAGCTGATTTTCAAGGGGAAGAAAGCGGGGGTACAAGGGGATGTCTCGATATCCGATCTTGGGATCAAGAATGGAGCCAAGGTCCAAATGCTGGGCACCACAACGAAAGAGCTGGACGGGCTGAAGAATGTGGAGAACGAGCAACAGAGGAGAGCTCGGATCATGAGGGAAAGGGCGATGAAGCCCCAGTACAAGGTACATGCCAATCCTCTACTAGATTTCGCTCACTCTGACCTTCCATTAGGCTCAGTCTACGGCGTCGGGCAGTCGGATAGCGACGCTCTCCTCACCATCATCCTCCAATTCCACATTCAAGTTCCACCAAATCGTCCCCCTATCCCACCTTCCCAATCCTGAACAGGCGCGATCAACGCTACAGAAACTGGCCTCCGATCCTGCCATTCTCCATGTCATGCAGAAGCACCAATTTACCGTCGGGACGCTGACAGAGCTCGCACCGCATGAACAACCGCACTTGCTGGGACTCAATGTGAATGCTGGAGAGGCGATCAAGTTAAGGATATATACCGACCGATATGACGGATTCAGAAGCTACAAAGAGATACGGAGGGTACTATGTCACGAATTGACTCACAACGTATGGGGGGACCACGACAACAACGTGAGCCCCACCATCCCATTGCACTTGCCCCATTTGCTGATCCATTGCAGTTCAAGGAACTCAATTCCCAGCTGAACCGAGAAGTCGCAGAATTTGAGCGCGCGAGCATCGAAGGCACCCACACTCTGTCCGGAGATCTACGTGGACACTTTCCAAGCGCTTCCTCCGAGCTTGAAGCCGAAGCTCAGGCTTATATTCTCGGGGGCAGCTCAGCCTCACCAGCGGCCGATTCGCAAGAGGAACGCCGTAGGCGTATTCTGGAGGCTACGATGAACCGTCTACGCAAGGAGGAGGAGGAGATAGAGCATAGTTGTGGGACGAGAGGGACAGCATAGGCTGTGGAGGGGCTTTAGCGCCCAGTCCTGCCGAGTGCCCGGGTATCGTTTAGTTACCAGATGACATAATACAACTCAACTTGACAGGGGGCTTCCGTACAGGTTCAAGTCTGAGCACAGGTACCCTTTCTATCTTGCTTTCATCTCCTATATAATGTCATCGCAATCATCGCAATCATCTCAAAATGCTATGAAGCAGTTAAACATCCCTTTCAGCGCGTCCAAGGCGTCTGCGGCAGCGCACAAGGCGAAGGAGACAGTACCAACTCCGACGCCGTCACCCCCAACGTCCACACCCGCAGAGGCTTCGTTACCCACCGTCGTTGACGCACAGACAGCTGACAAGAAGCCTGACGCGAAAGGCGACGCGACACCATCTGCGGCGACCAGTCCAGCTTCTGAGGAGGAGAAGCATGAGGAGCGGGAGGAAACCATCGAGAAAGGGGTGATCAGGGCTTCTAAAGCGAAAGAGAATGACCAAGAGACTCTTTCTCAACCAGAAGTTCAGGATGGTACTCCGGTTGTGGCGAAGGAAGTGAAGGAGGAATCAGGTGCGAAGGATGGGGCAGAGGCTGTTGTGGGCAATGAGGTGGTGGAAGAGGCCGCTGTGGATGGTGCGTTACAATCTGTTACTTTGTCTCCAGTAACATGTTCATCCATTGTTTCTAGCTCAGGAAGATCAAATCCCGGTAGATCCTATCGAAGCTAGGCTCCGCGTGTTCGACCTGTAAGTCACCCCCGATAGTTCACAATTCGCGACGTACTGACCTTTTCTCGTTCTTAGAACTCCCAAGTATGGCCCATACATTGGGATGACGAGGCTCCAGAGGTGGCAGAGAGCCAAGGAGTTGGAGCTAGATCCCCCCGTAGAGGTGCGCCTAACCCATTTAATTTCCACACCGGCATTGCAATCTCATGACGAATCATGATACCCAGGTCTACGACGCCCTCGTGTCGGAGGAAGGGGTGGAAGACCTACGATATGCACAAAATGTCTTCGAAGGAAGGGTCTGAACAGGGTCTAAATGGTTGAAATCTTGCTGTATCTGTCGCTATCGTTTGCTATCGTGCTATCGAATCTGTGAGTGGACCAACCGCGAAGTTTCGGGCGCAGACAATGAACTCACGCTTATGCACAGTGTATCTATCTAGATCCTTCGTCTTATATATAACGGGTTACCGTCGCTTGCATAACCACTGACGCAGGGCAACCACAATTCATTTTTCATCACTCAGGTTTGACTGGAAGTGGAGACAGGACTCCCGTTGTCAGTGCGTCTCCCGACTCATCATCCCTGGCGAACAATGTTTCGCGGTTGGCGCGCAGGGCGGCGATAGAGGTGCTCGGAGGAAAGGTGCTCGTTACGTTCTGGGTATCGTTACCCCCATCCTCTATTCATCTTCAAGTCCTATTTCGTGCTCCGCAGGGGCTTCAGCTCTGGCCCCGCTCTGTACGGCCTCGTCCTAAATTTCCCACCGGCTTGACAGCATGTAGGCGCCTGTGGCCTCACGCTCCTTTCTTGGGCATTCATCATCCCCTCAAGCTCGGTTATCGTTCTCTGCAGAACAGCCGACGGGAGCTGGGTTTCCTGAGGGGGAAGGTATATGTATACATCTCCACGTTTCGTTATGTTGTTTTGGCTTCGCGATCATCTCGCTATGGTCTCCCAGCTTCCTGGTCTCCATCCGAGCCCTCAGCGCTGATGTCGACAGGTATATAATATCAGGGGGATTGACTGCGCTGCACACACACAGGGGCCACTGACTTGACACCCGTTATCTCTTCTGGAAGACAACAGACCAGCATGAAAGAGTCGTACATCGACATTCTCGTTATTGGGGCAGGACCTGCGGGGATGATGGCCGGGTTGGCACTGGCAAGGGCTGGGGTGAAGGTGAGGATCGTCGACCAAAAGTAAGCGCCGAATCGAACCCCCTTCCTTCTTACACCGTCCTGACACTGCCGTAGGCCTGAAAGGCTGTATACTGGCCAGGCAGATGGGATACAACCTCGCACAATTGAAGTCTTCCAGGTGCGTTGGCCCCATGGGGTTTGATACCGAGTGCATGATAATGAATGCGCTTGCAGAGCTATGGCCTGGCTGAGCGTCTCCTCCGTGAAGGAAACCAGATGCACATGGCGGTGCGTCAAGGTCGTCCTGAGTTGCCATTTCAAGGCGTTGAAACTCACGTCAAATGCTAGGCATTTTACAACCCAAGGCTAGATGGATCAGGAGTCGAGGTAGGCTTCCATTTCAAACTGCATTCTCGAATATACGCTAAAACGCCCTACCTGCCTACAGCTTACTGAACGTGTACCAGATATTAACGCCCCAACAGCACGGTATCCCTTTGAGGTGACGCTTCACCAAGGGGCTATCGAAGCTATCCTGTCGGGCCCCATGGAAGCAGCAGGTGTTCACGTTGAGCGCCCCATTGTACCGACATCGATTGAACTGTCCCAAAATGCCCAGGACATTCAGGACCCAGAGGCGTATGCTTTGAAGGTACACTCCCTCTCATCGAACAACAGTCGAGCATAGGTCTGATTCAAGTTTCCCTCGATAGGTTGTTTTGCAACGGCTCGATGGTCAAAATGAAATCGATAGCCTCGAAGTCGTTCGTGCTAAGTTCGTTATTGGAGCAGACGGTAAGTACGACCCCCACTCGTAGCTCGCCCACTCACAATACTCTAGGTGCCCATTCATGGGTCCGAAAGGCCATCGGGATCGACCTCGAAGGTTCACAAACTGATTCCGTTTGGGGCGTCGTCGATCTCGTGCTAGATACGGACTTCCCAGACTCACGGGCCAAAGCCGTTGTCAACTCCATGAACGGAACGATGATCAACATACCACGGGAGAAGGATAAGAACAGGCTCTATATACAGCTGGAAGGGAGGTATCAGCCGGAGAAGCTGGCGGACGGGAGGGTTGATGTGAAAGGTTCGAAGGCGGTGGTGGATCCGGACAAGGTCTTTGCGATAGCCCAGGAGATCATCAAGCCGTTCAAGTTGGAGAAGAGGAGCGAGTTTGAGTGGTCGACGATCTATACAGGTTTGTTGCCTTTCGCCTTTCCTGTGTCCAGCCCTAAAATCCGATACCAGTTGGACAACGAGTCGCCTCTTCATATTCCGCGCACGATCGCGTCTTTATCGTCGGCGATGCATGTCACACCCACTCTCCCAAAGCGGGTCAGGGCATGAATGCAAGCATGGCAGATTCTCATAACCTCTGTAAGTATTGCCGCTCCAAATTTCCTTGGCGGCGCTAGATATAGTTCTAACGCCAACCAAAGGCTGGAAGCTTGTGCACGTCCTGCGCGGCCTAGCCAGACCATCGCTACTGGCTACGGTGCGTCTTATTTACTATCATGCTGCCCAAAGGTGTGCGTTGACGGGGATCCAGTATGAACTAGAAAGAAGGAAGTACGCACAGGACCTGATCGCGTTCGACCGAGTGTGGGCGAGAGTTATCACAGGGAAACCTCTGACCCCAGAAAACCTGGACGGTGTCTCACCCGAGGAGCTCAAGAAGTGCAGTGTAAATTTATCCACTATATGGCTCACTCTAACTAACTTCCCAATGCAGTGTCTTTCAGACATTCGGCGTATTCTCGAGTGGGATTGGTGTCCAGTACCTGCCCTCCTCGATTACCAATGTCCGATACCAAGGCCTCGCGAGGAACCTCTCGATAGGTCAGAGACTGACTCCGCAGATATTCATGCGCGCGGCGGATAGAAGACCGGTGAATATTCAGGACATCTTCCCAGCAGATACGCGCTTTGGGGTCATTGTGTTTCCAGGGAACCTTAGGGGAGTGGGTCTGGCAACTTTGTCTTCTAAGGTAGAGACATTGTTGAGTCGATACGTGTCGACCCCTCGAAGCTCCGTTCACGATTTGTTCAACGTCGTGACTGTCGCCAGCGGAGAGCTAGGCAATTACATCCAAGATATGCCGACGTTCCTCAGGTCACATTGGTCAAAGTCAGTTCACCTATTTGATCCCCATACTCTTGTTTACCTTCCACTACGCAGAGTCCTCCTCGACGGCATGGACACGACAGGGGCGCAGGGCGGGGACGGGTATGCTAATTATGGCGTCAGCGCCGCGGAGGGTGCTCTCGTCGTCGTGAGACCGGATGGGCACATTTCCACTGTAGCTCCTGTTGATCATTATGGGATCCAGCACCTCGAGTCGTATTTCGATGGGTTTCTAGTCCCTCGTCGCCGTGAGGTGCGAGAGGAGAGCCCTATACGAGTCAGATTGTAGTTCAGCCGGAGTTGTACGGATCATATTGAAATTATGCGTGTTTCATACCCAATGGATACTGCTTTACATGTTTTTTGACGATGCGGATTCACTTTCTGGGGTCGTCAGGCAATTAGCGCCCAGGAAGACAGGGGCTTCGAGACCTAATTAATCACCGACGCTGACTAATCTTATGTTGACTTTCGACAAGGCGCGGTGGCGGCGGGTTTCTGGCGCTGTCGAGTCACCATCTCCGTCTGTTCAACACACGACTACGAACATGTCGTCCAAGTCCAAGTCCTCTACACCCACCTTGAAGCAGTCGAAGCTCTCGTTCGGCGCGTCGAAGTCGACAGCGGCAGTGAACAAGGCGAAGGAAGCACGCACTGTCTCGGAACCACCGTCATTGACCTCGAAGCGCCCCAGACGAACTGCCGCAACGAAGCCCAGCTTCGTCGACATTGAAAGCAGCGATGAAGGGCCAAATGTTGATGATATTGAACTGGCGAAGTCGGAGCCTAGCTCCGAGTCGGAAATTGAGAAGGATGATGAGGAGAAGCCCTCGGCTCAGAAACTCGCGAACTTTAGCGTGCCGGCAGTGACGAAGGCGAGGGAGGCCAAAGCTTCGAGGCTAAGGATGAAGGCGGAGGCAGCAGAGTCCCCTTCCAAGCTCCTCGATGTACTAGTAGGGCCAAGAAAAGGCGAATTCGACCAGAAGGACGTTGAAGAGTTAGCAGAGTCCAGGCCGAAGCTGAACATCAAGAATAGGGCGTATGATAGGATATCCAGAGAGGCGAAGGGGAGGATGGCTTATGCCAAGACAAGTGTGTTTTATTCCATTTCGAACCGCTGCGCGGCTTTCTGACGACTCGACGTAGTCCATCCCACCACCGAAGGTGCACATCCCTCTTGCTGAAACAGCGATGCTTGAATGATTGACTGTGACCATAGTCGATGGAGAGGACCTGCCGCTGAACCGCGTTGATGACATCCTTCGTTTGTTTGACTTGTCCGTACAACCACCGCTATGAGGTCTCGACCTACGCTGACCCACCCCCTAACAGGAACTACGATTATGGTCCCTGCGTTGGAATGACGAGACTGCAGAGATGGCAAAGGGCGAACAAGCTCGGTCTGAACCCACCATCTGAGGTGGGCTTAGCTTGCACTGGTGTTTAAAAGACGTCTCGACTGACCACCTAGAATAAATGCAGATCTACGATATCCTCATGACCAGGGAGGGCTTGACAGAAACGAGATATGTTCAGAACGTCCTCTTCGGAAGGGTCTGACTGCTGCCTTCCTTTGAGCGGTACTATCTCGTCGTCTGTGGTACCTGAGTAACTCCTGGTTCGTTCCACTCGACGCTATCCAAAGGCTTTACATCTGGCGCTGATCTAGTGGATTTTTCTTGGATTTGAATGTTCTATGTAATGCTTCATTCGGTTAATGACATTGACCGTCTACGTCCCCCTTCGAGCTGACCCGAAGGCCGACACTAGCCTACTACCTGGCCCGATTCCTCGCCACTGTTAGGACGATATCCTCGCATCTCCAGCCTTTGCGATCCTTTCACGGGCGTGACTTTACGCCTCGCTCGATCTGGTTTCAGGGACGCGCAGACTGGGGGCCGAAAGATATTTTACTAGAAAGATTTATCTTCTAGAATGGCGGCCGAGGGACGCGCTTAGAATATATTTGCCTAACTTTGCTCTTGACCGCCTTTCCCTGTGATCTCTCTATGACCTTCAAGAGGACCGAGTTGGTTGGTCTACCTCAAGGTAGGCACTCAGCGCACAAGCTCACGGTCTGTCTAGTCCCGCGCCTCCCCGTTGCACTGGGTGAAGACTCAAACCGTCGATCAGTATTTTTGGCAATAGCCGGGAAGATGAACCTGGCGCGTGACGTCACGCGTAGGAATAAGCGCTTAAGCGCCCACCACATGCCACCTGCGATCTGATGCTATAACTAATATTACAATACAGCTTAGAAACCGTTCGAATGGGGCCAGATAAATAAACTCACCCTTCGAGCCCGACCCTCTGCGCTAAATGCTAAACACCTAGTCCAGGCTGCGAATGCCTCCGAACCTCCTCCAACCGGTGCCGCCTCCTCGCGAGACCTTCTGCTTTCCACCAAAAAGTGTTCGCTTGCTGCGTCCCTTCTTCCCGGATGTTGAGGCGCCTCCCTCTCCCGGTCCAATCCCACTTGAAGCAGCGTTTTGAACGTCTACGGCCAGGAGCGGCCAGTGCCTGATCCCGTGGTCACCTGTGTTGTCTTCTCCGTCTGCTCCCTCTGACGCCTCCAGAATTGCGGAAGGGAGGAAAACAGGCGTTGCATCGGGCTTTATATTTCTCACATCACCTTGGTCCCGAACTGCATACTCGTCTTCGTCAAGGCCGTCCTCATTGAAGCAAGTTCTGACCCCGGCTTCGCTCTCTGATTCGCTGGTCGAGGCCTCACCGCCTTCACCGTCTTCACCTACTGCGCCCTCCGAGGTGCATCCAGCCTGTGTGTCGAATCTGGAGGTGCAGGGCTGGATTATTTCTTCTTCGTTGGTTTCTTCGACTGAGTCCTCATCGCCCACATACACCCCCTTCGCTTCTAAGAACTTGGATAGTTCCTGGTCCCATCTCTCACCCTCCTGTCGAAGCCATGAGACCCGGCTAGTCCAGTCTACGCATTGTGGGCTATTGGCAGGCTCCTCGTCCCCGTAGTCCTTGTAGTCCTCGAGTTCCTGCTCAAGTCCCAAAATGCGATGTTCTACCCAGCGGAAGTCTTCCTCGAATTGACTGCTCTCGACATAAGCGCCGTCTAGTTCGCCAGGGATGTCAGGCGTTACGGTCATGTAGTGAGGCATTGCTTAATCCAGGTTTTTGATCTAGCCCAAGCGTCTTCTACTTCTGGAGGTGGCGAACTTCGTGGAGTTGGTCCGTATGAGAGAGTGTTCTCCCATAATCTATGCCTTTTAAGCCCCTCTAGACTCGGAGTTGCTGTTGAATGCCACCCATTAACCTGTGCACTACTCAATGCCACCTCAAAGAGACAATGACTTTGGTTTCCTTTAGTTTGTACTCGCTGAGTGGCTCTCGCCGACCGTTGACAATAGTATAGCATTTCACCCGATGAGGCCGTGACCACAAGGGAGAAACAAGGGAGAAAGGTTATTTCAAGCCCTATTCGACGACCACGAGATACCATGACTGCGGGGAGATACATGTCTAATGTTAGACTAGACTTTGAACCCACCCGCAAGTCCCATGACATTGTCCGGATCCACCCTCTCCTTGATTTCCTTCAACTTTGGGAGGTTGCTCCCATAGATACGGTCGAGGGGTGTGTCCGACAGTGCGTAGTTCGAATACAAGGGCGCTTCTCTGATATCGTCGTGACCCTCCGCAACTAGCGCTGCCTCAAGGGTGTTGAGGTGCTTCTTGATTTCAGCTTCGAAGAGCTCGTCCCGTTCTGGGTCTGTCCATGCGAAGAGCATGGCACAAGGAGTGAAGAGCTTAGATCTATCGAAGGGGTACGCAGAAAGTAGGTTACTGTGTGAGAGGATGTCGGGGAGGAATGGTTCAGCTACAAACGCTGCGAGGGTGAGCGAATTGGGGGTGAGCTCGTTTCCCGCAGTCTAAGAGTCGTGGCACAGTTCAGCGGTGTGGTACAGCTGGGACGACAGGGAAGGACATACGAATAGGACATCATTAACGAGGTCCAGGAAGTCAGCCGAGTATTTCGGAACCGGGAGGGTGACTTGGCGAGCCCTGAATAGACACCATATGAGCTTGCTAGCCAGGGCTGTCCGCTGTTAGCCGAATGGAGAGCGTACCTCGCGCCTTGGAGCTCCAACGGGGGTCCGACATTCTTAATAAATTGTAGCAAACTTTCTTGCGTTCCGATCGTATTCGCACTTGAAGGGATAGTCAAAAAGCCGTCGAAGACTCCAGAAGGCGGGGAAGGTCCGTCGTAGAATAGAACTACGTTGATGAGTGGCTAAGGATGTTTTGAGCAAACGCAGCGCAACAGTGAACGCCTTGTTCTTGCTTACTGTGCCCCTGATATGGGTCACTGTGCTGACCATGGATGCATTTGGGTCAGTCACTTCGACAGAGAACTTTGTAACCGCCGCTGAAACGGCCGAGAACGCGGTGGGTGCTGCATATGTTATCAACCCTCCCTACGAGGGGTAAGCCCATGAGCTTAAAACAGAGGAGGAAGGGAGTTCGTACCCACGTCTGTCCCTGAGGAACAGTCTTGAGCGTAATTTTAGTTACAATACCCTGAACGCGCCAGTGAGTCGTGAAGGAATTGAATTGGCAACCTCATAACGCTTACAAAGTTATTTTGAGCGCCCTAGAGTCAAATGTGAATTGTAACTGAGGTAGGCGAGAATCATCGCGTCGCGCACCTTCAGTCCGAAGAATAGCTCAGGGTCTGAGTCCTCAGAGACTTCCAGAACGTCGCCGTTAGGCTTCACCAGTTCGAATGCAACTGCAGTGTCGATGGCTAGGCCATACTGATTGGTCTTCCAAGAGTATCCTACCAAAACCATTTTCCTTCAGCAACGTTGGGCCACACTTTAAGAATAAATTCACTAACCTCCGCCAAGAGTAAACCCTCCAACGCCAACCTCGACTCCTCGCCCACCAACCACGCTGAGTCCATGCGGCTCAAGGGCCTCGTACACATCCCCCCACCTCAATCCCGTGCCGAATTCGACCACTCCTTCGGATGCCTTGTACTCGATGGAGCGGAAGCGATTTAGAGAAACATGGATTCCTGTGGTGGAAGACCAGCCGGGGTTTGTTGCATGCCCACCGCTTTGCACCTGGGTCACCCGATGAGGCGCTGAAAGTACGACCGGAAAGGGGCTACTTACCGCAAACGGTGTACGAGTTCGACCCACGATTCCCAGCTAACCAAACAAGGGGCATCAGAGAACGTGCGAGGGGTCCATTCATGAGGCCAAGGAAACCTACGATCTGTCTGACGTCCGCCGTGTTTTGAGGCTCGACAACGCAGGCAGGGACTTGGCTGCTGCTGCTGACCCAGTGATGGGTGAGGTTGTCAAAGATCGGGGATCCTGTGGGTCGGTTTGGCGTATGGTTAAACCGAAATGTATCGCCTCAGAATAAATTGTCCTTACCCGCAAAATGGACACCGTCGAGCGATGAGATCTTGCTTGCAATTTCAGAGCATATAGCACTGGAATCGTCCCTGGGGACGCGAATGGAGGCAGCGAGCTGGGGCAGCAACGACAGCGCCAAAGTAAGGCCTAAAGCGCGTGCCATGCCAAAAGTGTTGTATAGTGACTTTGGGAGTATAGGGATATGTTTGGTTTCCCCTCCGACCTGACATTTCGCCTGCCTTTTATGCGATCTCTGACAATCGACGACGGTCATCTATGGGGTTTGAAGCGTGGTCGAGCCGCTTGGACTCATCGGCATCTTCACTGCAGGGGCATCCGCAGTTGATTGAGATGTATACCACTGGATCCTATGCATGGCCAGTCTCGTACTATGTTGTGGAATTTCAGGGCTTAGCACAGCTGCAGCGGTGGTAATGCTTACTCACCGCTGTGTCCCGAGACCTCTTCAAATGCTTTCTGGTTTCGGATCGCCTGGTGGGTGCAAACAAACTTTGTTTCGTGCCTGGCGTGCGCCCTACATTTTCATATATATAACGAGGTCCTTGTCGCCAGGATCGCGGGGGCAGGTCTCCTTTACAGCGCCTCCCACACCTTCACAGCACTGTAAAAAGAGCCAGATCCGAATCGGGAGACACGGGGCTGCTCTGCAGATGTGAGTAATCTGAGTGCTTCTGGTGTGATTCTATGATATGCTTCAGCAAGATTTGCCGAAGGGGAGAAGTTGAGACTTACGAAATTCTTTGGGGTCAGGTACTACGCAGCAGGTGTACGGAACCAGGGGGTTGTCAGGGAGGCGCTAGCAAGAGAAAAATGGGCAACATCATTCCTTTGGTCGGAATACCCAACTGAATAGGCCACAAGAAGCGGCATGTATGGGTTGAGGGCAAACTACAAACGAAACAAGCAAGGGAACTTGAGCCGGTAGACCAATTTCCACACTTTTGATGGTGGGCGCTTCTCATCAACGGGCGCTTGTACAATTGTTCAGCAGGCAGATCACTTCTTGAGGGGATATCTGGAGGTGGGTTAGTCCCAGAATAAGGAACGGACTTGACAGGGCGAGAAAGATGTACGCACCAATGGAAGAAAAAGCCAGTTCGGGCAGGTTCATACAACGGCGAAACCCTGTTGAAGAGCGGGTCTCAAAACGTACCTACGCATCCAAAGGCGATGTAGGGTGAAAATGGTACAGAAACGCCAGCTCGCCACGGTATGTATTCAATTACACACAAATCCCACCCATCCCAGGTACCTAACCGACCCCTCGAATCTGCACACTGTAATGATGTAGGACGTGCAGACGATGCAAACAGAACTGGGAGGATGAAGTAGTACAACGACAACGAAGGCGTAAAGTAGGACAACATAGTTTGTGAATTACAGCGACAACAGAGCATAACGGAGCCGTGAAAGAGGTGGATTGGAAGAATAACGTAGGGGTGATGTATTCCGAAATGGAAGGGTATATGGGTAGTTGAATGTCTAAAGTCAAGCACGGACGCGTTTGTAGAAGAGAACGTATGCCTTTTGGTTCTGTGAAAGGCGTAGGGCATCAGAGGGGTAGTCTATCAATGAGGGGAAGGGAGACATGACATACCACAACTTGCTTAGGGTCACAAGGCTTCACACTACTATCATCGCACAGCATCCACCCGCCTCTCGATGCAACGAACGCTGTGTCTATCACCACAAACGCGGTCAGTAGCCGTACAGTCAACACTGAGCGTTACAAAAAGTCACTCACAATGCCCACTACTCAAATTCCCATAATGGTTCGTCACCCCATACAAATCGTACCGATACGGAGGCAACTGAGTTCTCGGATCGTCAGGGGACATCGGCAGCCCGCCGTTCAATTCGCTTTTATCCGCGCCAGGGGGCAGTGGTACGGGCAGGTAGTTTGTCAAGTCCAGTGCCTTCATCGGATACTCCACAAACGTGTCTATTTTGTCGGAGAATCGCCCGTTGGCTTCGAAGCGTTTGAGGTGGATGAGGAGGATAGGGGGGAGGCGGGCAAGGGATAGCGTTTTGGAAGCGCGGCGCTTGGTTTTGCATTGTGGGCAATCCCTAGAGAAGACGATATCGTTAGCGTTGGGGCCCAAAAATGGTAGAAGTGGCTTTACCAAGCGTCGTCCTTCTCCAAAATCTCCTCGTTGAACATTGCATCAAGACATTTTTCTATCGACACCTTCGAGGTCCGGCTATACGGGATCGGTAGTTGGAGAATCGAAAATACGTTGTATGTCGTTGACGTCTTATTGCATGTCAAACACTGCAAACGGCTCTTGAACTGACCCTGGAAGAAATCCACAATAAGGCTATCGTTTCTCGCCTTCCAAGCTCTCCACTCCCTGTCACTTGCAATGACCGGTGATAGCTTCTCCAGTTGGGCTTCTTGTTCTGGGGTGGGCTTGTAAGGATCCTTGACCATGATCCTGTTGAGGTCTTCGTGAATACCGTCTAGCAAGAACGAGAGGAACTCTTGGGAGTCGTGTTGCTCTGAACCGATGTATTGTTGGTTCATCTGACATATTGATCTCTGAAAACAGAATGGATTGTTAGCGACGCTATGGTTAGGAAAGAGCCAGAAACAAGGGACCTACCCGGAAGTCAATAGGCGTCAGGTACGGGAGGTCGCCTCCCCACATTTCGTGCAACAGTTTCGCGAACGCCTGCACGAGTCTGCCCTGTGAACCGAGCTTATTGGTGAAGTTAATCGCACTTTTCCAGCGTCCATCTGTAACAAAATGTTAGTCCCTGGCATGTTGGAGAGGGAGAACAGACCCACCTGTAAAGAATCGTGAGAACGGCACCGTCGCACTCAAGCACTGTATCGGCGCGTTCATGTAACACGTATTCCCCAAATTCTTTAGCCCACTCGTCCCGATCTGCACGTCTGCCCAGAAGGTCACTGGGTAGTCACTATTAATCCGCGGAGGCTTCGGCGCGCCGGGGATAGCGGAATATGGAGAGGGTGGCTGGAACGGATTCTGCCTGTTGTTATGCCTCTCAAGGGCGGGCGACGCCGCCACCGGAGGGGGTCGTAGTACTGGGGCACTGGTGAGCTCGGGATAGTCGATGGGGTGGCCACGCGAGTGCATAGCAGACATAGCCTCTTGCGACTGGTCGACGAAATCGCTGCGCCTGCGGGATAGATTTGGGGCCGGGTTGATGGAAGCTTGTGGTGGAGAGGGCATTTCATAGTGGAAAGGGGGCGCTGATGCTTGGTCAGAGAGAAGACTTGGGGGTGCGGGGGACATATGGTTGGCAAAAGACGGGTATGTGATGGGTCCTGTGGAGAGTGCACCGTTGAGGAGTGGGGGTGAGGCGAGGGGTGGGGATGATAGGTCGGATTTGCTGCGTGAGATGGAGATTGAGTTCCGCACCATTGCGGGGCGGCGGGAGAGGTTGCCATGCGTGCCGTTGAGGCCGTTGGAGGTATGGTCTGCTGGCGCTCTGAATATAACGTTTAGCGTCGAAACGAAGAGGAAACACTCGGCGAAAGCTTACCTTGAATGCTGTGAGATATCTAGGGAGTTTGTTGGACGATGATCGTTCACAAAGCTGCCATTGAGAGGAAGGCCCGGTCGTGGCCGTGGCGTCCAGACTTGATGTGGATCTGAACCGTTGCTATTGCCTGTAACCAGAGAGTTCAGCATTCCGTTGGTGAATGGATTGTTGGGATTCGGACTTGTGGGAGGCGAATATGGTTTCGGGACATCAGGGGCGGCAGAGGGATCACGTATAAGCTCGGCCGTGCCAAACTCTTGCTTCCATGCATCCAAACCACCAACGAGCATCATAGGCATTCGCTTCAACATCTTCTTAAAAGCTCGTTCGCTAATAATCCCAACGAGGATGGATAGTGGCGTCAAGTTATCACCGAAGGTGGTTGAGGATTGGTCGTAGACGGCGACCAGATCGAACTTATCCCGGTTCTGGAAGAATGAGGACTCTGTCCGAGGGGCGATCACCATGGCGTTTTCTAGGTTCTCCGCGTCCATTCTAGGCGCAGGCTGAGTAGCTGTAGTAAGCAAATATAGAACAACTCACCCTGCTCTGGTCAATACCGTCGGCTCGATGCAGATGACAGCCCCTGCTTGGATGTGTTCCCGGTTGAACGCATCCCGCGTTCGTACATCGATGAGAAGGACGTTGTAGTCGCGAATGTAACTCAGCAGCTCTCTCGGAAGGGCAGAGTTCTTAACAGGGAGCGGAACCTTCGGAGTCGAGGAAGACGAAGAGGATAGGTTGGAGGGTTTGGGAGAGGCAGGCCGACTGCTGAAAGTGCTGCCCATGGCTGGGATTGGGGTACTGGACGGTCGTTCGATTTGGACAGCGTAGTCTCTGAAAGAGTCGCGGGCCTTGTTTACCACAGACTTTGGGGTATCGGAGGGAATAGTTGTCGGCGCGGAAGGTAGAGGAGGTAGAGAGGTGTGGTTGGCTTCATTGAGTTCTTCGATTGAAGGGAAGGCCTGATTGAAGCTGGAGAAGTCGATTTGGGACGGGGACGAGGGCGGTGAAGAGGGTGGGGGTGGTCCCAAGGCTGAAGGGGAAACGAGCGTGTGAGGTGAAGGGGGTCCAGGGGCGGCCGGGCCACCTCGACTTGGAGACATCGGCGGGGTCGGGAGGTTTGGGACTTCGCGCGAGAACCGCTTCGCAGGGCCTACGGACAGTCCATGGTCCTGCAACGCACGCACACGATCCGCAATGGAACCACCGGGTTTGTCGTCCGGCTCGACCTCCCTACGCGGTGTAAGCCAAATCCACAAGAAACGGCTCAAGCTCGCACCTTGCCTGGGACTTTTCGATGACCTTCAGCTTCTCCTCCACGGCGTGGGTCCTGGCAGCTAGATCCTGGGCCTCGTTCTTCACAGGGTCAGAGTGCAACTCCCAATCCCGATGGAAGCGTACGCACCTGCAGGAAACCCTCCCACTCCTTCCGGATTACGCCCTTGGTATCCTGCTTAAACTCATGGGATTCGATTGCCATCTTCATGAGGCCTGCAGTCTTGATATATGAGCTCAATGCGGTCTTGAGATCTCCCTTGGCCTCCTGCTCCTTCGCGTTCAGTAGCTGGGTCCGTGCTGCTCTGATTAAGGTCATGACCGACGCCCCTCTCCCTTCCCTCTGCACGGTCTCCTTGGCCTTGGACTTGATTTCAGACACTGTAACGCCATCGTTGAATCGGTGAGGGGCTAAATTGGTGGCTCTAGGTCGCTGTGCGTAGTATAATTAACTGGATCTACTCACATGGCGAAGGCCCTGAATTGTTCTGGAGCACGGTAACTCCTGGCATTCGTGTTCAGGGAGAATATCCTTCGCTCTGGGCTCAATGCAGGGTCGTCGAATGTGTGGAACGTCGAGCTCGAGATGGGATGTTGTGCTCAGTGCTGCGTCCACCGCCAGTGGGAGAGTCGAAGCCGGCTTATGTGATCCCAACTCTGCCAAGCCGATGGCGCGGGCACGTGACCCACGCGTCCAGTCGAACTCGAACTTGCCCAATGCCGACGGCGAACTCAACTGCAACGTGCTTGTCGACATCCACCATGGCGGCGACGCCAAAGAGATCGGTGCACTGGAACTACGAGGACATGTCGTTCTCTGAGCTCAGCTCTCCTGGGTCTGCTGGCTCAGAATCTTTCGTCTCAACGTCATCTCTAGAGTATGCCAATGCCCAGCTGCTAGCTCACGGATACGTCGACAAGGCGGGACTGTGCTTGGATGGGGTATCGAACGTGGACTCGGAGGCAGTGGTTAGGTGTCTCTTGAAGCTTTTGGGTGATCGTATGGTGCGTCCCTCGTTCTAGCTGCCGTATGTGGATTAACTGGTGCCAGGCTGATATGTCTCGAACTGAAGAGTTGACGACGAAGCTCAGAACCATGACATACGAGAACGAACGGCTGTCTTCAATGCACCGCTGCGCACTCGAACAGGGGGCCAACGCAGAACGAGAAGCCAACCTTCACAAGTCCAAGTTGACGTGAGCGAGTTTATGCAAGGGAATGGGCTGTTGCTGAACACGAGGCAGGGCTGCTCAACGGTCCCTGCAATCTTCAGAGGCAGCGCACAAGCAAACAACCGCCGAACTCCAGCGAACTAGGACATCTCTTCAAGCAATTCGATCGGCCCACCAAGCCGAACTCAAGAAGCGGGAAAAGGAGGTCGAGCGCCTAACGGAGAAATGGCAGAAAATCGCGGACCTCCAAGCCAAGCTCACGACCCAGCCCAGTGGAATCTCGTGCGCGAACGTGGCACCTGTTGAAGGGAAAAGATTGGACATGGCCCCAAGCCTCGAAGCTGTCGCATTGGAAGAGGCTGAGAAGGCTCGAGAGGCGCTTTTGGAGGACAACCAATACCTGAAGGCGTTGTTCCTCAAAGCCGTCAACTCAATACAACGCATTCTCTACCAGACAAAATGCCTGCTTTTAGATTCGACTTCTGAATCAGAGGTGGGTCCACTCCATGTTCATTCGGTTCTCTTCTCGCTAACCAACTCCAGCCAGTGTCCTTTACCGTTGCCACTCTGTTCCCTATGCACCCACCTACACATCCCGCGGATAAACTCTCGTCCATCCTGGTCGGCCTTCGAACGAGCTTAGAGACAGCCTCGGAACGGATGGTCAACCCTGTACCAGCAACCTCAGAGGAGGCCAAAGAGGTGCAGCAAGCTCGGGCAATGAACGGAGAGATCAAGCGCCTCCAAACGATCATTGAGAATCTGGAAGACGAACTAGGTATGCAGCTTTACCCTACATCCTCCACGCCACCTCATAGTGTTTAGACCGATGCCATAACCAACTCGAGGGTCAAGCCCAAGAAATTCAAACAATGTTCGAACAGTTTGCTGAGCAGCAGCAGACCTCCGCGAAAGTGCTCGGGGATATGAGTATGGAACTTATGGCAGCCGATGGGCGTGACGAAGAGAAGGAGCGACTGGAAAGGATCCGTGATGAGCTTGAACTGGAACGTCAAAAGTTTAGTGAAGCTGCCGTGAAGTTCAAGAACGAGAAGGCAAACTTGGAGGTTCGTGTTTGTGTCACCCCTTAAGAACCCTACCATTGATTGGACTCTTAGGCGGAACGAATCAAGTTTTTGGACGAGAAACGTTCATGGGAAATGGATAAAGTATTAGCGAACCTTGGAACCACGCCTCCTGAAGGACCTCCATTACCCGCTGTTCGACATGCGAAGCTTCACAAACAATCGCCACGCAAGGGGGCGTTCAAGTCTCCAAAGAAGCTCGTGCCAAAGAAATCTCCAGCAAAGATGAAGCCTCTTAAATCCGCCCGGGACTCTCGCAAGACGCTCGGTTCTCCCAAGAAGGTTATACCAGCCGGAGAAACAGAAATCCTTCCCCCACTGCCCACCTTGACTTTCTCCAGGCTAGGAGAATTACCGCCACCTACCTCCCTACTCTCCACAGCCTTCGTTCTCCCCCCTCCATCTCCTCACGCTTCTTTGCCTTCTAACCCCGCCTTACCCCCTCCCAAACCTATTTCTCCCCCTGACTTCGGTGCGGCAAAGGTAAACAACCACCTGGCCCCTCCCGATCTTTTCGAATGCCTGCCGGTTTCTAACGATGATGGTGGTGAACTGACGACCTCGACGCCCGCTACCAGACCGTTCCCCGTGGCGAAACCCTTCGCACAGCGAATGGTGCACGCGTACTCCCCAGCGAAGCCCAGCCCGCTGAGCCGCATCCTTATGCTTTCCGAAAGCCCAGCCACAACCATCCCAGCCCCTAATCTTGGAAGCATTCCAGAAGGAGGAGATTTATCGACGGACGATTTGATTGCCTCTCCAGAGCCTGCAATGACACTGGCACAAGAGCTTGGGATAACCGAATCACCACCAGAAACGCCCCTTCAGGAAAAGAAGTCCGTTCCGAACGTCGTACCAAATAAGAGCAGTGGCCCGACAACGACGAAAGGACGCGTCTTGTTCCCCGACCCGAATGCGAAGAAACCAAGCGCAAAGCCCTCTGCAGCTGCAACGACCGGTGTGAGTGCGCGGGAGAAGAGCAAGGTGCGGGCAGCTGAGGCTTCCGCCGCGAAAACTGGGGCGAAAACGACGACCGGCTCACGCCCAGTACGCGCCGCTCTCGGCTCGGGCGAGAAGGAGAACAGCGGCAGCAGGGCGCCAGTATTTAAGCCTCCGCCGCCGTCGGGCCCTACTTCGGCGACTACGAAGAAAGGACCATCGCCGACGTCGTCCACGGCAGCTCCTGGCGCGGGCAAGCCTGCGACTACGAGGCCTCCCTCTGCTGCTTCAAAGCCTATAAGGCCACCCAGTAGCCGTACTTCCATGGCTAGTAGCAAGAGTACAACGGGCGGGCCAAGGAGGGTTCCCATCGATAGTGAAGAGGCACCTCTTCCCAAGACTCGTCGTGTGTGACGAGTCTTCTAGTGTACCCCTTCCGCCCCTTCCTTGGCTAATTTCTTATCTGTACCATACCTCATTATTGTACTTTATCGGCTACTCTATATCCAGTTCCATGTGTTCGTGTTGTGTAGTTTTCCTTGTCGTTGGTTAGAACTTTGAAAGTATATATCTATTCGACCTGCAGTATGGATTGCTCCGTGTGTCTGAAAGATTGTTATGCAAAATGAAGAAATGGCTCCCAGAAGCAAAGGGAAAAGGAAAAACAAGAACCGATACATTACAAACGCTCCCCTGATTTGTATCTGGAGTACAGGAAAGTCCATCGGAACCACGACAACCCAAGATGTTACGAAACGCTCATCCCCATCGCCTTGCCATTCATATCCACACCCTCAAAGTGGCATCGATGGCAAAGCCATGCGATCGAGGCAGGAGGTGGTGAGCTTAATGAGCTACCTGATAACGGCGACGACACTCCATCCACGTCCATCGTCCCCGTATCCCTCCTATAGAACGCAGGGGAGAAATGTGTGTGGCACTTCGAGCACTCAGGGTCGGGTGAGCCGTTCGGGACGGGGGTGGACGAGGCGGTGGTGCTCTCGCTGCGGATGTTGAGCAGGTTGTCCAGACGCCTGGCCTTGCGCAGAAGACCATGGGCATGGGTGACAGCGGCTTGCTTGTAGGCTTGGCAGTATACTTGGAGTGCGGTCTGTGAGGAGATGGGTCAGCCAGGTATCAACGATCGCCCTCCGGCAAGGACTCGCTTACCTCGCCTCCCTCGTTGGTCTCGCAAATGTCATAGATATCTCGCTTGCTTCGGTCGTGGTCCTTGCACATGACGATGGCATTCATGCACCCCATTTCGCCCTTGAAGTTAGTGGTGGTAGTAGTATCCCGTCGGGTGCTTTTCACCTATTGAAAAGCATGAGCATCAGTGCACTGGCCTTGGGCAGACGATAACAAGACTCACAGGTTGAATTTCGAATCCAAACTTATGTCCCTGCTTCCACGCGCAAGACAAATGGAACTCCTTCGAGCAGTCCGTGCACTTGACCACTGCGCCCTCAATCTCACCACACAGGAAGCATCTCTTAAGTCGCGAATAACTGGTCAACTGATAAATACAGATGCAAAGCTAACCGATGCTTACCGTCATCCACTTGTGCTTCGAGATGGTGCTCATGCCCTCCACGAGCCGAAGTTTTGAAGCTTCCGTGAATGTAAGCTCCGGCGTAAACACAGCGCAGAGTAAGTGGGTCCATCCCTGGCCTTCTGTTGGTTTGCAAGCTCGGAGCAGTGTATCAGCAGGTGGCCAAGTTTTCATTTTACGTTCCTCAGGCCCAGCTCTTGGGCACAACAGACAATCATGATTCTTGAACACGATGTTAGCATCCTGCTTTAATCGAGTAGTGAAACTCGGGACGTACAATCGAAGCCTCGAGCGTCTCTTCGTTGTCGCAGAGCTCGCATGTCCAGTTATCTACGGACGCTGGGTCGACAGTCGCCCCTGCAATTCCGGCGTGCAGGCGAAGGTGACACTTCTTGCATCTGAGGACTTTGCCGAGAGGTCCTGACCTGTGGCAACATTGGCATTTGATGTGAGGAGCCGGGGCAGCAGGCGATGGCGCTGGTGGAGGCGTCGATGCGACCGATGCAGAAGTCTAATAGGAGCGTAGACAGGAAATCAGTTGGTCGTAGAATGAAACTGGGGCAAAATATCCACGGATAAACACTCACTCTTGCCCTCTTCGAACTAGGCGCAGTGAGGGGGGTACCCTCCCTCTTCTCAATCGCCCTCGACTTCGTGGTTGGGGCCGACTCTTCACGGATCGGTCGGACGTTGAGATCAGCATATCTCCGCCAGTTGTTTCCACAGGCATCACAAAGAACGTTGGTGGAGAGTCCTTTCGGTGCCTTCCACCAAACGTTCGACTCTCTCGTCCGGCAGGCACCGCAACTCGGCGACTTGGAAGGCTGGGCGACAATCGACCCTTCGTCATCGCTAAGACCAACGCGGAGACCCTCCCCCCGCTCAGCTTCCGATCGGTACTGTCGGTTGACGGGTTTCGGAGGGCGACCTTTGGTCCTGATACGTTCGTTCTCTTCCTTCAATTTGGAGCTAAAAACTTGGTTAGGTCATGCGAAACGGTAAAGAACTCTAGAATGACGCACTTCTTCCAGTGACCATAGAAGCGAACGATTTCAGGCATAGTCCGGTTGGTTACTTCATCCCTGACCGCACGAAGTTCGGGTCCGTGCAAAGCAATCCCATCCTCGAAAGCCACAACTTCTTCATGGGAAAATGGCTTATCGAAGATTGGGGTCTCGTTCTTCTTCCACTGATAAAGACATCAGCATTTACTGTCGTTACATTTACGGCAAGGGGTAGACTAACCTTCTCCAGCGTAGCGAGGTGCTTCATGTTTACCGTCGTGAAAGGCCGAGCGGCCAACGCCGCGTCAGAATACCGTCGGACGACTTCGGTTAACCAGTCGACGCTACTGGCGATCTTGGGATCCTTGGTCAACGCATCCTTGCATGACTCGACTGTAAATGAAGATCAGTTCTGAAGCTACAAAAGGGAGCTGGGTATGCAATACCTTCAATAACTAGAAGAGGCGCCGCTTCAGTTTCTGCGTGAAAACGTAAGATATAGGCGCCGTACCTTCGGATTCAGTCAAAGAAGTGAAGACGCCTAGAACTTCCACAGTGGAGTCACCCCCTCGCTCTTCGATGTCTGGAATGCCGTGAGTCGGCACACGTTCAGCTGAGATAAAGAATTACAGACCTGGAGGATAGTTGCCAACTTCGGGGTAAGAAAGGACATTGGCCTGGTACTTCGGGCCATGCCGAGTGGCAGCGCGGGGGAAGATAAGATCTTCTTCATCTGTGACGGACTTCAGGATGTGAAACGATCGTGCATGATAAATGAAACGGACCTAAGGTATCCTCGGCCACGGTGTATTGTCTACAACCCGTTCAGCAAATCTGTTTCCGTGACAGGGGAAGAGTTCTTACCCGAAGTAGCGGAAGGGCCACAACTTGAAGTGCTTTACCGGGAGGTTCTCCTCTTTCTCCGCGAGGTTTTTGTCCTTCCTTGGGCGACCACGCCCCCGGGCGGGTGGGGCATTGGACTTGAGCACCCTTGGGGCCGAAATGGAATGCCTGATATCGTGGCTGTCAACTTCCGCTTCGTGCCTCTGCGAGCAGGGGCCGCAGGTCCAGCCATAGCCACGAGTTGGCTTTGCCTGCAAAGGCGGTTGCACGCAGTGCATATGGAAGAATAGTTTACATCGGTCGCATTGCACCGTTTCAGGGCTGCGCAATGGTGTCAGGGTGGTAACTACGGATGGTTCGGCGGTGAAACCTACTTTGGGCACCACCCTTGGCAGTTCTCGCAAAGACGGATTTGATCAGTGAGGTCGGGGATGACCTCCTTCTCCGCGACAACATACTCATAGCGCGAGGTGAGGACTTCGCGAATGTGGTCCGGAACTGGATGGCGGGGATTGAGGTAAAATATAGCCGAAAAAGGCAAATCCGGACTAAAAATACTCACGATTCCGCACATCACGAGAAGGGATGACCTCGAACTCCCTCTTGATGTAGGGGTCGAAAAGCCTGTTGAAGTAAAACCTATCTGGACGCTTCTTCCATCCAGATAAGTCTGAAATTTTGTCCCGATGCACCACGTGGCACTTGGCTCGAAGTTGATTGATGTCGCATACCTCCGAGTAAATGGCTGCCAGGAGCAGGCGGGAGTCTGCAACGGGACGGTCGCTCACATCGCTCGGGCGATAATACCAGGCCAATCGAACTCTGGTGTAGACAAAATTCTTGCCTGCCTCGCCTTTGGGAGCGTCTGCGGGTGGCAGAAATTCCATGATGCGCGCCACGGAGTAGGGTGTCCCATCCCGAGCGTCCCAGCTCGGGGAACAGTAGACATGGTCTGTAAATTTCGGACGAGTCAGTGAAATATCGATGAGATAGGACTTGGGCCAATTATTACCATTGACCTTGACGAGGTCGCCGTTTTTGAGGAAAACAGGAACGTCGTCGGACATGGTTGATGAGGATACGCAAGCTGAGCCTGAATCTGATGGTCTAATATAGGAAAATGGCTAGGAAAGTGAATGAAAGCAAGGAATAACTGGAGACAGCCGAGTTGCAGGTGTCCAGATTATTTGAGAGTGTACAGGAGGGGATATTGGGCGACGGGCGCCTGAGCCCAGTGGGGAAGGTGGAGGAGAGGAAACAAGAGGTGATGATTGCAACTCCGACGCGTGAACATACAAATCATACTAGGCTACGCCCCATCAACCCGCGAATCGTGCTGCTCCCCCAGTGCCTTCAGAAATGTCCATGCTACTTCTAATCGTGGCCAGAAGGCCTCCTGCCCCCATACCTGCACCCCTGTGCGTTGGCACCCAAGTCTAGGTGGGGTTTTCTTTGAGCCACACCCCGCCGCTGCCACTCCTTTGACCAGGCATAATATTGGAGGGCACCCATTGGCTCCGTGCTCCCCGTCAGCGGGTCGTTGTCAAGACGCGTATCCCGAGTATATGTATAGAATGAAAGAGTCAGACACACAGGTGGGAACTCGAGGAGGGAAGGTGGGAACCAGCGCTCCGGTCAAAGAATCCAGATGGCTCCGGTGGTTTCAGATAGTCGGAGCACCCCGCTCTCCTCGTTATCTTCATCCAGAGCAAGAGCCTCCCGGCTCGGGGGGAGTGGGTCGAAGACTCGTCCTTGGCCAGCTGACGGTGGATTCGGTTGATCAGCCATCACAGTGACTCTAAAATGAGGATATCGAGTGGGTGGCGTTTTAAACCCCTGTTGAGGTTGAGCACCACAGCTCCAGCAATATCTGAGGGTTGAGTGGAGATTTTCGAGCTCGTTTTGCAGCTACAGGCGTTCTGGAGGACCCGGAGGGCGATGAGGGGGCCGCAGGCACGGGCGTCAGGTCCCGATCAAAGTGGTACTTCCGTTT
Organism: Coprinellus micaceus; assembly: GCA_951394405.1. Classification (NCBI taxonomy): domain Eukaryota; kingdom Fungi; phylum Basidiomycota; class Agaricomycetes; order Agaricales; family Psathyrellaceae; genus Coprinellus; species Coprinellus micaceus. The sequence continues at coordinate 1,786,167 of OX596334.1, read as the reverse complement.
CTGGGATTTGGTGAGGGCGTTGGTCATCTGCTCCTCCATCCTCTCGACCCTCTCGTCCTTCCTCCTGGCCCCTTCACCGGGTGCCCAGTACCATGTCCGCCTGGCTCAGAAACTCGAATAGCCGCAAGTCGCTCAATATATGGGCTGACGATGTCGCCTCCGAGGTCGAGAAGGAGAAGAGCCAAGCCTCCGCATCCAGCAGGACCATTCGCCACCGTTCATCGACAGCGACGACGGCCGTCGACTCTGAGGGGCTGCCCGTCCCAGCGACGCATGGAGAACGATACAGCATAGGCGGTGGCCGGCGCAGATCGCACACCGGTGCGCGGTTCAGTATCATCAGGCTCGCCTGGGACCACTTCAAGAGGCGCTTGGGAACGGGCTCGGCGCCGTCAAGTAGCTCGGTGAACGAAGAGAGCGCCGCGGACAGCACGTATCTGCGGAAACTGGAGAACGTGGACCGCGATTGGGTGGACGAGGTCGTTGTGGACCGCGTGTGGTCGGAGGAGTTCCACTCGACGGCGTCGCATTCGGACGAGAACGACACCCCGGTTAAGAGTAGCAGCAACCCCCAGAATTCGGGGCAGAGCGACTATGGCGGGAGCAGCACGGGCTCACTTCTCCTTCACTATCGAATATGGAACGTTGTGATGGAGATATTCAGCTCGCGTTTCGAGGACGAGAAGAGGGAGAAGCATTACCAACAGGAGGACTGGTATGTCAAGAAACGGCTGGCGGTGTGGACGGCCGCTTGGTTCGTCCTCAACTGGGTGTTGGGGTGCGCCTTTACCAAGCTGCCCGGGAGAGAATTGACCGTCGGCGACAAGGTGTTTCTGTTCGGGGTGAGTCGTACTCATTTATTACCTTATTGCTCTAACTCGCTCTCAGGTCGCACCTGTCCTGACCCTCCCCGTGCTGGTCATGGTGCTCTACAACTGGCCCCGCGACCGTTCCCTCGCCTACCAGATTGTCCTCCTCTGCTCCGTCTGGTGTTGGTCCTTCTACCAGATCATATACATGCGTGCCTGTCGCTTCTACAGCGACCACCCCGATTGCCAAACCAAGGACTTTATGGGGACGTTTTATTGGAGTATAGTGCGTTGCGACGTCTCTCTCTCGCTCACCCTCTCGTTGACCGTTTCCAGGGCCTGCAAACCGTGGGCCTGTTCGCCTTGAAACTCAACAGATTCCCGGCCGCCATTGGGGCACTAACATTCTTCCTCTTGTAGGTTCCACTTCCTTCCAACGTGGATGTTGGGTGGCCGTTCGTACCCTCTTACTAACCGCGCTTGCTCTGGACCTTAGTTCGTGCATTGCCATCGTCCCCGTGCGCCCAGTCTGGATACGGCGTAAGTCCTAAGGCGCAGTTTGAACTTTCCGGTATCGACGTCACTAACAACGTATGCGGCTGCAGATATGATCAACTTTTTCATATACCACTCGTGTAAGTGCCCTTCGTTCAACCCCCATGGCCCTGCCTGACGGTCTCGAACAGTCCTCATATACGTGCATTATATTCGGGAAAGCGTGAGTCTACTATCTTCGGTCTTTCTCAGCGTATTTTTGGGATGCTGATGAGAGGGACGAACGAAGTCTGAAAGGAGGTTGTATACCTTGAGGGACCAGCTCAAAATCCAGTACAAGGTACGCGCCCCATCTTTTATCCCACTCCACTTCCCCTCCCATGGTGTCCCACATACTCGTGTACTGACCCAGCATTTCGTCTTGGCCTGATCTTACGCAGGCAACCCAAAAGGCCCAGATCAACGAACGCAGGGCGTCCGAATCTAAGCGACGTTTGACATCGTAAGTCAGGGGTCACACCGCCAAGTTCCTCTTACACATGACTGATTTGGGTTACGTTGACCCAACAGATATGTCTTCCATGATGAGTGTCTTCTCTCTCTATAAGCCCTCTATCCTCCACCTTCGCCGGGGAAATAGTGCTATGCATAGTACCCTCGACGGGTGGTGGAGTTGCCGAAGACCGACAGCTGACGGTCTTTGCACAGGTGCGAGTCCCGCTGAACACGGCGCGTGAGTGTTTTATTCTCTTGTTCTTCTCCTCGGTCTTGGATTCTATTCTTGTCCTCTCTCCTCGTCCGCTTCTGAACGCTGATCACTAACGTTCTTCCACCCCTGTGCCTGACATCTTATAGTCCTCGCCGTCCAGAATATGGCCGCAACCGCAACCGTGCCAAAGGACCAAGAGCTCGAGTTCACGGCTCTGAGCGGCAGCTTGAAAATGATGTCCAAAGGTGACGTCACTGTTCATCTGTTCTCATCCCCCGATACTGACGCCGTGACTGGGCATCGTCATTTCCTGCACGCAGTGTTGAACGACGTTCTGGACTTGTACGTGTCGATTTCACGCGCCTCGATTTCCGATCGTCGCAGTTGGCCGTAGCCGAAGAATTTGCTGACGGTTCTTCACCTGGGTAGTAACCGACTGGATAGTGGGAGGTTTGAGTTTTCGTCCAAGGTGAGTTAAACTTGGTGCCCAAGCTAGCCCGTCGTTAGGCGATCACCACCCAGTGCGGATCTAGTAAGCGAGATATTGACACGTTCCCCGGTAGCCTTTTGCCTTTCATCAAGTCCTGCGCACTGTCAATGAAACCCTCGGTATGGCGACGAAGTCTCGTGGCATCAAGTTGGTGACTTCGCTCGATCCTAATATTGACAAAGTAAGATACCCCAAGTTCCTATCGATCGAACACATTTAACCCAACGCAACGTTGTTTAGGTCGCAAGACGGCTCGCATATGAGGCTATGGGTGTCGACAAAAAGTCCATCCGGAAACACATCCTCGAGCACCCGGACGTCGATGGCGTGGTTACTGGGGATGAGTTGAGGCTGGGCCAGATTATCACGAACCTTTCGAGCAACGCATGCAAATTCACACCCACAGGTGGAACGATTACGCTCACGACGAAGCTGATTTTGCCCGCACTCCTGGCCGACCAGGACCCATTGGATGCTGTCTTGGGCACCGAAACCGTTGCAACCGAAAGCGATCCTCATACAGTCGAACAGCAGCCATCTCAGTCGCATGCGTACCCACCACTGGCTTCGAATGGTGACCCTGCAAGTGTCAAGGAACGATATCACGATGGCGATGACCCAGAACGCGGACAACCACTGTCGGCGGATCATTTGACGCAACATGACTTCATTACGCGGACTGAGGCGAAGTCAGTGGAGAATATAGTTGTGAGGATTGAGGTTTCGGATACGGGGTGTGGGATTAAGTACGAGGACATGTTGCATAGCAAGCTATTCTGTGAGTGAAATTTCCACCATACCCTACGACTAATCGTTGATATTACTTCGCCGTTGTAGCTGCCTTCAACCAGACTGAACAAGGCATTCAGCAAGGTGGCAAAGGAACGGGCCTCGGCCTCGCGCTCGTCCGGCAGATTGTCAAGTTCAGTGGGGGGAGGCTTGGTGTGCGCTCCAAGCCGGGTGAGGGAAGTACGTTCTGGGTTGAGCTGCCGCTTGGCGTGGGCAAACGCACCTTTGCGACCAGGACGGAGAGTAACACGACTGGAAACGGTGGGCATAGAGGTGATGGCTCTCCTCCCGGATCCGCTTCACCGAAGGATGGTCGTGGCCATCGGGGCAAGGGAGATCACGGCGGCGCTGGCGGAGCGGATGGCCATGGTGGTGAGAATGGTAAGGGAGAGAGGAAGGGGAGAGGGCGATCGGGACACCGGAGGAATACCTCGGACGGGAAGGGTGCAAAGGAACATCATCTTGGGCTATTCGAGACGCCGTTGAATGATAAGATCGGGATTGTTGCCCCAGACGCCGCGGTGGCGCTGAGGGAGAAGCAGGCGAGGAGTGACGCGATGAGGGAGCATCATGCGTTGTATAATTTGGGGTTGAAGGAGAACACGCAGCAAACTCAAGGTTGGTGTTAGTGACTGCTGAAGCGCTGACCTCTGACTGACGCTGTTTCCTCGATAGGTGCAACGCTGGACTTGGTGATGAGTCGAACCTCGAAACATACCGTGGCTCCCGAAGGGATTCCACCACCGACCGATCCGGCGGGGCCGACGTGTCCAGTGGATGGGGGCCCTATCTTGTCGGATGCGATCCTCAACTCTTCGCATTCACAGCTTCTTCCTTCGCCCCCTGGTCGACTCGATGTGCCGCCCGGTCTCGAGGCAGCGACGTCCACCGAGTTGACACCTTCGACCCTTGTGGACTCTCTAATAGGCCCCATTGCGAGGCCAACATACGTCCCTCTCCCCAGTCCACGGTCATTCTCTAGTAACTCACTAGAGAACCAGCCCCCACCCACGAATTCGACGTACAAGACCTCCATGACTGGCTCCTCCATAAGCACGTCCCCCATGACAGCCTTCGATAACTGCTTCGCACATGGAAGCCCGGAATCGTCGACAGCTGCCGTGAACGTGGAACCTGGCATGCATGTCTTAGTCGTTGATGATGACCCATTGACGAGGACGCTTATGACGAGGATTCTGTCGAGGCTGGGATGTTTGGTCACCACGGCGGAAAATGGCGTCATGGCCGTCGACCTAGTCTTGGGTGTTAAGGGGTACGCAGGTGTCCCGACGACCCCGTCGAAGGAGGAGGAGAAGATGCTTGTGGAGGGAGGAGCTGTGACTGGTGATGGCCCACTGCAGGAAGGGTCTACCAGCAGCAGAGAGGGCACAAATCCGGGTGTGCGGTTCCAAGAAGAGGCGGATGTGGACCCAGTCATTGCAGCTCTTGGTCCCCCGCCGCAGGAGATGAAGTTTGCGGTTATCTTCCTGGACAATCAGATGCCCGTGATGTCTGGTGTCAAGGCAGTGGAGAGGTTGAGGGAATTAGGGAGGAAGGACTTTGTTGTGGGGGTTACGGGGAATGCGTTGTTGACCGGTACGTCTTTTGGCTGCCTTCCCAAGCGTTGACTTGGGTTTTTGACTTTGTTTGGGTTTATAGATCAGAAAGAGTACATGGCCGCTGGTGTTGACAGGTGCGTTGGGAGTTGGTTTCTGTCTGGGTCCATGATGATTGAAGGCTTCCTTTTTATTATTATTTAGGATTCTGACGAAGCCTGTGCTCGAGCGTGCTCTAAGAGAGACTCTGGCTGCAGCGGAAGACCGACGGAAGGACTGGCCCAGGTCATTCAATCTGGATCAATCATTCTCAGGCTGCAGTCATACCTCTCAACTAAAAGACGTTGGGTTGTCACCACAGCTGCCAGCTTCCGAGTCAGGTCACTTGTTACCTGGGCCTTCAAGTTCGCCTCCTCCATCATGACCACAGACTTCGACCCTCATGTGGATGGGGAGGTCTACGTCACCTTAATTCCGGTATACCTAGTTATCTAATGTTTATTTGGCATTGTAAGTCGGTGCTTCGTTTTCTCCTTTCTTCGGTACTTTGCATTTTTATGGCTGCTCAGGGTGTATTACTATCATTATTCTGTACTCCTTATGCTTTCCTCTCACTTTTCGGAGCTGCCAACTTTCCATCTACGATACATACACATTGACATGGACGTTCATGCATTCCCCGAAACCTTCCCCTCGACCGAGGATATAGACACAGACACGCATATCTATTCATAATCTTACGTCGGTTTGATAGAGGAAACATCATTAAATAATGTTCGTCAGCCTTGGGTTTGTTGACTTCTAGCAGACAAGTTGGTGGACTTGCCAGTGGGCGCTGGGATGAGGACGGAACCAATCAATGTCGGCCGTTGCCGAATGAGGATATTGAGGGTTCAATGGTGGACTTCGCATTCTCAACGCCGACCATCATCTTCTCTGTCCTCGGCAACGTGTTCTACGATGTCAGAACCCCAGGATATACCTCAGAAACATGCCAACGACCCCAAGAGCACGTCGCCGACACCGTCACCGCCATCGGGAACAGAGCAAACAGACGCAGGTATGTGCTGGTCATGCCGGAGCTCCTCGTCATTTGGGGGCTTCGCTCACATATTCTTTACTGCAATTCTGTAGAGCTCAGGCTGTCGAGAAAGCGGAATCGTGACACGTCGTTGGAACCTGTATCATCGCCCTCTGCACCCCAGGTTCGTGGCCAACTCCTTCTCAATTTCAGGGTGCTTTTGTTATCAGGCTCTATCTCATTCCCTTAACCCTGAATTTGAACTTTTGCAATACAATATTCCGTCCATTTCTCCTTGTCGGCTTGTTGGGGGTCATACTGTCCATCCCATCCCATGGGATCCCCACTTTTTCGTCGTTCTGCGTTCGTATTCTGACCGTGCTGCACGGACTTCCTGCCAGGACCCCGATCCTGCCACTCGTGAACGAAAAGATTCAAGAGTCCCAGCGAAAAAGAACCGGAGACGACTGGACCCTACCGCTGAAGAGGATGCTGTCAATGTAGACAATGCTATCCCGGGATCCCCATCGCGCTCTCATTCCGTCTCCCCACCCTTGAATATCATGGTCTCCCCGCGCGCGGAGATGAAGATCAAGGTCAGGCAAATCAGCCAGGGTGTCGGCGAGCTGAACTGGACGAAGCAGCAGAGCGACGAAGAGATGATCGAAGAGGCAGCACAGACCCAGGGAGAGGGGCTTCTGGAGGCGGCGCCCGTGCTTGAGAAGGCCGAACCTATTGCTGTGGATGTGCAAGAAGCCCAGCCTGCAGAGGAGGTATCTGTGGCGACTGCCGACTCGACCCTTGGACCAGATAGTAGCGCGGAGAAGGGCCTGAAGCGTAAATTTTTGGAGCGGGGTACCAGCACAGGCCCGCCCGACGATGCCCCCAAGGAGCAGGAGTCCACGCACAAGGAGGAGAGGGACGCCTCACCAACCCCCGACCCTAAACCCACCGAGAGGACATCACCCCCATCCCCCAAGGTTCCAAAGCTGGTGCGTATTGTGACCAACTCATTTCTTACGGAATGTTCATGAACGTATAGAGTGGCTTCATGGCGTACGCATCAACTAGCTCGCCATTCGCAAACGTCAAAGGCAACGTGTTGGCGTCCTCTTCTAAGTCTGGCTCCTCGACGCCTCCCACCTTGGCCGCGGCCTCGACCTCTCGTTCCGGCTTTGAAGCCTTCGCAGGGTCGGCCTCTCCCTTCTCCTCCGTTGCCTCCATTTCTCAGAGCCAGGGCTTCAATGCCGCACCCACCTCCAAACGAAGTGGGTTCGAGTCATTCTCAGGCGCTGCCTCACCATTTTCTGGAGTCACGCGATCCAAATCTCCGGTGTTAGGTAGCACCTCCAAGCTAGGGCGCGCCAAGTCCCCCCCAAGGCGCAACAGCTCTCTCAACGCGAACCCTTTTGGGTCGTATGCCTCAGTAGGATCGCAAGGTTTCGCAGCCGCACTCCATACCCCCAAGAAGGTCAAAACCGACGACGCACCCCCCGCGAATGTGTTTGGTGGCGGAGGCTCTTCATCGAATGTGTTTGGGAGTAGGACCGGGAGTCTTGCCAGTGTCTTCGGAAGCAAGGACAAGGAACAAGGAGAGGACGCGGAGGATGAGGATGCAGAGGACGGAGAGGAGACGCAGACGTCCACCTTCGGAGAGAGGCTAAGGGCCGCGGGAGCTGGGGATGATGAGGCCGAAGATGATGATCAGCGTAAAGTGAACCTTGAAGAGCAGGACGGTAGGTTCTATCTGATCTACTTCCTAATGCAAGCTTCCCATCTGACGTGATCTCTCCGCAGTCGTCACAGGTGAGGAGGACGAGGAGACGATCCTCCAAGTGCGCGGGAAGCTCTTTGCTCTGGACGGTTCAAGCTGGAAGGAACGTGGGACAGGTATCATCAGGCTAAACGTAAAGAGGGCGGACGGAAGCAGCCCTCGCTTGGGTGAGTAGCGATACTGTGTTCCCGGATGCGTGCTAATGTCACCATCCACGTCCCTTCAGTTATGCGAAAAGATGCGGTATTCGCCTTGCTGCTGAACGTTACCCTTTTCCCTGGGATGAAGTGCGTGGCCGCACAAGATCCGCGATATGTCAGGTTTAGCGTCATCGAAAGCGGCAAGACTACGCATTATAATTTGAAGGTGTGTTCCTCTGCTCCCTTTATGCTCTCCTTTTCTCATTCTTCTTCCCTCCCTCATAGGTTTCGAACCCCAAAATCGCGAGCGAGTTCTTGGAAGAGGTCAATGCGAACATTCCAACCGCAGAGGAAGCGTCGTCGGCGGTATAATGCGGAGGGGCTGCGCTTTCCTCTGAGCTGCTTTCACGTGTGCTGTGATCGAACTAGTGAATTGATATTTGCCTTACCGCTTCCATAACACACCTTTCCCTTCTCTCGGCTCATTCTCGATGGTAGTTTTCAAAGGACCATGACTTATCTTACCTACATGATATCTTACCTACATGAACACTCCTAATGTGATGCCTTCTATACTGGTGCGTACTCGTGATGCGTTGCGCTCCTTTCCAACACTAATCTATCTTCAGATGTCACGCAATTGTGAAATAGGCGCCCGTGGAACCAGCTCAACTTTGCCATCAGAACTGTGCGAAAATAGCTTCGGGACGGAGCTCTCGCCCTAAACATTGGGAAGAAATGGTAAGGTTTTATTGAGACGACCTTTATGCGACGCGAGCGCATATTTCGGGACTTTGCCTCGGCCAAGTCCTCCGTGTCCCGTTCCACCGGAACCTCTGAGTCACCACCCCACGCTTCTCTAGCCAAGCCTCCACGGAAGTTCCCAGATTGCTAGCACAAAACCAAGATCACCACGGACGACCCTCAATGCTCTCAGTAAAGTGGACAAAACGGAGGCATGACAATTGTCCAACAAGGAGGAGACGCGCCCACAACGGAACAAGGGCGGTCGCTGGGCTTCGTAGACCGTGGTGAAAGGGACGCGCCGTAACGCACAAAGAACACCGACTCCCTCAATCCCTCTGCGGACGTTGGTAGAGGCATACCATCCCTTTCTGGCACACTAGATCGGCTCGGATCTCAGGTCACCGAGTCGGCTCGGGGGAAGAGCCACAGTGGCACTCGGGTGCTTTGGGTTGGGTCGAGTGTCGGGGAGTTGCATCGCCAGACAAACGTCCCTCTAGGCTTCGTCGCCACTGAAACGCCCCAACCTTGCTTCGAGGTTCCCAAAGTCAGTTTTCTACGGAAGGATACTGTTGGAAATTTTCGCCTGAATGAGCCCAAGTGCTGTGTTTAACCCGCGCGCTAAAGGTAGGTCCAAGTGTGCAAACAAGCGCCCTCAGATGGACCATCTCATCAATATGCCAGCAAATTCGGTTAATCGTCCAGCAGATGCTGTCCAACGGGGCGCCCTGTCGGCATTTCTTGACCACCCCTTCGGCGTCATTTTTCTTTGAGTATGGTGGATTGTTAGATCTTTCCCAACTTCAAACAAAGCTAGGTGGGAAGGCCACGAAGCGAGAGCTACGGCGCCGTAGCTGGCTTCTACCAAGCTCATACAATGCATTGCCATCGAATTTATCGACGGCATTCAAATATGTTTACTGACGTCGCTTGACAAAGGCCACTTGAAATCAAGGTATTCCACCATAGCGACCCGCAAGCACCGGGCAATGAGTCTATCGATGACCTTTGATTTAAGGCCCGTTTTCAAATAAACAAAGTCTTTTGATCGCGAGTACTGTGGCATGGGCATCGCAGATCAACAGGACGAGTTAAAAGACGAGCGCATTACAGACTTCTCATCGTCGTTCCGCCTCCCACTGTTCCCCAGCCACTCACGTCCTACTCATACACCCTCCCTCTGCACCCGACGCCATGCCTGCTGGTAATCACCCTCCTCGGGTAGAGAGGAAAGACGACCGGATGACTTACGCCGAGCTCAAGAACTATGCTAACCAAGGAGACCCGGACGGTGTAGTCAAACGTCATGCCGAGCGGGCAGTCAAGAAGGTTAGCGCCATTGCCTTCAAGACAAGCGCAGGTTGTCCCAGCATCTGCTCCAAAGAACATGTCACAGGGCTGCTTCAGGATCTAGAAGACGGGAGTGCCGACCTCCAGACGGCGAAAAGGCTTGGCGCTCATCTGAGGGGGGACTCTGTGGGACCAAAGGTGAGGAAGGCCACTGAGCTTCTCCAGGAGAAGATAAGGGAAGGAAAAGGGAAGGCTAGGAAGATGCAGGAGGACCAGAAGAGGGAAGCGAAAGAGGCTCAAGAGCTGATCGACGAGTACAAGAAGAAGACGGCGAATAAACGGACCATAGGTGTTGGTTCACATCCGCAGACTGGGGGTGTCGGGGAGAGCGCTTCCAACGATAACCTCGACAATAAAGTAGCGGAGAAGGAGGTCGTCGGCGGGGATGTGAAGAGACCCTCAGAGACGGACGGTACCTGTAAGCAAGGGGGTGTCGTCCGAGCAAATCGGAAATAACAACCTCACCAGCCAGCTGGCATCCCGAAGGCAGTCGGGGTCCTGATGCCATCACGGCTTGCACCTCTGCCGATGCGCGCTTAGATAGCGAAAGGGGCGCGATATGTAGAGCGGTGAACCTGCATGCATTTGTACATATATACATAAATTTCAACCTTTTTTCGACATTTTCTTTGGCCGTGAAGTTGTCTGAGCACTCGAAGCGGATCTCGCACGCTTCGCCTCCTCTTCATATAGCCGAAAATCATCGCTTCCTGGAAGCGCGGCTCAAACGAATCGCGGAAGGCTTGGGTTTCCTCCTTCGTGATTCCTAGTTGCGCCTCCTCCTGCGAGGATATAAACGTTGACATAATCATGCGCTTCGTTCGTTCTCGCACCAATTTGTTCAATGCTTTCTCACATTGCTTGCTACCCCGATGATTGAAGTATGGTTGCCCACTGGAGTCCAAGAGCCTGAGAAACTGGAGACAGGTGGGGCACTGAAGTAGCTCGAACTTAGTGTCACCACTGAGGTGGAATATTTGGACTTTATCTTCGCGACGGCCAGCGTTCGTGCGGAAAACGGCGTATTTTGGAGGCCCGGAGAAGGGGACGCCATCGTACTTGGGCGGCATTGCAACAGTGCGATGAATTTGTGAAAATAATGGAGCCTATTATACTACTTTACTGCGCATACAGAATACCTATTATGGTTGGTGAACGGATGAAGAACATATGGATTGAGTCGACATGTTCTCCTCAGCTCAACCTCGCGTTTGAGACAGGGGCTTCGGCACCATGCCGCGTTTGATGGATTTCCATAAAGGGGAGTAGGACCCCGTAGCCGAAACCGCTAACGGGGTCCTAGGGTTGAGTAGCTCGGGCTGCTCGGGCAACACCCCCTCGTGTAAGCCTACTGCAACGGTTGAGGTGGAGGATGGGACCAATGCACCGGAGAGCACGGAGCAGGAGGGCGAGAGAGACACAGCGAGGGAAGGGTCAGTCAGAGACATTGGGACTGCGAACGAAGGTGGAGGTCGGTGCCGGGAGCCCTTGGCCAAGGAGGTTGCGCAAGGTGGGACTGCCGGCAAGAAAGCCATGCGGTGGCTCGGCACTAAGCGCAAAACAAGCAGGGGCCACGACGGCGATAGTCGAAGCAAGAAGCGCCCCATGAAAGACAGCGACTCGCAAAACAATGGCCTCGCAACCAAACCCAGTGGCGTCGGCTTCAGCAAGGCTCGGCCCAAGAGCCACGGTATGGTCGACATCATCCATCTCAACGCCGTTATCACTGCCGACCCCGGTGGTCCTGACTATGACCGGATGAAGAGAGCTGCTAACCCAGGCGAAGGGCGCGAAAATGCTCAAGGAGATGTCTTAGAACCGACGACCAGAGGCGGAAAGGAGAACTAACAGCGTCTCGAGAACTCAAGGACTGCTATTTTATTTGTCTGTTAGTCAGTTATATTGTTAGCATCGTTTTCGTCGTGTAGTGGTACCATGTGCTTACTTTTATCTACGACTCTCTGGGCGCACGAAGTTGGAACAAAATCCTAGGTGCTGTTCAAGTCAAAGTTCGGCTGAACGCTTGACGCAGCCCCTCGTGATCGGACAGATGGCATGTGTCGGTAGCAATAACCTGCGTCTGCCATCCGCCATCATCAACCCAACTAGCGCCCAAACCACCAACGACGAGGAAGAGCGCGTCGTCCATGGGATACAGTGGCCTCGCACGCTGGGTCAACGCCGATGCCGACTCTCTCGCCAAGGTCGAGCACAATATCCGCGTCAATCACAATGGCACCCATGTAGGCCGATGGCACCTCTCCCTCAAATCCTACCGCTCGACGTTCGGGCTGGACCCCAACCAACCCAACCTCGGGCCCTCTTCACACAACAACGAACGAATCATGATCACCATTACGAACCACGATGTCGTCTTTGTGCTTCTCGAGGACCTCGTCGCTCCCTTGCATGTAGAGGCAGAGCAACGGGGAGGGAAGTTTACACACTTTCGCAACACCCTCATCACGCTCAGACCTCCAGGGAGCTTGGAGAACCTCCTTGTGATGCTTAAGGCGAGATGGATGCCAGTACGCCACGCAGCTGGTGCGGTGCAGAACTTGGGGACGATCAGTATGGGTGCGGGGACAGGGCTGGGAATGGGACCGACTGGCGGAGGTGCTGGTCCAGGCAAGGGAGGCGCAGGGGCACCCCACCAGAACAACCCCTTTGCGGCTGCGGAGCTCATCGTCGAAGGCAAGGTTTTTGCTATCGGAACGGACTGGGTGGTGAGGATTGGGTTGGTGAAGAGCAAAGATCTATTGAAGGGTATGCTGCTTGAGGCAGAGTACCTCCCCATCCCTGTCCAGCAGCTGCATAACGGGACGCGTCTCGACGGAATCGTCTCCAACATGCTCAGCTCTATCCTTCCCAACATGGCCGGCGCGGTTATCTTTGCGGTGACCGTTGGGCCAGAGCAGTGGGAGGATGTTCTATGGGATCCAGAGGAAGATCGGAAACGAAAAGAGGCTGAGGCGAAGGCAAAGGAGGAGGCGGAAAGGAAGGGTGAAGGGGACGTAGGGATGGACGCACCACCAGAAAACGATGACGACGTCTACGTGTACGGCGTAGAGGAGATACCGCATGTACCGTCTAGAGATTGGGTGGGCATTGACAGGGAGCGGCGGTCGGCGTACATGGTCTCGGGGGTGCTGAAGTCGGAGAACCTTTTGTGAGTCACCAGCCACGGCAAGTGTAATACATGTATTTTACCACTGTAATTGTAGATCAATAGCTTCATTTCAAAACCATCGGACTCAAATAACCTCCCAGGTCCGCTTTCACGCGCACGCCTCTCCCGATAGACAGAGGAAGAAGAGGGCGACTCTTAGAAAACCGATTCACTTGAATTCACGGGGCTGGATACGCGGGGTTGGCCTGCGAATCCTCCATAATTATCCTCTACATGCCTTCGCTCTCGTTTGCGCTTCTGGGTCTCAAATTATGCCTCCTTCGCCCGATAAACGCTCGATTAAAATTACGACCACCGCATCAATGGGGTAGTGGTAACCTGGGTCGTTGCCATCGTCGAAACGCCTTGTTTCGACCCGCCGGGGGTTCAATTCCCTCTTGATGCATAGAACGTTTTGCTTGCAAGCCGTTGGCTTACTTTTTAATATTTATATTTACTGGGCCTCCACTTGGCACTGTCTAAGGCCAGATCTGTCCAGAGACCAGAGTCCAAGCTAGACTCGCGCTATTAGTATTAGCACTCAGCGAGCACTTATCCAGAGAGGTAGGACACTGTTGCACAAGTAACGGATGGTAGGGAGCCTACTCCACGAACTGGCACGATCCACCGTCTTCTAACTCCTTCACCTGTCCAGTGCTCCCACTACGTACCCGCTTGAAAATGTGTCCCCAAGCCATGAGCGAACCTGGGGCGCGCAAATAAGTGCACACAGAGCTGTCGCGGATAATATGTCTGTTTTGGCAATCTGCTCTTCCTCGACTCACACCTATCACCCACAGATTACAGTAAGGGCCCCGTGCATCCGATTGCTTTGGCTTACACCGCCCATAGATGTCGGCAATGGAGACCCTGCACGGCGGTACCCGAGAAGCTATCGATGAACAATTAGCACGGCTTCAGGCTAAACTCGACGAGAGGATAGCCACTCTGCGAGCGTCAGTGGACGCCAAGATATCCGTGCTCGAGATGACCTTCAAGCAGGAAAGGTCACTTTTGCATTTACGACGGAACGCGTTTTCACCGATTTATCGTCTTCCTCCCGAGTTAATTGCGACAATATTCCTCGCTACCCTCACCATAAATCAAGAGGGCGAGCATACTTCATCTCTCAACCCTAGGGCCAGGATACACAAGCCCATCCTACCAGATACAGATCCGGTCGACAGGACTGACTTCAAGTTCTGGCGGAATGTCCCCGAGGGCCTTCGGTTATGTCACGTAAGCGAATACTGGAGAACGATTGCTCTTGGCCTCCCATCTCTATGGAGTCATGTCCAAGTTGGCCAGAACACGAACCCCGAGATCCTGAAATTCATCAGGGCTAATGTGAAGCAATGTCCTATCAATCTCGACCTCCGAAACCACACCTTCTCTCCCGGGTTCAAACCTCGCGACATCTTATATCGTCCTTGGCCCTATCCCTCCACGCCAGCGTCCTCAAGCCACTCCAACCGACAATATTCCCGCACCTCACTGAATCTGCCCACCAATTGCAATCCGTTCAGGCAGTTATTCTTGGCTGGACGATCAGAGGGGACCACCAAATATTTCCGTCAGCGCTTCCAAAACTGCGCTATCTTGAGCTCCAAGGCATCGCTGCCTCTTGGACCTCCCCCATTCTCCGGTCTCCTCGTCTAACGTCGCTCACTCTACACGACCTCCCGGAGCTGGACGCAACCACCATGACCGCCCTTCGATCGTTCCTACAACACGCCAAACAACTGGAATTCTTGCACCTCAACCTCCCACACCAGGGATCGTTGACATGGCCCGACGTCGGTGGCCAACCAGAAGCGGTCCACCTTCCGAATATCAAAACACTCGAATTGGCCTCGAAATACTTCTCCCCTTTATCTGTCATCACGAAGACGATCCGCATCAACGACATAATGTCTGTCCTCAGCCTGAAGGTGTTTTGTGCAGAATTAGATGGGAACATGCCCCCCATTTGCGAGTTCGCGCATCCTCGTATGGCACCTCAGCAAGTGGAGATAGAGTATGGATTAATCATCCTCGGTGTAGAGGGCTTCACTGTCAGTTGCGACTTCCGGAGCTTCTCTTTTGACAACCAAATTCGAAAGTGTGAGTACTCCCCATCGAAGCAACCGTGGATTGTGCTCAGCACTGGGCTTAACTTTCCCTTTCCTGAACTCACATCGACGCAATATCGAGTGCCATGGTCTTCTCCTCCCTCTGCGTTTTTGTCGTTCACAGGACCGCAGCGAGGGTCAATCCCAGGGTTGTTCTGGGAAGAGCTCTCGAAGCTCCCCACGTTGGAGGTGATCGACATGAAGTGGGCACGGATGGTGGTCGTTGAAAGGTTTTTCGAGTTATGGGGACAGCCAGCACTGCAGAGTCAAACCCTCGCCAACCGCTGACGCCCGCTGCTGATCAAGCTACGGAGTCTACAAATGTAATCCCCAATCGTCCGTTCCCTCGCCTCCGAACCATTGTATTTCGCGCCGTTCGGGAGGGTGTCAATAACTGCGCCCGAGATCTACGGCAAGCCGGGTACCAACTTTCGGACGAGTGGAAATCTATCACCCCGACAATTCTATATTTGCGCTTTGTCGCAGCGAAGTTTCGCCAATGGAGGGATTGTCACGATCGTCGACGACTCGTACTTCTCTTATTTCAGGCAGAGGAAGGCGATTTAACGGCGGGGAATCTCGACCGCCAATCACGAACGATGCTGAAGGAGGTAGACGCGTTCACTATGGACAAGCTGAAAGGGGTGGCACGCACCATCACATTCGGTAGAACCACTGCTTGGAGCAAGTATGGTGGTGAAGAGGACCGCTAAGCATTGGAATCGAGCACTGGTGACCCGTCGAGGTCCCCAGGTCACTGGTACAACGGGAGCTAAGCAGTAGTACCGTACGCGTTAACTTTCTGAATCATCGATTCATCGCCCCGTAGATACACGCTGTTGTTTTCTATCAAATATGCGTCTCCTAACGCGCCCACATCATGTATAAGATTTAGTCAATTGTTGTATACAGGCATGCTTGGGGCTATGTGGTTAAGGTGTACCCTGAACCTGGACCCCCAAAGTTGGCCGACTCGCTCGAAAAGCACCAGTCTTCCCATCGCAAGCCTCTGGAAACATGGGAAAGAATGACCAGCGCTTCCTTGTCGAGATTATCGGGTCGCAGAACCGATGGAATAGGCCGGTGGGGTGGGTGTTCCTCCTCCCAGAAAATGACTTCATCGAGTTGTCGAACCAGGCCGCTGTCGCTCCAATTTGACAGCATCTTTGCGACATGCCGCAAGTAGAGCTCGGCGGACTCCATCCCATTCATCTCCTGGGTGAATGGAAACCGTAGCCGTTTCATATCAAGCTTGGTAAATCCGGCGTTTGTCCCCAAGGACCCAAAAACGAGTGCCCTGAGTGCTGGGTATAGCCGTGGGGTTGCGCGGGAACCTGTGTCATCGATCTCGTAATTATCGCGGGCAGCGAACGACGCCCAGGATCCTCCATCCTCTAGATCGGGGTCAGCGCCCTCCTCTCCAGTGTAACGTCCCGGACCATACACCAGAGCCTCCAAGAAAGGCTCGACAACCATAAAGCGCGCCCACTTGAAACACACGCCCTCCAGCCTTGGTAACCTGCCAAGCTCTTCCCAGAAATATGGTGGCACAGTTCTAGTTAAGTGGCCAAGTACGATGGTACGAAGGTTGGCAAGTGACCACGGGATCCGGGAGTGTGAGTCGGCTGGGTGAGAGGGAAGTGGGAACCAATGTCCGAGGTCGAGGCAGATCCACGGTCGCTCGTGCTGAGAAAACTGGACGCGGGATGCAAACCTCCCTGGCTCTCCGGTCTCTTGCATATGGGATGGGGTTGCTTTCCATGCGTCAACAACCAAAGATACCGCGTCCTTTCTCGAGACGCGAATTCCCAGTTGTTGGGGCAGCACGGGGTCTCCCATTGGGTTACAGAAGTTGACACCGCATCGAAAGACCACTGGCGCCTCTGATGCCAGAGAATTCTCTAGTTCACCTTCCCACGACGCTGGTGCTGGATCTGGCCTCCTCGGGTCCAGGGGAAAATGCCAGAGCCCTTCCAGGAAATTTGGACTCTTTCGCTGGCATATTTTTCTCCGGGATATATGGAGAAAGGATGGCGGCCCTCATGCCACGCTCTCTGGCCCCGCTCGTGGCCCATATGACCCCATATGGAATCCAGATAAACGGGCACCTCAGAATGGCAACCGTCTGGCAACATGAATGCCATGATGATTGGCCCCTGTAATCTCAGACAGCCTGGAATCCGTGAATCTATGTATTGTATGGAGTTGGGCTGCCCACGAGAACTGGGATGTGTGTGGCCATACCTTGTGGCCCTAGCCCTGGCCTTGGTGATCCCAGCGATCGACCCCATATATCATGGTACTTCCCTGGCATCAAGTCTGGGTCCCGCAAGTCCATGATCGGGGCCAGTGGCGGTTCCATATCTCCTGGCCGCTTTGTTTATTTCTCTGGAGATGGCCTATGGCCTTCCTCTCTCCATGCGAAATGGGTCCTGGGTGGGACCGCCATCTCCATCTTTAATGGATGTTGTGTGGAAGGGAAGAACACAGGGTGTTTGCCACAAAATCTGGCCTGCATGATCCCAAGGCCTACACCATACAAACTTGAATCAGTTGAGGCCAGCGTCTGACCAGAAAAACCAGCCTTTCCTTGCCCCTGGTATCGAGCTATAAACCTGTGATCATGCTTTCCAGCAGGACCAGGGAGACTTTGTGACAAGCTCCATGCCCCAGAAGTGTTGAGTGCCCAACCCCGCCCATCGTAGCACCTTAGAACTGATAGGGACTACCCGCAAATCATCCAACATGGCGATGTGGCGCAAGCGCCTCGCCAAACAGTGATCAACCTGGACTCGAGAAATTGATCGGCCTCATGGCTTCCCCCGACTCTCTCTCAGTCCGTTTTTCCTCTGCCAACTCTGTCGTCCGGACCTCGAGCGCTGAGCTGTGGTCACTCACTCTGTGCACGACACCTCCCTGCGACTCCAGGTCTCTCGTCTTGTAGAGCGCTCGCGGATGTTTGTCCCTACTGGCGTTGCATTCAATCCACCACAAACAGTACAGCTCGGGATACGACCCTCAACCGGGCCCTTGACCTCGTTGCCCGGTCCAGGCGCCTGCTTCGGGATCTACCTACTCGGCTCTCGGGAGGATGCTATGAAGACGCATTTTATTCCCAACCTATTCCAACCTATTGGCGCCACACACTCTTTCTACCAAGGCTCACTACCAACCAGGGAGCGGCCCATACATGACATGGAGCCCACCTCAGGTTGTACACCGGTCCTGTGTGTAACCAGGTGGCCCGTACCGAACGCTGCCCGCCCTCCCTTCAGTTGATTGCCTTCATGACCAAGCTCACATCTTCTTCGCCGCGACGACGCCGGAAACAACGACAAGGTCGCCCACTCACCCTCCCTCGCATCACACTGCTGTCCTCATTCCACCAGCGGTGTACGCGCGTACGCAGGCTTCAGAAGCCCGTCTGCTGACGTATGACGGTGGTGCATCCAGTGAACCTTAGCTATGGGCTCGTTCATTGGGGATTCAGCGTCTGTCGTCGAGCTTGATCTTCGCGCGAAGGACACACAGTGATGCTCTCTTACGATTTATTCGCCTCCCCGAGAATACTGGACGGCCTGGAAAACGCGCGTCTGCTCGGTGGCATATTGTACAGTGGGAGCTGGGTTTCGAATCGTAGTTTACCTGTACTACGATAGATTCACAGACCCCGGCGTTCAGGAATTGGATCAGGTGCCGGTAATAAGATTAAGACTAGACTCACGTTGTGGCCATGTTCTCCATTGATCACGGCCGTCACATACTCCGTCGACCACAGCAGACCACATCCCTTACACTGCAAGAAAGGCCACTTTTCTCGCAGTGCTACTGAATTCCGTCACCTTTCAGTACGAGGATCACACACGTGAGTTCGTACATGGGTGTTGCGCCCTACGAAGATGTATCCCCCCCGGCCTCTGGCAGCCGCCAGCACCAGAGTGCTTGTCTATCGAGAACTATCAAGCTGGCCCGGCCTCTCTGGAGGCGCAACAGGTAATTCTGCGTCTGGTCGCAGCCCGTCTAGCGCATCCCTCTGGCACTACTCCCAAACGTTCCACCCCTTCTGAATACTCCAAATAATGGTACAGCCTTTCCGCTGCCAATCCGCGAACCGCGGCCGGCCCCAGAGTCGTGAAATGTTGCTCAGCGTGGTCGCAGGCATGGTTACCCTGTTGCTTTCGTTGCATTCTACTTTGGTGTGTCCGAGTTAGATAAAGTAGATCTGCATTGTGGGACTCAGTCATCGCAACCCGGTTCAAAGTGTCTGCAGTATAGGAACCTACGTCGCGACAATTGTGTGTGCCATCGGCAAGCAAGATAGGCGATATCTTGCTTGCACGCCGGCTTCCCCATGGCTACACCTTTTAAGGGCCTTCGGGAGCCTTCCCTCGATCGAGAGTCGGCGCGACAAACGACTCGGATTCTATCAGATCCAGACTCGGATTGGCCGAGATTTTTCGATATCACCAGGAACCCAGCTCGGCTTCTGGATCGGGCTACGCTTATGCTTGGAGCACGTTGGGCTCTTGTGAACCCAAGTCAAATTTCTGGCTTCGGGCTTTGCTTTCTGGTATCGGCGCAGCATGCATATAGACCCAACATAGACTCTCCGATTCCTTCTAAGGCGCGATCCAGATCGGGGAAACCGATTCAGGCACCATCCCCAATCGGCAGTCGGTCCCACTAGATCCTCCAACCCTACACATCCTAGTTAGGTGGGACCGATGAGTGTCAATAACGTCCCTCACCATCTCGCCCAGTCATGGCGCATGGCGTTATAAAGTAGCGACATGTTGTGAACAACTTCCCTCAGCTTTCAAGTTCCCTTCCGCCCTCTCAATGCCCCCCCCCCCATCGTCTAGACAGAATTTACACGATGAGCGCAAGCAGCGGGTATGAACGTTTTTCAGTCACCAGGTCAGAATAGATACTGACTTAATTTAAATACAGTTGCTCCAGGCCGTAGTGAACGGGTCATACGCCGGTCAGATGGCGCTCGTCAAACACATCCAAGCGACCAATAACTTCGATGTGTACATCAGCAAAATCGTCATTCAATTCTTGCACCCGAAGTTGGTTCCTTTGACCTTAGCCGACAATGGTCATCGCGTACTGGCTGCAACCGGCGCAATGTCGGTTATATCGACCCAATGCAGGCTCATAATCATAAACGGAGCCGATGCACAAGATATGGTCGAGCTTCTCAAGGAGAACTACATGCACTTTGTCAAATGGTTCCACTTTTTCAAGAAGCGGGGTGCCTTCGTCGTTACGAGTGGCGCCTTCCTCTGGATGATGGCAAACATGGATCCGAGTCGTGAGCTTGAAGTCACGCTCTTGAGCTCGCGCTCTGCGGTTGACCTCACTATCTCCTTGTGGACATGCCGGGACCAGAATGATGAACACTTCTTCCCCACCGACGATGATGACGACGATCCACGGTGCCCGATGCTGATCCTTCTGACACAAATCATGCACCACGACACGGGCCGATCAACCTTCCTCAACTTACTGCACAGCACTCCTTCGACAGCAAGTCGAATGGCGCGCACAATCCGAAGGCGGATTCGAAACGTAAGCAGTCGCCATTCGAAGGGCCAGATGTCAGCGTCCTGTGCACTCAAGCATTTGTTGGACCTGGTGCACCTGATCAGGGTCATCCTTTACCGGGCCACCGGCGTGCTCCCATACTTCCTGGATCCATTGCAATCACCAAAGCTCTTCTTCGACATATTCCAAGCGCTCGATACCATCCTCCCTGGGAATGTCGACAGCGCGAAGCCGGAATGGAGTAGCGTCGTCGACGTTCTGCATTTCATCTTCGAGTTGGTGCCTGATCTTGGCAATGGCTGCAGTAACCCTGTGGCGAAGGTTCGGGCTGCGGTAGAGGGGGGGTTCCTCCGAGTCTCATTATTCCTCCTCCTCCACCTTCCTACCACCAGTGCCGGGTACTCCTTCGTTCTCGACTCGATGGCCAGCATTGTGACGTATGCCCCTTACTCAGACGTGGCCACATCATTATGCAAGGCTATTGCGGGCTTAGGTCGTGACGTTCTATCACGGGCGATAGTGCGTTCGACTCGCCTTCAGAGCTTTTGGAAAGCGATCGACCTGGCCAGGAAGGCCTGGGATATGGGAATTGGACAGTCCGGCCCTGGCCAACTCTGCCATTATGTCGAGGTGCGTGCATTGAGTACCCTTTATATTATACGAATCTCTTACAGACATTCGATAGCATTCCGACGTCCCAGGGAATTCTTTCCCCAAATCTGGAAAATCCATGAAGTGTTCAAAGTGCCACGCCGTCGTCTATTGTTCTACCCACTGCCAGCAACTTGACTGGGCAGCCAGACATCGGGAAGAGTGCTCGAGGATCCTTACACATGCACTCGGGCAAGCCGACTGTGATTGCGAATGCTTCCCATACGCCGAACGGTTACCACTCAAGTACCAGGCGGACCTCGCTCGCTTCATTCAACGCACACTGCAGAATAACTTCGCGGTGTTTGAAGAGATACATCGGCGAGACAACTACCGAGTACCCCTAGACTCACTTCTCCTGGTGGTAGATGGCCTGGCTACACCCTTGGCAGTGGGTGTTACATCGACTGCCACCTTCAAGTGCCATGATCATTTTTTCCCGAGGATCCAAGCAAATATGTCCCAGCACACCCAGGAGCCAGATACTTACCTGGTGAGCGCGTCGTTCCTGTGGGGACTGCTCGTCGTGGACGTCTTGGCCAAGTTCAGGAGGGACGACCAGAAGACCTTCCATGCCCTAAGTCTCACAGTCCTCGATTACTCGTAAGTACCCCCTCTTAACCATCCACCGACTGGGGCCTGGGAACTCACGCTCGCGCCGTCCAGAGACCTTACAACAGCGAGCCAGGTAGGATCCAAAGACGTGGGCAATAGGATCGCTGGCTAGGATCGCTGGCTAGAGTACCGCTGTAGTATGCGCGAGATAAATGTACAACTATAATACCGATGCATTGCATTACACCTCCGCTCTGGTCGACTACAAATCAGATTCCACTTTCAAATTCCGTGAAAATCAAACGGAGAACCACGTCAGAGTGGAGGAAATCCCCTCTTTCTGCCACCGGCCGCAGCCCACTGTGGGTGACTCTGAGGCCTGACAGTCCCCCTTTAACACGATCAATCTGCCCTGGTGATCCTCCCTTCCCATTCGCCACTCCAGTGTGTCCTCATTTTACCAACTTCCTTTCTCGCCGCTGATAAATCGCTATCCATCTCGGCAAACTTCCGGTCCACGCCTACCTCACAGGTGATTTCCCTGTGACCTGTCTCGTACTCCAGTCCCGTTTCCATCCTTTGACCCCCACATCCTCCAAGAAACGTTCATCTCGGATTAGGCGATGTCGGGCAATGAATAAAGTAGATAGATCTATGTGAATTGCTGCGGAGTCTTCCTACAAGTGGTACGAGAAATAATGAGGGTGCTGGGAGAGAATGAAGCGAGAAGTACGGTGATGACCTGGTGTATGGAACAAAGCGAATTGAAGGGTCGTCGAGCCATCTAGGTCCAGGGAAGGAATGGGTTGAAGCGAGAGAGAATACGGAACGTTGATCTAAACCGGATATCCGTACTCCCCATCCTTGGTCAGAGTGATAAATAGTCCCTTCCTGATACACCCACGAAAACAGCCAATGCTCACCCTCATCTCTTCCTCAAAGCGCTTTCTCTGATCGCTTCCTCCCACTCGAGTTCTACCCCTTCGCAACTGGTGAAGCCGGTGACATCCACCGTCGGATAGCTCGTGAAGCCGTGCCGACCACCACTAGTCACGCCGATCCCGACTACGGTAGTGTTGATTTGATATGTGTTGGAAAAGACGAATGCCGAGCAGTCCAGGGTGGATATGGAGGCAGAAACGAGACAGCATCCTCCTGCTGGGCAAAGGAGGTACACGTAGAGGAGACGTGGTGTGGCGGGGAAGGATGGTGGTTCGGTCGAGAGGGAAGCCAACGGGACGGGACCCAACGGACTTCATCGATCAACCCGACATGCAAATGCAGAGCGACGGGGACCGGCGGTCGTTCTACCCCGGATGCACTGCCTCCTACCCGACCAGCGTCGAGGGGGTAAACACACATCCTTGGGCCTTGGGGGTGAGTCGATGGAGAACACTAGCGAGTGTCGATAGTTGCCTTGAGGGAGGCATTCCAACACCTCCACACACGACAACGCGCAGTCCTACGCGAGAAGTATGTCTGGATATCCATATCTGCTGGGAGTGTAGATGTCAGCACGTCGTTATCTAGGACGTGGTCAGATACACATAATATGAAGGCTGAGGATGATGATGGGGTGCAGCAACGAACCGGCTGCGGGGCCGGCGCTATCGAATGCCAACCTCGCTCTGACCCACGGTCGGGTGCGAATAATGGTGGCGTTCTTTTTGCTGTGGAGAGGGCGAGTCGAAGAGTGAAGACGATGGCTTGTATCTCAGCTTGCAATTAGGAGAGCTAGAGACGTCTGTGGCGAATAGAGTTCAGTATGGTGTGCTGCGGTTCGGAGTGAAGAAATGCTCTCCCCGCTCCACGGTGCATTCATTTTCCCTCCCTCACCCACCCCTTATGTCCTATCCAATGTGAGGTGCCCCATCCTAGGAGGCGCCATGGGTCCAGATATCCATGCAGTTCCAGCGAGGCAGGGTCATGAGACCGGGGCCACACGACGGCGTCGCTGCTCCAGTGAATGGGTCGGTGGAGGGCAACGTCAACACAGACCGTTGCGGCGACTGACCGATACCGAATAGTGAGCAAATGTTGGAAATATGTCCCACTCAGCCTGGGACATGGACTGGAAGAACCCGTCTCGGAGAATAACTGCCCTGGTAACCTTGGAGGGCGTAGCAATGATATTCTCACCGCATCCCTCGCAGGACAGACGGAATGGCGGCTTTACCATCTGTCTGAGTGACCTCTGCGACAACGCCGGCAGCACCTCTCTCACAGAATTATTGGTAGCGGCGACAATGGTGGGCGGTGAGGGACATGAGAGGTATTCCCGGCCAACTCGGTCAAAGACCAGCACCAGTACTGGTGAGGGTGACAACAGTTTTTGGCCGTCGAAGCGGGTGTCTTGGCAGCATCGAGGTTGCCATTTCGATGGTGTGAATATCACCCCCAAGATTCCCGAGAAAGCGTACGCACAGGGGGTTAACATCAGCAATGGTGTTGGCGTTGAGATAAGGGGGCCTTCGCTCCCAGCGACCCAACCAACAGCCGATCCGGAGAGCGTTGGAGATACGCAAAGAGCATAGGAGTGCCATAGAGAGAAAGAAGGGAGTGGGCATAGTATTCGAGCTAGAAATCAAACCACATTATCATACAGCATCTGTGAGACCTAAACAACCTCGACGACTTACGCCCGTTTGCCCGACCTACAGACTACCTTGCTGCCCTGCCCTCGTGGGTAGGGTGGAATTCCCGAGTTAGTACCTGCACAGAAATCACTGAGAGCCATCTCGACCCTGAAAGCGCAAGCATTCACCTAGCGACAGGGATGTGCTCCTGCTTGTAGTAGGGGATGGGACAGGCAGCCTTGGTGCTTTTGCCCGCACACTTCTTATCAAATGTGTTCTCGTCCATCCCAAGAGAAGGATCGGGACATAGTCAGGGATAGCCGCGCGTCATGCGCTGGTCCTTCGCTTCCCATCGACACATCGTCCCAGCTCTCATTTCGACCGAGTAGGTTGGAAATAGTGGTTGTGCTTGAGGGTGAGGGGATCGCGTTCGTGGTCAACGTATGTACGGAGGTTGAGAAACGAAGCCAGAAAGATGCTGGAGAAAGAAGGCGGTGGCGGTGGCTGATTTGGAGGAGAGATCGTAGGCAGCGGAGAAGGCGTCAGGCAGACTCCGAGTACAATGCGGTTCTGGTTACCTGTGTTTGAGTAAAGGTGAGTTCCCTTCTTCGTCTGACCACGACGAGGTACGAGGTACGCACTTACGTTCTAGCGAGCTCCAAGGGGAGTCTGTATTCCATCTTCATGTCGTTCGAAAGCTGGACGAGAAACGGCACATTCAATCTCCCAGCCATTTTTGCCATCAACAATCTGTGATTGTTCTTGCTTGGACCTGCTTGGACGGCCCAGCCCCCGTCGCTTCGCCGCTCCGCAACCAGGTTGAGGTCCAGAACTATAACGTTCAGGCAAGCAAGGCCACTCCTTGATTTTCGTCCTTGAGATTCCTAGCTACCGTTGACCCCAAGTTCTCGTGGGGACCACGAGCCCAGACCGTCGCACCGGTTGATCGAGATTTGTCACTCCAATTGGAATTATTTCCCCATACGGAGCCGGGCCTTCCCCTTATGGAGTTTACTTTTGGACATTGTGCGCAGGATCGGGGATCCAGGTCGCCACTTCTCAGGCTTTCGTTGCTTTATTCAACGTCCCGCAAGTCTCACCTACTGTTTCGTGTATGGAAAATAAGAATAGAAAAGGTGGTCACTCCTCGGTTTTGCTGAACAGTTGAATATGGCCACCCCACCGCCCACCCCAGCTGCCATGCCGGATGCTCGGGGGTTTTTCAAACTCGGAAGATCATCCTCTGCTGGTCATCAGGGCCTCCAATCCCTCGTCTCCTCTGGAGGCAGCAGCCTAGGAGTCCCTGTCACCCAGCCCGAGAGCACCTCCAGGGGTCTGTCCCGAAACCAGCTGGGTTCGATTTCACCAAGCACACCCTGCCCGGGAGAATCGCAACAGGCGCCCACGCCGTCTGTGGCGTCTATTGGGAGCAGTATCTTGGACCTCCCACCCTACGAGGCAATGTTTGGGCCCTTCCCCAAATACAGCCCTCTGGCTGATCAGGCTGGTTCCCAATCGTTTTCACCATTGTCGCCTTGCTGATCATGGGAGGACAGATACTGGACACCTTCGTCTCGCACCTCGCCTGTGGCATCTGCGCTGAGCTAATGTGGTCGCCGTACACGTAAGTACTCAGTTTTATACGTGGACCTTTGTCGTTAACGCCCATGTTCAAATCTAATTCTAGACTTTCATGTGGACATACCTTCTGTGGACAGTGCCTACACAAGCACTTTTCATTCGAGGTCGCTGGGAAGATGGCAGGCGTCGTCGGCCCGTGTCGCAATCATCGCCGTGGTGACTGCCAAATCATACCTGCATCAGCTACTCAGAGACGAGCATTGAAGCGAGCCCTCCGAGCCCATGATCTCCTCCCTGAAGACTTCTTGGCCTTTTCGTGCCCACTGTGCCGCCACGAATTGGCCGGGCCCGACTGTCCACGGCCCAACTACGCAATTCGGGGTTTCGTGCGGGAAATATGGAGGGAACACAGTTATAGGGTCAGGGCAAGAAAGGGAGTGCGAGGAGCAAGTGGCACTCTCGCATTGTTCGAAGGTCTGTTCCACTCGTGTGCCGAGAGCCGCTAGGGGGAGGGCGTCTTCAGATTCTTGATCATGATTTGTGGAGGCGTTTGTAATAATAATCAAAATTTCGATTGAAGGCCAAGCCCACAGTTGCAGGAACGCATTCCGTGACATGATCAGGCGGGGAAACGAGCTGAATAGGCCTTCCGACCCTTACATTAGCACTGCAAGGAGCCCTTATATTGGAGTCCCAATGATCATGAACGACAATCTCGGTGCGTTTCGCCGCTGTGGAACTTGGACGCAGATTTCGGGCGATGTATCACTATATGGAGATGTTCACCGCTGGTTCGACTTGGGACCGTGAACAGGCTCAGCTATGGCCGGAGTAGATGAGATCTGGTGCACAATCCCATCGCATTTTGGGGACTTTGGGAGGCATGTGTTATCTGATTACATCGACCTTGTTTCGACCTTCCCTAGGTACAAGTTTGTTCACGGAACCTCCAGAAAGCTACAAATAGACACGCCCGTGTACTGCTAGGGTCTGAAGCCCACCAAAGATTCGCCCATGCACCCACCGTTCATAGGGCGTACTAGCCGCGTACGCGCTCGGCGTGAACCTTACACAAGGCCCCGCCGACGCGAAGACGTGCTTGCTGCTGTTCGCCAGTCAGCGAGCCGGCAATCCCTCCGTGCACGATTGCACCAGGTTCAAGGCTGCCACGATCATATTTGCTACACCGGGAGTTTATATACCCCGGGGTTGTTGGTGGTGCGTCTACGAAAATTGGACCCTCAAGACACCACAGATCACTGATGGCGCGAGTCGCCACTGTTCATGGACTCTCCAGAAGAACCCACCCCAAGAAAGCCAGGATGCGTGGTCGGTGGAGGCTGTTTCTTTGTCGGTGAACAACATCCACACTCCTTCCACACCACCCACCCTTGAGCAATCGCCGCAGCCTCCCATCCGAGGGCGACCAGACAACCCAATGGAATGCGTGACCCATTTGATGGACGATACCGACCAGGAAATGGGGCAGCCGAATATGTTTCCTCCCTTGTCGCCGGAGGTTCAGTCGAACCCCCATCCAGTCCGACCCCAAGAAGTGCTGCTGGACCTATCTTCGTCCATGCCCTCTGCCCATATCTCTCTGGAAGTTTACCCTGGTAGCGACGCCGTGAGTTGCCATTTTACACGATCGTGAATTTGCCCTGCTTACTTCTGTTATGTCACCAGGACAGAGCGAATTTCGTTGGGTTTCGACCGTGGGCGTCTCAGGCTCGTCAAGAAGGCACCACCCCATTGACATCTGTTCAAATTTGTCCCATTCCTGGTTACGATATGGTCGTCGTCCAATATTGCGGGGGGCAGACCGTCGTTCCTCGCTGTAGCCCCAGCGGTGACATCTATAGCTACAAGGTGAGTCAATACATCCTCTAGGCTTGGTTTGTGTTCAGGGGGAAGTGACGTATTTGTCATCACCAGGAATTTCAGCAGCTGATTCTTCACGAGTGCTCTCCCAACGGCGTAGTGGGTTCGGATATACCAGCCGTACGCCTAAGGCTGTTCACAACGGAGCTGGCTTCAAGCCTAGGAGAGGAGGTGGAAATATCAGAATCTGCATGGCAAAACCTGTTTGGAACGGTGAAAAAGGTGGTCGTCAAAGAAGGCTTCTGCGCCGGGGAAATACCGCGCCTTGGCCCTTATGAAACGATTCATCAGATCTGGGCATGGGGCAAGACAAACATACAATTCACATATTGGAGAGCGCATGCCATGCGGTTGCATGGATTGGGAACGAAGGTCTGCTTGCCTGTCTTTGGTGAGCATTTCCGTGCTAGTGTATCACTTTTGCCCGAAGCTACCGGCTGACCTCACATCCTCGTGCCCCCGGGTAGACGCTTTGCAAGGATTAGGAGCCATTGTGTCGATCCTGGTTGGTGTTCGACAGCTCTGGGAAGGTCAGCTCGGATGGGCTGTAGCTGTACGGACGATTATGACGATCGAGGGGTTTCTGTTCCTCTCCGTGGTGATTATCGGGCACAGACTGGTCAGGGAAGCCTGACGATGTACGCGGTCCTAACGTATCACGAACTAGGATACTGGCAGGGCGAAACGGAGCTAACCAGACCATGTACTCACCCATTGCTGGTACAATAGACGAAGAATCGCGTTGGAGTTGGATATCACAACGTAGGCGGGAACGGCGTCAGTCGTCGGATCGGTTGACCTGGGTTGAGCCTGGGGAATGTCTTCGCCTCTGGCCTCTCGCCCACATCGCCGACGAATACTCGAATTCGAATACCTCTTACATCGCGTTGAGACGTGGCTATGTATATCAATCGGACTTTAAACCGCTGACGCGGGAGGGCCAAAACCACAGTGTCAACCCTCTCATCGTCGACCCTCATCAGGCTATCCTTTACTGACTACAGGCTAGGGTTTCGACACGCGCGCATCCGCCTGAGGAACACGAGTGGGCTAATCTTCGATTTATTTGAGTTATTTGTCCTTCCCAACCCCTCGTCCCGTGAAAACGGATTAGTGCGCGGCCCAAATTACTTGGACTAATAACGTGTTAAATAATTCTAAGATACAGATTAGCTCACACTCCTTGCCGCCAGTTACCTTTTCGGCGGGTGTCGCACCATTCCCGTTGGGCGCTGACAAGGCCCGGCCTCATTTACTCGGTAGCGATGCTCGTCGCTCCTAGAGTCGAGGTTTCGGTAGCTTATGTGATCACGAGAGTATCGACGATATGGGTTGCCCACGAGTACTGGTAGACTAAGAACTGCTTGAACTATGCGAATAGACTAAGTATATCTCAATCTCAACACCGACGCTATGATGTGCTGTAGCTGCTCTGGAGCTGTAACGACGGCAGCATACCATGACTTCAGCGAATTCTGCAGGCTCATTCTGACGATGCTCCAACCTCTCGTGAAATCACTTAGCAAGGGGCGATCCGCAAGGACCCTCCTACAGATATTCAACAGAATCCACAGATGCGCTGCCAGGACACTCCAACAAGCACCCAATGCATCCCTCCAATAGTCCTGATATTGAGTTCGGTTGAGCGTGATCCTCTCTGAAGCCTAATCTGGGGTCACTTACGTCTCGGGTGAAATAAAACAGCAGAAAGATCGCGACACCCCAGATGAAGCTGTCCCGGTGCTGCTCCGCACAATTAAGGGAGCAACCGGCG
This sequence comes from Coprinellus micaceus, assembly GCA_951394405.1. Classification (NCBI taxonomy): domain Eukaryota; kingdom Fungi; phylum Basidiomycota; class Agaricomycetes; order Agaricales; family Psathyrellaceae; genus Coprinellus; species Coprinellus micaceus. Next base: position 1,756,442 of record OX596334.1, on the reverse strand, counting down.
CTGAGAAACGGACGGATGCCCAGCGTTCTGAGACGACCCAGAGCGTTGAGTACACAATCCACGCGCATAAAGCCCGTGAAGGTGCTAGGAGCTGGAAGCGGTGATACCGTTAGTTCAGATACCTGAATCAGAAATTTGGAAGGAAACCGTACATGTTTGAAACTTCCATATTTTGACATACGTCTCTGCCCCCTTTTCTGCGCAACCAGTGACGATGTAGCCCAGGGAGTCTTCGTCAGGCTCTGGACAGTGGCTCTGCGTCGTCCAAGTCCAGGTTAAAAATGTGGGCGCTGTGGGTAGCCGCGACCTATACACACCAAAGCTTGTATGATATCTTCGCCTGCGTCCTGATTAAATGACTGAACCACGAGAGACACAATCGAGTGAGGACGAACCGTGATCGAGGCAGTCTACCTCACGAAGCCCCGGTACCGTGACCACTTTCACTTTGCCGTCCGATGCGCCAAGGACGACCTGTTTCACCTCTGAGAGAAAACAAGCCTGAACAGCGACATGCTGTCGCAGCTCGAGTTGCACAGATCCGATATGCCGATCCTCACGAATGTCATAGAAATCGAAGCCGTCCCGGAAGTTGAAGACGGCCATGTATGTCTCTGTGTTATCAATAGCGCATACACCCCTGGGCAGTGAGTCAATTTGCTTGCCCCGAGAATGTAAGTAAAACTGTTTAGAGAAACCTACACGTGCTTCGTGGCGAGTAAGCAGTCCAGATGTTCTTCACGCAGGGTTTCCGTGTTGATCATGCTGGGCAAACATCACAGCCTTGGGTAGAAAACAAGGCCAATAGAATAGCTTACCGAACACCAGACCCCAAGTAAGCGATCAACATCCTCGCTCCTCGATCAATGAAGTGTACGTCTTGTACTTCCCAGCAGTCAGGGTCGATGGGGCCCTTGGTATTCTAGTAAATTGTGTGTTCAACATCAAGAAGTCCTACGTCCGAGCATCGACTAACCTGGTCGTGACAGCGACTATGACCCGGTTGGATCGCCATTATTTGTCGGCAGATGCCTTCGAGGGATGTCAGGTGCTCAGAGTCATCCCCTTGAAAGGCGAACGAACATACCTTCGTTCATCCGGCTCAAATCGAATATGTGAACAGTAGCCCCACTGGCGACTCCAAGACGCCTGCGTCTCCAGTCTAATGCCAAGCTTGATATGTCATGGGACGATACATGTGCAACTCGCACATCGACCAATCGTCCCACTGCCTATTAACAAGTAAGAGCATGCTCCACGGTGGCAAAGGAAAGACTAGCCTCGTCCAGGTCCAGACGGTGGACGCTCCCGCAAGAAAGGCCCACAAAGAGGCGATATGTCCCTGGAATCCATTTGAGCGAGGTAATCGCCCCCGGATACTCAGCCTTCAACGGATATGAGGAAGGCAAGCGAAAGGGGTGGATGGAGAGACACCCGTCGTCTCCCCCAGAAGCGAGATATTTTGTGTCCGAGGAGAAAGCTACTCGATTCACAGACTCTTTGGGCAATTGAGAAGGACGTGGTGAGGGATGAAAGGCATGATGAACGAATGTGGGAAAGGGGCCGTCCAATTGAAAGGGATTTATGGAGAGCGCAGGGTTTAGATAGATGGGGACACGACGCGGCGTGATGGTTCGTTCACCCATCACCTCCCATGCCTTCACACTGAGATGAGCTAAGCCGGCCGGTAGGTATCATGAGCAAGGTGAACCCCTCCGTTTCCAGAAGATGGAGCGCGTTGAATAGTCGGAATAGTTGGAATATAACTGGGAGGACGTGAGCGTGAGGCGGCATCCACGCCTCGGAAAATTTTCCGGGCAACGTCACCTGGTGTCACACTGATCCCAGGTACAAATAAGATCTGTGATCGCATCTACTCCCCCTTTTAGCTGGAATCTGTAGCCGAGATTTGTGGACGAATCAAAGTCCGATTTGAACCGTTCAGGTTCCGCTCATGCTCAGTCCAATCTCGGGATGTATCTACCAGTGGGGGTCGGGTTTTACAGTCCGTCCTGACACCAAGTCTCTAGCGCAGGGATGTATAAAGGACCGAAAAATATACCACAAAGTTGACGCCTTTCGCTGCCAAGCATTCCTCAAACCTCAGGGACCTCATCGCTACAGCAACACGACACAGCTCCTAGCGCAGCTCTATTGAGGTGAGTTTGTCACCACCGTCGCGAGCATCCCGAAATTCTCAACGACCAACCGACCTTCGATTCTAGCTCTCGAATAACCCCACTGCCGGTGACCCAAGCAGCCAAACCTGGCAGTGCCGGTCACCTCCCATTCAAACCCTCTGGGCCGGCCCAGAGGCGTAGCGGAGCTTTGCCAAGACGTACTGCACAATATAATCGTTTTGGCAGTCGATACCTGCGAATACGAAGAGAATCCGATCTCAGCCCGTGGCGAACCTCCCTATCCTCCTGGGCCAAGCTCTCCAAGCGAAGCCCTAATCACCTTGATACGCCTCTCACACGTCAATCACGAATGGCGATCGCTTACCCTTGCGGTCTCTCGCCTGTGGGCACGGCACCTTCGCATATCACGGAACATGTCCCCAGCTCTACTTGAAGAAATCGCTGCCCGCACGGGTGACCAAGCTATCCACCTCCACGTGATCGATATCGCATTTCAAAGCCAAATATGGCTCGCGACTTCCCGTCTATTCAAACGCTGCGTATACCTGTGCTTCCTGCGGCGACACCGAACGGATTTTATGGAGTTGATCTACGCCACGCCTGCTCCCATCCTCGCACGGTGCGACCTCGTATCGGAAGAAAGGGCACCAGCCGTTATTATATGGAAGCCCCTATTTTCCGGGAAGGCGCCTTCGTTGAAGAAGTTGCGCCTCGTCAGAACAGGCGTCGATTCCTCTCCCGAGCCGCCGCGCATTCCCGACATGCCCCACATTGGGCTACTATCTCTGGCCATGATCCCAGGACTGATGCAATTGGAGCTCAACTTCCCTACGAGCATTGCAAAGTACTCTTCCTTGACCTCGCCATTTGCAGGCAAGCCTCCCTGTACTCTGCCCCACGTCCAACACCTCAAATTAATCGGAAACCCTTTCACGATCGCCCACCTCCTCGATGCCATCGAACTCCCAGCTCTTGCCACGATTTCCGTTGTTTACACCTTTTCCCCCGAGTCGGTGTTTCACGCCCTCAGCGCTATTTGGCAACCATTGTTCAGACATTTTCCGTCCATCGACTTCCCCCGTTTCGACATTCTGTGTCATGACATGAACTTCGAGTTCCACCTTCTCCATTCTTCCGGTCGATTGCTCAAGATTCGGTTCGATGACAAGGGGCTCGTAGGCGGGATACTCGCGGTAGAGAGAGCCTTTGCGGAGCCGTTCGTGCACCTGCCTCTTGAACACTGTGACCGGACACAGCTCCTTCATGGCATGGCCTGGATGGCACTTGTCTCGATTCCTGGCTTCGGACCCTCCGTCAAGACCGTCACCGTCGCGTCGACCTCCCCAAATTCACTCTTTCCTTATCACGCCCAGCTATTACTCAGCGCCATGGTCGAGGTTGCTACCCTCCAATTCAACGATCAGCCGTCTGCTTTTCATCCAGTTTGGTACGAGCTGCTACGGGACAAGACGAGCTTGTTCGGATACTCCCCTTTGCCCAGCATCTCCACGATCATATTCCCTGCGTCTCTTCTCGATTCTATCTTACCCAACGTAGGCCTTCGCGACCTCGTCTTCGACCGCCGCAGAGTGTCTCCTGTCCTCAGGCTGCACTTCGTCTCCTCTCCTTTGGACAATATATCATCTTTTACAACTTCAGCATCAACCGCTTTGACGAAGATTGCGCAAGCATTCCGTGTTGACGTTAGCTACGAGTTTGTACATCGGACATCATGACCATAGCAATGAACCGATATCTTCCTGGATTCCCCACCACGGAGTCCGGACGGCACTACTCCTTTCAGAGGATAGGTGGTCATTGGATAGGCGAAGCCTTCGATGTCGCTGGTGCACAACCCGTGGTAGAGGCACCAGGTTGATGAACCGGAATTTATTCAACCAGTTTCGAAGACCGAAGCCTAGCGAAGTCTCCTAGTCCAGCCTGAACTCAGCCCAGATATGAGGAGCGGACGCGATAAACTATTTTGAGAGCGACCGTGCGGGCAAAGTGCCCAGCCCCGCCTCATGATCAATCCGTCCAACCCATCCTCGGCTCACGGCTCTCAAAGGGGAAACGTTGGCCCATTGGCATATAATCGCTGTTCAGGGCGATCCTGTCACCAGCCTGTCAGATCTTTACAGTTCCCGCGAAGACACTTTCCGCTTCCAGCAACCGCCAGATCTTCTTGCCCCGTCCACCTTGATACAAGAGCGAGATGAGGTCCACTTATTCTTGAAATTTGACCTTCTGCTCCCAGCTCAAACATGACACAGGCTACCCACCGACTCTCGACGTCCAAGGCGAAAAGTACCATCCCTCTGCATCCCCCTCAGGTACCAGATCCCCGAAGAGTATGTATTGACTTAAGCGCTTGTGCTCCATCACTGACTTTTGCAAGTACAGCAAGCCCGCCTCATGAAGAAGCGAGCCCTTTTCTATGGGCACGAAGGCATAGCGACAATGTCCTCAAGATTCATAAGACACCTATTCGCCTGTCCCGATTACTCTCTGGTCCCCCGAGTCAAGCTCTCCCATTTCATCGCCTCCACCCTTCACAGAGCCAATCTCCACCCCTCAGTTCTCTACACATCCCTCGTCTTCCTCCAACGCTTGAAGGCTCGCTTTCCAAGCATACAAGCTGCTTCTGGCCATCGCCTGTTCATGACCGCCCTCGTACTGGCATCCAAGTTCATGTGCGACGACAGCTATACGAACAAGTCTTGGGAGTTAGTCGCAGATGGGGTGTTCACCCTTGAGAACATCAATCAGATGGAGAAGGAGATGTGTGGCTATCTCGGTTGGCAGCTCGCCGTCCACGGCCTAGCCCTATTGGACTTTGAGAAGTTCATTACAAGCCATTTCTCAAAGGAACGGGCAACTTATCCAACCTACGTCCCCCCCGCCACCACATCAAAACAAACCTCCGACCCCAGTATGACCACCGATGCCACCACTCCCCTGATTCCGGACACCGACACTTACATCACCATCGCTCCTGCTCTCAATTCCGGAAAGGGCGACCGACCCACCTCCCTCATCCGCTATTCCATGGTCAGCCCCCAGCAAGATCGCCGCTCTCCTGAGTCCCGAGTAGTGGCGAGTACGAGTGCCACCCCTCCGCCTCCATATTCTATGAATGCGAAAGGCGATACCAACAGTGCCAACTTCGGCTTCACGCACGTTGAAGAAGCCCCACCAGGCCATCCACTCCAAGATCAAATGTTCGCATTCGCTGTACCGTCGAACTTTTGACAGCCGCCCCCTTTAGCCCTTAGTTGGAGACCTTGTCCGGTTTAAGTATATCGCTTCTTTTCTTTATATTATCGCTTCCTCCTTAAATTAGGCCTGCATTCGGTGAGGGCATGCAATTTGGTCTTATAATTGGTATGATCATGACCGTCCGGTGCCGGATCCTGACACAAATCTAACGGCGTATCACGGTATCGGTCGGTTACGATGAATAACATGGAGCCACCAAGTACGGGCGCGTCTCAATTAAGGCCTGCCCTGGGCTCTTACAAGATAAACGCCATCATCAGAGTGGCCACACATGCGAGTCAAAGTCCGGCGCTTAATATCGGTTTCGAGGGCCTACCTGACGTCATCGTTAGAAGTTAGATGCGAAGGATGTCGTGGTTGGTCGAGGAGCGCGGAGAGGCGATCATGATCAAGGGCTCGGGAAACTTGGACTCCTTCCACTGAAAGCGAAGGCGCTTACTGTTAGCCTATTCAAGTTGCATCCGAAGTTCACGCTGCTGGTTCTGGTGATCACTGCGAGGACCGGCCCCTTTGCAGCCAACCAACCGACACACTGGCACCCATTCTTCGCCTCATGTTGTCCACCCACTCGGTCATAAGATATCGAACACCGCCGGCTGCCCCTACTACCCGGCAGGGTCCTGGTGAGCTGCAATCATGAACAGCGATCCACCCATTTCGGGCCCTGGCAACTCGGACTCCTTGACGGCAGGCTGATCACGTGAATGATCAGATCAGATCCGCCTGCTAAGCGCCCACTGGCGACCATGGCGGTAACTCGGCCCACTGGGCGTTGGTCAACCTTGGGATGGGCGCGTGAGGATGGACGTAGTTGATCATGAATTAATTAAATGACTAGGGAGGCAATAAGGAGGAAATACAATTTAAGTTTGTTAAGTAATTAAGTTAACCCAGAAAGGGCCGGCAGTGAGGAGGGAATAAGGAGTTCGTTCACAATGGACATCGCATTCTGACTGGGGGAGCTTCAAGCCGTCGCTTAAAGTGTCACAAATCCAGCATATCGCATCCGCCTTCTCTGCTCTGTTGAGGCAATCAGTCATTGTGCTTCCTCCTTCTTACGCGATAGCGAAGCTCGGAGTGAAACTCACATCAAGCCACATGCCTACTGTACCCCTACGGTCACCGTTCCTCTGTGGGCAGTCATCAACCCAGCAGCTGTGTGGCCGTGTAACGTGGAGGAGGCTATCGCGAACGGTGTAAAAAAGGAAGCCAGCCGAATCTTGCTTGAAGCGGTCAGTCCAGCGTACGGTATGGATACCTGTCTTCTCGTCTTTGGAAATATCGCTGGAAGGAGGGAGAGTTCTGTATATTCTTGCGGGAGTGATGATGGAGATAAAGGGTGAAGGGATACATGGCATTCCGGAGGTTCGAATGCCGTCCCCGTATGCGATGAAGACCGACTTTCCCTGTTCCGGCGGATGGTTCGTCAGTGACTGGGGGGACAACACAAACACGAAAGACAAAAAGACACGGGAAATGGAGGTGGGTAGAAGTTCCTCACCGTAGAAAGGTCATCTACCGTACGGGCCCCGACCAGAAGATTCGTTCCTGGCATCCCCTGGCCACCCATCACGTGTACTCCCCGCCAAACGGTGTAGCCCCTCTCCTCAAACCACCTCACCACCAAAAGCATGCTCAGGCGGTTGCACACAATGACGATTAGGCCGTAGCTTGTGGGACATTGGTCCAGGGCCGGTGTGAAGACCATGCTGTACGAACTTGTGAGACGGTATGCGACATCGCCAACGACAGCACCGCCGGTGGCGAAGAGGAGGTGGAAAAAGGCGTCCAAATCTTCGGCCGGAAAGAATGGGGCGAGTAGAAAGCAGAGGCGAAAGCGGATGATGAGTTGAGCGGCCTTCTCTCCTGTTGAGAATACGTGGCTAAGAACAGCCAGCGAGGCGTAATCCCACTCCCAAGCCCACCCAATAATGGACCCAAGGGCGAGTTGGGAAAACCTCCTGCTGGGGCATTATTGTGGGTGAGCTTTTCGACTGCCTGGAACAGAGGAGGGGAGGGGTACTCACAGGGCAAGGCTGAGACTTCTCATCTCACTTTCCGAGTAAATGGTGGTTGAGGTTGATATGTGGGGTCAAGCGCACCCCACCCGATTTATATCTGTCAGTCTAGTTTGATGCCGTCGACAAGCCCAAGGCTTGTCGTTATTTGCCCATCGCCCATCGTAGATTCGTGCTTCCAGGTATGGACGGCTTCCTCGCGCTCAACCTATACGCCTTGATCGACTTGTATTCTAAGCATAATATGCGCATATTTAGAGGAGGAGATCCGAACTCACGCCCAGCTGTGTAACCACGATGAGGCATTGGAAAAAATGCAGTGCGACGCGTATCCCGTCACTTGTGTTCTCAGTTCCGATTTAATGAGCCTTTATTCTCGCATTTACTTTCATAACAACAGACAGGGTGCGCCCTGACTCTGGACCGTTCCCAGCCTGCGTGCTAACCGGGCATCGCCGACGCACCGCGAGGCACAGGACCATCATTTTCTCCTTCACTCCAATGGCACAGTCCGGCCCCATCTCTTTGTATTTCCGGCCGTTAATCTTCTGAAGTACATGACTACTTGAACGCCCGGAAGCATCTGAGACCGGAGTGCATGGGGCGTACCAGGACGCATTTAGGTCTTCCTGGTACCCTGACGGGCGGGATTGAGGGTCCATCATATTCAGTCCGCCCGACTACCGTCTGGGGACTGCGGACTTGTTCAGCACCAACATTTCCATGGAGATATTCAGTAACGCATTTCCCGCTCAGAGAAGCTGCGTCCCCTATCGTAGAAATCCCTATGCTATAGCCCTTCTATCACACCTTGGACCATGCCTAACATGCGCCACTGGTGCCGTACCATCCATCTTCCTTCACTGCTGCTACTAAATGGGCGTATTCACCCTCATGATTATTACGCCAGCGCTCTAACCCTTTGTGTCGAGCCGCTGCCCGATTACCGACTGATCATGATGAGAAAGGTCATTTTGAGTGCTCTTTTCAGCAGGGGGCGCGGGTCATCCAGGAACGGACGCTGCATGCCGTTAAATATCTTGGCCAATCTTCGCATATTCCCTGGTTGCTTTATCCCTGCTCCGACCAAGCTCCGACTATTTATCGATAACTTAGCCCCTAGTTTAGTACCTGTGACCTGCAGCTTACGGTGATGGGAGGTTATTCAAGTTGTGGCTGTCAAAATGATTTACAAGCTTCGCTCGTATCGGGAGAGTGGGGTGACAGGCGCCGGGCCTCGCCTCACCTAATACCTGTAGACAGGCTTGGGAGAGGTATATTCTCTGTCCCTGGTTTGTAAAACTGTGAAGGTTGGGGCTGTCCCTGGTGGTACAGTAGCCCCAGCGCCTCAGTGGTGGTTGTGACTACTTGCCCGATGGGGACAGCAAGCCGGTAGCCGAAACAATCGCTTGATAGATCGTGATAGGCCCCTTGGTCCCAATCAGGAAGGAGGCCTCGCTCACCCAGACCGCAGTGGGGCTCTGTGGTTTGAAGGGCTTCTCGACGATGGCGAGGCAAGGGGCATTTGGGTCGTCAACTGCGATCATGAATTTGTATGGGGAAGCGTATACAAATGGTACAGGGAACCTGATCACTACTAGACAATGCCGGCCCAAACGGAGTAGTGGGATTTGGAGAGGAGGAACTGGGACTGCCGAATGGAATGTCGACGGTGAGAAGAGGGGTCATACATGTTATGTGTGTCCCCGACGTTCCACTGTGGGACAACAAAGGTGGAGGTGAGCATTAGCTAGGCCATAAGCGGCAACGCCCTATCAAGGGCAAGGCGCACCTCACCACAATGACGCACAACCTAGGTGAAGGCAGAGAAACCTCCAGTAAACACAAGGAAAGAACGACCGGCCCTGGTGCATATGTTGGAGTATAGGTGGAGTGGCGTTGATGGCGAAGACCACTGGTAGAATCAAGGACTGGCTGGGGCTCCGTCCGGTTGGCCAGTGTTTGAGCGGGTATGCCTGTCGTAACAGTGACGAGGCGCCGCCATGATGAGACAGGGGGGTGGTTGGTCACCTTGGTCACCTTGTGTCATTGGTGGTGCGCCCGTCGTCTTGGACCTGTGGAGGTACGGCGACGACTAGAAGTGGGAGTGGGATATAGAGTCTATGACCTGTAACCGTGAGTCCGAGAGGGCGAGATGGTTTGTGTAAGAATGCACAGTATCTAGAAGTATGGAGATACTTACGGAGGATATGGATTTGGGGGTGGGGGCTACGTTGGAGGTAAGGCGAGCGTCATCAAGTGGTACCCCGGCAGGCACTAACGCTACTCACCACGGCAAGGGCTGAGGACCAGAATATTGATATCCCCGTTCTTCGCTTTCGCTTTATGATTATTGGTTCTTGGTTCTTGGTGGTCTGCCCCTTGCAGAAGGGATGAGCTGTGCGCCTCATTGTAGAAAATCTCTCAGAAGCTGGTGCTTCCCGTCAACGAAGAACGACTGTTAGAACGACTTCGCAGGATATAGGGACGTGGGTGTATGGGCATGGCCCAGGATGCATCTCACTAAACGAGGGCATAATGAGCGCAACTGACGTTTCAAAAGACAAATTACACGCACCAGCGCATGCCATGCAACGCCAAGTTCATGCATACACCAGCCCTGCCGCGAGCTGAACGAGCCCATATGAGAGAAGTCAGTTCCTCGTACCACAGGTCAGCTCGTTGGCCCACGTACCATTCGCGACGGAGCTAGGCGCCGGGCGAAATCGCCGAGGTATCCACTCCTATATGGGTACTCTCCGTCCGACGTTACGATCCACGTTTCCTCATATTCCTGCCATTTATCGCATGGCCCTATCTGAGCCGAACATGGCTGAACAGGAACGGGGAGAGCTTAGAGCGGACGAGGGCGAACACATCTTAGCTGATCTGCTGGATGCCGTCAGTCGGAGTCAGGAAAGGAGGCGGGGGTGGCCTCCATACTCTGAGCCTCACCTACTACGAGCCATGTGTGGAGGAGTTTGAGCTGTGGCCACTTTGTCGTGGTCGTTGTTGGCAACGATGAGGCTCGATGAGGAGGGAGCAACTGAGTCCGCGATGAACACCGCCACGGTGGCTGGTGGCTTGGGAAATATTCAATGATCAACTGCACAGGAGTTCTCCAAAGCGCTCAGTCGCCGTCGTCGCGTGTCGTCCTCCTCCGTGACGCCGAAACTTCCATCCTTGGCCTCCCTTCCTCCCCTTCGACGTTGCCACCGATGGTCAGGGTCACTATGGCACTGCTTCGGTGACGCTGTACAATGCATACTGGGACCACCATGGCACCAAAGCACCAAGCATAGAGTCGGACTCTAGTGGGCTCTAGTGTCGAGTGTAAATAGCCAGATATGCCTGTTTCTCTGTTCTGTCTTCGGCCTAACCCAACTCCAGCAGCTGGGTCTCGCTTTCGCTGGCTCTGGGGTACCATCGCACTGAGCACAGCACGAACACACCAGCGCCAGGCAGGCTATCGGCAGAGGTGAGCCCCCCCCGTTTCCTGATTCTCTCCCAAGACCTAACCTGATTACCGCCGCGCACCACATCCTCTAGATACTCTGCGTTGGGCTGAGAGAACACTCGCCGTCTACTCTGCCCACCTCTCCTCGGCCTCCCTCTTCTTCTCAAGACGTTCCTCGGCCTCTCCTCTTATCTCTCTGTCGACCCAAGTCGGGTACGCACCGAGTTACCACAAGCCCGGAGTGCCGTAGGAAGAGGGGCCGAAGGGCAGAGCTTGGGTTGATACGCCCAGTTGTAGTAAACTTACGAACCGACAAAATGCGATCCGTCTTACTTATTTATCTTGTGCAGCGTTCTGAGCAGGTCGTGCTGGAGATCCTGGACGAATCGAGGCGCCTCCTTTCATTCCTTTCATGAATGAATGATCTTGTTTCACACCTTACACCCATCGTTTAATGTCGCGGCCGGAATGAAGGTCTTCCTGCTGGGCCGCCTGTCCTACCCTGCGCATGGAGGTCGCCTCTCTACAACGGGTTGGCTTTCAGACGGCAGGATTCGTCCCACTTTGCCGGCTTTACAATGGATCCCCACGCTGATCCTATGCCCACCAACTGCCTTCAGTTCCTCAAGTTCTGGGTCCAAGTCCTATGAATTGGCCGTGGTTACGCCACTTAATTATCTAGTAATACACCTGACCCCCAACACAACCGGAACTATGTTCAAAGCACAAAGCACAAAGCACAAAGCACAAAGATATTTAGTCCTTCCTGAGACTGCAGTTCAACAAGAGTCGTCGTCCTCTTTGTCCGTTCCCCCAGGCTGCATCTCCATGCCCCTCTGCCTCCCGTCATTTACTCTCGGTGCGCCAACGCCTCCCTGTCCCCCTCACCCTGCTCCTGGTGCACTTGCCTGCTTGCTTCCCGCGTTTTATCTTGTTTGGTTTGCTTGATCATGCCGTCCAACTGTCGAAGAAGATCGACATGGTCTGGGCGGCGCCAACTCTTGGTCCTGGTCAAATATCGAGGGAGCACTCTGTCGCGCTCGTCCTCGCTCTCTTCCGATGACATTCCGTCTTCGCCGAGAACAGCCACAATAGAAGAAAAACCGGGCATGCCCTCGTGGTGTAATGTGGCCATCGCCATGCGTCTGAGATATCGTTGTCGCTTCCTCTCCCTTCGTCGCTTATATCCCATCTGTAGCTTGAGCATAGCAGCTTGAGCTGGGGCGAAGGTCTGTAGAGAAGCGTGTAAGTTTTGGCCAATCTCGGACGGCTGACCTCCTACCACCTCCATCGATTCAGAGCTGACAGCCGGGGCAACTGGTAAGTAGACTCGGCTGGGTCGTCAGTGCCGTCAGCCTGGAGGAAAGGTCAAGCAGGCTGGAGCTACACCACCGCTGAATGGTCGTTTATTTATACCATCCATTTCTTCAGGCAGTCTTTGAGTCCACATCAGGATTCTATCTTGTGCTCTCTCGAGTACGTGCCAGGCCGCCGGTGAGCAACTTCCATTGACTCCGGGCAAAAAAACTCAAAGTGGTGATATCCCCGGATCCTCTTTCCCAGTCCTCCAGGCTCCAGTAATATCAGAAGAATGAAGATCCATCGCCGGTACCAGCTAACCAGCTCCATGCTCCTTCGGGAAATCCCAAGCCCATACCTGTCAACCGCCCGCCAGAGCTTGCGAGATTGCCGCCCGTCCTCGCGACATCATTTCCGACAAGTACACCACGTGGATCAGGACACGCGTGTATAGCGCGTCTATAACGAACCCGAACGGACCTCTGGCAAGCAGACGTCGCTTATTTTTCGCATCATCGTATCATAATCTCTCATTCCTATCCTCCTATTGGGACCAACTAATATGGCGGCTGTTTGGAGGCTGCTAAGAGGCCTCGTGGGTATGAAGCAGTTGGACCAAGTTGTCGACTTCATGCGCTGCCCTTCTGATCAATGCGCTCTGCTCATCTACAGTTGAACGGAGCTTAGCGACCTATATCAACGAGGTTTTCAGCCTTCAGAAAGCGTGATCCGAGACAATGTACTGACCATCCTATCCTTAGCCTCAGCGTCAATCACCTGCCTCTCCATTTCTCCATCCAATCTTGAGACCTCAGCCTTTAGAACCGATATCTATCGTCACCATGATGAAGGTTGTTGTCGTTATAATCAGAGCTGGATCCTGTGTGTCAAGCAAGGTATGGCCAAATCACCTCGTCCCTAGCCGCGTCCGCAATCCGTTCCTGCCAGAAGAGGGGAGAAAGGTCAGGCCATGCCTTTGCTTGCATATACGCCGGATGGAACAACAACGAGATGCATACCATTTCACCGCTCAAATTTCGAGCTCTACGTGCTAGCTGGAAAGTAGAGTACGACGAGTAACGCTGGAGTATAAGCCCCACGAAATCACGAGTGAGGGTAAATCTTTGAGACGTACTTGTGAGGGTGTGGGCAAAGTCTGTAACTTCTTGACAAAAAGGTCAAACCTTTCAATCCGAAGGCGTGATATATTCAGCTTTGTGGTATAGCTTCGTTGCTGCGGATAGTCCTTTGCATTTCGCGGAGACCTACGCGTTGGGAAGGGAATTGCTGTGGTGACACGCCCCCACCTTTGACCAATGGTTAGCTCAGCCTCCGTCTGTGGAGAAGCGTGGAGGCGAACACTCACGCATCCGTTCCGTGAGCCGTCAGAGACACTGTGTTATCATTATCCGCGATGTCAAGTAACCCGTTGAATTGCTGTAGTCAGCCATGACGTTAGATCTGTACGCTGATGGTTCACCCTTGGAGTGTACCAGATGTTCCAGAGCCTCATCCACGGCGTTGGATGACGCGACAAGCTTCTTCCCAGATTCCCGTGCCTCGCGCTCAGCTAAGGGATTCGATGGGGAACGGCAACGGCGGGGAGTTGGAAGGTATGGGTCAGCCCTCGCATATTGCAAGATTATGGTATCTTTACCTGCAACTTTAATTATAGCGCTTGTCATCCTAGCGCCTCTGAGATTTAGGGAGGCTATGGCGAGAATGACCCCTGCTTGAGTGGCGCTGTCAGTTTGGTGATATCAAGAGCAAGCATCGGACTGACACTGCAGAGTGCGGAATGGTTTGAAGGCCATACTCATCACCCTCTTACTAGGTCTTGTTCGTGGGAGGTTTGTTATAGCTTCAGCGAGCGTGTTGCACAACGAGGCGCCAGTGACCGCGAGAAAGGGAGGGGGAAGTCAGCTCCCAACCTGGCCAACTTGAATTCTAATTTCAGGTTCTGCAGCGAGGAAGAGCTCAGATCTCGGGGTGCCTAAAACCTTCCCAAAGGGTTGGCATTTTAGATAAGTTTTACATTGGAACCGATCTGGAGAACAGTACCGGCCAAGTTGTGACCAAACCCGGATCCTATTGATGGGCGCTAACGGCTCCGACGAGTCCAAACGGGCCATTGCGGTAAAACTGCTCCCTCACGCTCATGCTAGGAGTGTTAAACCTGTAACTTGAGATGGATGGGTCACTGCATTCGTCCTTTTCGACTATCTGGGTTGTATCGCTGGAACTGAAGATCGATAACGGAATACACTTCGTCGGCGCTTATTCTCCAGACTCCCACTAGCACTCCCCCATAGCCCGTCACTCGCAGTGAAGACTACCGTATCTACCAACGACCTTTCTCGCTTTATTAATTTCTTGAAGATTGTCAGTAGGCTAACGCTGGTGGGCATCCCCGAAGTGGTGGATCGCCCGTCCCACGAGCCGATTTCTCAACTACCCCCGACTCTGGCCGACCGGTCGCATGCTATCTATCCCCTGGAGAACTTCATATATTTTTGCTTCCTAAATGCGTTTTGACATACAGCTCGCCTCCTCCTCCGTCTACAGCCAGCCTCTTCCCCAGACTCTTATCATCCATAATCATACGTTCCGCTCCGCGATGGCGATCGTCCGAAGCGACACTGACTGTATGTGATTTCCTATAGAGATCAAAAAAGGCCCTTCAGGCGTTCTCTTTTGGCTCGATGAATCATGAGCTGACTTGATTCACATGTAGGGGCTGTTGTCGCCATAATCACCTCGCTTAAGTCAACCCAGGTCCACGTTCGTAGCATGACTGTAGGATCTTTGAAACAAGCAGGCATGGGATGCACAACCAAGATATCGGGCTAACATTAAATCGCTGATAAGCATTCTACAGCGCTCCAAGAATCCTCAAACGATGAATATCTACCTATCACTGTGGCTAGCATTGAGGCTGGGCTGATTCACCTGGTCAGTTTGAGCCCCAACGTTTCCATATAACTCTCGACTCGGTTGTGCTCATCCTCTCCGCAATCGCGCCCGCTGGCATTCACTGAGGCAGGAAATCAACGGCCTCATTGAGGTTGGCTACGATATCGACGAAGACTCCTCCCCTGTGACTTTGGGGGTTGAATGGATGGCACTGTAATTTTTACATAATTCCGGGGCGATAGCTACTCATGACCTTGCCATGATAACAGGTGGGTTGAGCTGTGCAATGTTGAGAGCCCCCCTGCGGTGCATTCGGCTTTCACATGCACTCCGCCAACTCAGACACGAAAGCAGGATGAAAACGCCGCCTACAAAATCGCTCTCCATACTGCTCAGACAGATCGCATGAAAGAGCTTGTAAAGCTAATCCCTATGCCAACTGTGGATCAGGTTAGTCCCGGGCGACTTTGGGTCATCCAGCCGTCGTAGATGAACCTCTTGTTCAACAAGATCGTAGATGGCTCGTATCGGCATTGCAGAAGTGCCGTCAAAGAGGACGAGACTCCTCATGGAATACGTCAAGACGGTGGAAGAAGAAATCAAGCTTCTTCAAGAGCAGTGCGAAATCGCACTAAACCACGAGAAAACCAGCTCGGAAATGACCCAGTATCAGAGAGAAGAATATGCCGCTCTGCAGGCTCGGACGAGTGCACATTCAGCAAGGGCATTTGCCTTGGAGAAAGAGTGGAAGGCTTTGGACGAAGATCTGAAGGCCGTATTGCCACGAGGGCTTGGTCAAGCGCAGGCGGTTTCAAGGAATCGGGAGGCTTAGAGAAGTCTCTGGCTGGTGTGTGGTAATAGCATGATCGTGAACCGGAAAAACCGACCCTCCCATGCCGTATCTTCAAGTGCAATAAATATAAAGATGAGGTAGATACAGCTGTGCCATGCCGCCTATGTAAGCCTGAATGATATAAAACGTGAAAGGTACGTGCCAGTGCCTTGGTACCGCCTGGCTCTCCAAGTCATGATCATTTGCGAACGCCAGGTGCCAGTCCGTGTGCTTGGTCAGCCCTGCGTTTCGAAGGCTTGCGATCAATCCGCACTGCTTCCGCCTCCAGCCTCCACACCCTCATGATCGCGATGTTTCTCACCCGGCAGCACCTCGTACAACTGTGAATCCAATAACCTCCAATGACCTAGAACTAGCACCGAGCTCTAGAATGTGGGTTCAAACCCGAGGGAGGCAGTCAAGCCCGATCAAGACGCTGATCTTTCCGTTGCAACCGCCACGCATACCCCAAGCTCCTCATCGTCCATCAAGCCAAGTAGAAGACAGAAGACAAGTCATGGAGGGCAAGGACGTGGAGGACGTGGATGCATGACCTCTGATTTCCAGTGTCGTCTGCCTCGCGCCTTTCCAGCCTGTTCGATGTGGTCGTTCCAGCTCCATGATAGATCTTCGTATGTGGTAGTTCCCTCATCGTAGTCCTTCAAACAGACCCATATCGGTGCGCTTAGGCATAGTGATCACCGTCCAAATGCCTTCTCTCGAAAGCCTGCAGTACTTTGTGCACCATCCAGCCAGAGGGAATCTGAAATCAGGTCAGAAGGTAAGTATGTTGTGTTTGCAGTTGGTGCACGAGATACTGATCATTTCTCGCTTTTCTTCAGTTTCCTCTTTCTGTAATTCTCCAGTTAGTCTTACGCCTGCAACATCGGCGCCCACCAGCTACTGCAGCTACCACCACGCCATCCATATATATCTTGCCCGACTTGTTCCAGACGCCGGAGGTGGCCGATGCGAGTCCCCCTTCACACTTTTCACGCAGTTCGCCATCCATCCTGGGTGTTCAACTCTAGATGGTGATGTATATCGTATCATTATAGCGAAGCATGACATTTTTTGAGCCGTGAAACAGCCTTCTTTCCTTCGGAGATAGGTACATCGTACCTTGAGGAGGCACGTCCCGATTGGGTTCCACCGATCGCTCCTGCCGATCTCTTTCATGTCAACGCCTTTGGTTTCAGAGACAAGGAAAATTCCCAATACTTAATACCCCCATTTGTATAGGATTGCGTTTGCACACGACCGCCTTTTCAACTCATCACCAATGTCAGATCTTGTTAGTGTCTCCGTCTGGCTCTTGCCTTGAAGGAATCCGCTGACCCACTGCCCATCTTCGGTTAGGTGTGCCGGATCGCGCTCCAGATCCCCTTGTCATCAATCCCATTTACCCCAATTTTCCGCTATTTTCGCTTGGTCCCACACCCACATTCCCATTTAGGTGACCGTGGCAGGTGAGACCCGATTTACCGATCGAAGACAAAGGACGGAGAAGATAATGAAAGAGGATCGAGGATCGCAGCCCATCATGGCTGTTAAAAGCGTGCCAATCCGCCTGGATCGCAACCAATGGACAGACCCACGACTCCCCACCTCAACTTGGCGGTTCTCACTGAATATCCATGGCTGTGCGAAATTCCCGCTCACCGAGACATGGACGCTGCCTCCAGGTCTCGCTACGCCCCGTTCCTCCAGGTAACGTCTAGACTTTCTCCTTTAGGTGCTTCGTGTTTGCCCTAACGAGTCGACTAGGCGGTCAACGAGCGGATCACCTTTTCTGAACATCGTGCAGTGTTGGATGCACCCCCTGGAGCTCCTGTAACTCTCCCACAAGCCCTAGGCCTTGGTGACGCTATCATCCCAGGCCACGGCCTTCTCCAAAGTCTGTTGACGCACAAGTCAAACTCCCAGCAATCGTCCGCCGTTTCGACTTTCCCCACTCGAATAAGCCACTTTGCGTCGGTACTCCTACAGTACAGGCTCTTCGATGTAGTGACCGCCGCGTCTTCACCAAACCTAATCTGCACCTCCTCGGGACAACCTTACAAGTACCCTATTCCCGACCCAGGTAAAATTGTGAGAACCTTCCACCCCCACCCTCAGCCCCGCCCCCACCTCCTTCACTGACAATCTACTGCACGATAGCACTACAAGAAGATGTCAAACTGGCCACAAGTCATCCAGCAGGGGTTAAAAGCCCTTCGTGAGACGTCATATCCCGAGGACCTCGAGAACGCTCAATACCAACACCAACATGACGCACACAGTGGCCAGTTACCTCCCTCCTCCCGGCCCCAGGTAAATGTGACATATCAACTATTCACCTCGCTGTCTCGGCGGATGCAGGAGGCAGATGGCCATTCCATTCTCTCCAATTTTGAGTCCGCGGCCCTTTATATGACGATTCTATATCAAGTATGGTTTCCAGTCTTGCCCTATCTGCTTGGCCTCACTCTCATTGCACGTTATAGATGAAGGATCCCGGCGCCGACATACCCAGCACCGCGAACGAACTGAAACTATTCCTTAGTGACCTTTTCGTGTACGCTAGCTCCTCCGACTTTGATTCCTCGGGGATCGTACTTCTCTCAAGAGCTTACCATAACATCTATCGTCGTTTCAGGGCCGAGGAAGGAAACTGGGACTCTTTCTTAGAAAAGCTAGAGAAACCTCAAACCTTCAAGCTTCCCCTCCATATTGCCATCGCAGTCTCTCCCGTTTGCCTCTTTCTCCCTGCTCAACTCATGCGGAAGGACGTGAGTCGACTAAATCTGCTTCTGGTGCGTACCTGGTAGCATCCCAATTTCAATTTAGCTCATCCACGCCCACCCCGGCTCCCCTCCATTCAGATGTGGCAAGGGCTCGGTGGTAGTCGGCCTGCTAGCCTTCTTCACGTCGAGGTCGCGATATACCAGGCCTTGGTGGATGTCGCCCTTGGGTTGTGTATGCCGCATCAACGATTCAACCAGTTATTCGACGAGTTGGCCGGAGTGAACTACCAAAGCATTCCTTTCAACGAGGCCGAATGGCTTGCTTCTCATGAAGGTTCGGATCAGTCACTTGAGGGCGGTCCGTCGAGGCTGACCCCCACATAGACTCTCCTTTCAAGCTCCGGGTAGGCCATGGCGGCAATCCCCAGGGCCACGTCTTCCGCCTAGGCTCCACCACCTCTCGAGGTCAGAGTTGAAGCAATCCCCAGACGCGGACGAGGCCTGATACATTTTTCAGGACATCCGAACTCGCCCATCGAACCCATCGCAGGTCCATCGATTCAGCCCATTAGCACCGACGATAGCATTCTTGACGCGAGTGCAAGTACAAACCTAGCAAGTCGACGGCGAGGTGCTATCAAGAGGTCGTCACAAGATGCTTTACCACAGCGGCCCACCAGGCGAACAAGGAAAGGGCCCGCCTTGGTTCATGATGCAGTGGATTTGACCGCTGAAAGGGTAGGTTCTCTGGTTTTGCTCTACCTCAGGCTGGCACGTGTTTAACGTGATCATTTTCAGGAGGTCATCGAGGTTAGAACAGTTGGAACGTTCGTCCAACCCACTGAGGTAGCGTCAAGTCTGTTCTCCTCTGCTTCGAGGTGTGGCGTCCTCAACACCTCCATCACAGCGCCATGAACTTTCAATATGCTTTGGCGGGCCAGAACGATCGTCCTGTTGCTTTTCCGCCGTCTTCTACGTATGGGCCTCTCAATACTATATCCTCCAAATTTCGTTCTTACCTATTTGCACTTTCGCCAGTCACGCCCAGAAAAGGACCGGTTTCAGATGCTATGGAACCTTGGCCAGCAGTTCCTCGCCAATCGTACCACAATTCGTCATTGCGTTCATTTCGTCGACAGCAGCGATTTCCGGTCTTGGAGCAACTCTCTCGGCCAGGCGACCCTTCGCGGGAAAATGAATGTTGTTATTTTCGGGCCGATGCAGGGAAGAAACTCCAAATTGGATCGAGACACGCTCCAGGCGATAGCACCTTCCCTCCAGCGGGTCGTCAGCGCCCATGGTTCGTCTCCTGCCTTTGTCTCCTTCTGTCCGTTACGCTAAAAGTCGCTCTAACCGATGTATCTTCAGACTTTTCCTTACCGCCCCATGACCGAGAAACACATGTCGTGTTAGAGAGCTTCCTGGAAGCAGTACTCCCCCCAGCAAAGGTCATCAGCTCTGGGCAATTTCCGATATCCGTTTCTGTCGTTCCACCAAGGATCTTCGCGTCAGACATTATAGCTTGGGATGGTACATCGAACCAGCCTTGGTGCCGGAGGCACGAATTTCCCCTGAACGCCTTGCGCTTTGGGGCTGCGGCCACCGCGTCTTCCTACGAGGATTTTTCCGTCGCAATGCAAGGTTTTGGGTTGTACTTGGAGTTGCGGGCTGGGGCGTTGTGGTTACTCCTTGGGGATCGCGGGGAGGAAGAATCAATTTTATCCCTGGTGCCCTCGCAGCATAGTGGAAACATTCACTATGAACCCGTTCGGCTCCAGGCTGGAACCTCGATGTGAGTGATTGCCGTCGGACCGCCTTCACTCTCAACTGACCGAACTCGGCCCCGATACAGTGTTATCCGACCTGGCGTAGAGGTGTGCATGATGGCCTTGGACCACTCTATCTTCACTGGTTGTTTTTGGTATGCGTCTTCCACGCTGACTGCAACGGCCACCAGCGTCATGCGAGAATTTCTGGGGGGGAATTCCAGTCCCTCATCCTCGTCGGCTGATACGAGCAGCGCCAGACTGCCCCTACGGCGCCTTGTGCACTTCTTCCACATGGTTTACACCACAGGATTGTATCACAATCGGAGGATGAGCGACGGTACGTTTTTATTTCTCGCTATCTCGCTACCATCACGAATGGGACTGAGCGAAGCTGTTTAGAGTGCGCCCATACACCAGACCCCTCGACCCCAGAGGGGCTCGAGAATCTCTTGTCCCTCTGTAACCTGATGGAGCTCGGGAACATCTTGGCAGGTGACGATTACACCCACGGCGCAATTCCAGAGTCTGAACGGCAGGACATCATCGAGGCCAGGCGGCTCTGCAGGAGGATGGTGGACTGGGCTCGGCGGCACTTCATCGTACTCGATCAGCACACGAAGCAAGAGCAATCGCTACACGACCAAGTCTGGATGCCATACCTCGCTCGATACATCAAAGTCATCTTAGAGAGTAAATCAGTGGAAGCAAAAGGCCGACCACCCCAGTCGAACGGCGCTCAAGCAACTATTTCCACCCTCAATGCTTCGTTCGGTGGCGCCGGCTCTGAGGTTCTGCAAAGCCACATTACTGCCCTCAATTCCATGCTCGACAACGCGACCTGCCTGAATCTCCTCTTTCCCGGGTTTCGCACCATCCTCATCCAACCCCGTGAAGAGCCTCTTCCTGATGACCTAAGTGAGCCTTACCATTCCATTTTTGTCCGCAGAACGGCCTAAGTACTGAGGGAACCTCTTTAGGCCATAGAATCATTGGGGAGAACGTCACAGATACCAATTACTATAGAATTCGTTCTGGTCTGGCCGTTTCCTAATTATGTATCGCCCTCGGTTTTGTCAATATGCCCTGCATGCATCGATGCATAACTAGGCTCCTGTGTAACAATAACAGTATTCACTGTGGAATGTGCTCCATCGTGGTTCACGAAGATATTCCCAGTCAACCCCAGCGGCGACCTAGGAGGTTCGCGAGCGGCTTGAAACCACGGCCACGTGTTTAGCAGAGCAGACACCTACCTCCGGGATTATCTCCAAGGCTTTCGTTTTGTAAGCTCTAAATCTGCGCGGTAGCTAGAACATGGGTTGCATTGGACGTGCTCCGGGGTACAGAATACACAGATCTTGACAGGAACCTACTGGGCGACGATCGGGCAGACTAATCAGGTGACGTGTGGCGGTGCCGGCGCTTAAGCGCAGAAGGGCGTAGGAGAGCAAAGAAGGAAGAAAACGGTCATCTTCGCATCCGCCCAGCTCGTGCCCGGGTCATCCCTCAATTCCCCAGCTCACAACCCATACGAAGGGCATTCTCGCGGTAACGACATTGACAATTGGGCGTGGGGCAAGAAGATGACTCTCCGACCATGATGTCCAGGGGTCGCTACAAGACCTGCTCAGAACGCTGCACAAGATAAATAAGTAAGACGGATCGCATTTTGTCGGTTCGTAAGTTTACTACAACTGCGTATCAACCCAAGCTCTGCCCTTCGGCCCCTCTTCCTACGGCACTCCGGGCTTGTGGTAACTCGGTGCGTACCCGACTTGGGTCGACAGAGAGATAAGAGGAGAGGCCGAGGAACGTCTTGAGAAGAAGAGGGAGGCCGAGGAGAGGTGGGCAGAGTAGACGGCGAGTGTTCTCTCAGCCCAACGCAGAGTATCTAGAGGATGTGGTGCGCGGCGGTAATCAGGTTAGGTCTTGGGAGAGAATCAGGAAACGGGGGGGGCTCACCTCTGCCGATAGCCTGCCTGGCGCTGGTGTGTTCGTGCTGTGCTCAGTGCGATGGTACCCCAGAGCCAGCGAAAGCGAGACCCAGCTGCTGGAGTTGGGTTAGGCCGAAGACAGAACAGAGAAACAGGCATATCTGGCTATTTACACTCGACACTAGAGCCCACTAGAGTCCGACTCTATGCTTGGTGCTTTGGTGCCATGGTGGTCCCAGTATGCATTGTACAGCGTCACCGAAGCAGTGCCATAGTGACCCTGACCATCGGTGGCAACGTCGAAGGGGAGGAAGGGAGGCCAAGGATGGAAGTTTCGGCGTCACGGAGGAGGACGACACGCGACGACGGCGACTGAGCGCTTTGGAGAACTCCTGTGCAGTTGATCATTGAATATTTCCCAAGCCACCAGCCACCGTGGCGGTGTTCATCGCGGACTCAGTTGCTCCCTCCTCATCGAGCCTCATCGTTGCCAACAACGACCACGACAAAGTGGCCACAGCTCAAACTCCTCCACACATGGCTCGTAGTAGGTGAGGCTCAGAGTATGGAGGCCACCCCCGCCTCCTTTCCTGACTCCGACTGACGGCATCCAGCAGATCAGCTAAGATGTGTTCGCCCTCGTCCGCTCTAAGCTCTCCCCGTTCCTGTTCAGCCATGTTCGGCTCAGATAGGGCCATGCGATAAATGGCAGGAATATGAGGAAACGTGGATCGTAACGTCGGACGGAGAGTACCCATATAGGAGTGGATACCTCGGCGATTTCGCCCGGCGCCTAGCTCCGTCGCGAATGGTACGTGGGCCAACGAGCTGACCTGTGGTACGAGGAACTGACTTCTCTCATATGGGCTCGTTCAGCTCGCGGCAGGGCTGGTGTATGCATGAACTTGGCGTTGCATGGCATGCGCTGGTGCGTGTAATTTGTCTTTTGAAACGTCAGTTGCGCTCATTATGCCCTCGTTTAGTGAGATGCATCCTGGGCCATGCCCATACACCCACGTCCCTATATCCTGCGAAGTCGTTCTAACAGTCGTTCTTCGTTGACGGGAAGCACCAGCTTCTGAGAGATTTTCTACAACGAGGCTCACCCCACCCCGGATGTAGCATCCCCTCCCACTCGCTGGCCTGTGTACATCCACACCGTATATTCTTGCCAAACCGTTTTAGGACCAAGTTCGGAAGATGTCTGTACACCGTGGCCCAATGTCTTCTGATTGCTATTGTATATTTCCATAGTATCAACACGACACAGCACTTACTCTGCGAAGCTCGTCCCCATCCCTGGAACTGATGCCAAGCCCCGAAGTACCTCTATGTTGCGCTGAAGTCAGGGAGCTTGCAATCCGACGCTCGGCCTGGCTTTGCCTTTCACCACCAGGTACGACGGTCTCATGATGTGGGAACTCTTGGCCAGATTCATGATCATACCAAGCAGGGGAGCAAGCGCTATTTCCACGCTGTTTCCATAGGAGGCGGAGATGTGTGGTGGTTTACGCATGGATATGGGCGTCCCTCCCAAATCCAGTAGCGCATGGCAATTTCCAGATGGGTATGGGCGGCCCTCCCAAATCCAGTAGCGCAGGGGAGTTTCCAGATGGGTATGGGCGGCCCTCCCAAATCCAGTAACGCAGGGGAGTTTCCAGATGGGGACTCATCAGACCCCGGCATGGTGGTTCTGCAGAACGAGGTGAGACACAGGCCCTACCACAGGAATACAGGGCTCAATTGTTTCTGGATAGAATCGACTGGGGAATTCGACGACAGATCTTCCATGTTCAGCGAAACCCGGCAGTATAACCCGAAGAGCAAAGAATGAAGAGCAAAGAATGACAACGGATAAGACGCGCGGCTGGGCATGCCAGGGGCTGCCGCCAATACGACGCAAGTCTACTACCCACTCTCTTCACTATCCAATCGATCCCCTCATCTACTGTATGAGTTTCCGGGGCGACCTCTTGCAGTCTCAGCCCCAGAACTTGGTTGAGGGAGTGGGCGTGGCGAACAAGAATCGGGGACCGCGGATTCTGCCTTCCCTCCCCGCCACCGCTACCTCCACCCCGACTCGCGACTTTACACCCCTCCTCAAGTGCCAGGCAAGGTGGCTAGGTCTCAACGTGCTTGCTACCCTCTCCAGCAAAGAGGAGCGTGGTGACTTTTGGAAGCGCTATCGAGAAATTGTGGCTGTTTGGGACGATGTCCCGTTTCTTGTGGATGGCGAATCATGGCCAGTCGAGCAACGGCGCCAGGTACTTCCTTTGCTTATCATAAACCCAGATTGTCAACGCTCATCCTCATCCTCATCGTCCCGTTATTTCCTAGCTTCTGGTTGACTACATCGAGGACAGTACGCGAAACATCCGGGGCCGTCGGACAGGCAAGTACGACCGGAACTGGCGCCGTTTTATGAGTCTCAAGTGGCACGGCCGTTTCAAGGTGAGTGCGAATATCTCTCCCCTTTCTCGGTTCTAACGTTCGCCTAGGAAGAATGTCTCAGAAAAGTAAACGATCCTGTCTGGCGCGTTCGTTTACTCGAGGAGGAGCGGCAGAAGACAATCGGGTAACCCGTCCGGAATGCGAAGCGGGCATCTCCATCTCTGATGCTGACAAATTTAGGCGAGGGCAACGCCCATTTGCCTCGTGTAAACGCAAACTCATGTTCTCCCTCTCTCTCTCTCCTTTCTCATTAGTGATATACGCTCAGATACCACGAGATATTTAGCGACAGTCGAGGCTATGAGGCGTGCAGGGCCTGTTCTTGCGTGCCTCTCTTCCGATCGACCGTAGCCTCTCCCCTCATCTTTCTTTCACATGAACTATTCACTTCCTTTGTCCCCTTTTTGCATCTGCGATCCCCAAGCTCCGTATCTCGTACCGTACAGTACCTGTAACTTTCTCCTTTTCTCCTTAGGCTCTACGTCACCCCCACTTTCCCCTCCTTCACCCTTCACTCCAGATGTAACCACGATGTGGCCACCAACCTATTTTTTCGACGAGCCCTCGAGCCCATTTCAGCGACCCCCTGAGCAGCGTCTCCTGCACGCTTACACCAATGACCATTACCATCATGAGTCCTGTGAATGTCGACTCATGATCAGTCTACTAGTAAGTGCTTAAGCGCCCGTAATACATCATAATCATGATCATCACGATCATATCGCCAATCAGTCCCACGATGCTGGGCAATGCCCTGTGACCGTAACCGAGTCCCACATTACCTCTCTCTCTCTCTCTCTCTCTCTCTCTCTCTCTGGCTCAGGACTCCTCGCCCTAGCAAGCTGAACCGACGGCCCTGCCGCCCAAGCCACCCTCGCCTCTGCGCGTGCTCACGCCTGGCCCCGCACCTGCCTGCCATAAGCCCGAATTAGGACTTTGGTGCTGGTGAGCAGCTTAGGGATGTAGGAACTGTCTAGGGCTAAGTATTCAGCGTGGAGGGGGGGTGGGGGGGTTAGTGGGTTTAGTGTCGGTGTCGGTGTCTGTGGTCATGCGGATTATTGGGAAGACTTCGTGAGTCGTTCGCTTCACGTTCACCCTTCCCTTTCCCATCTTCCCGACATATAAGTACAATTCTAACTGACACAATGTCACAACGTATGCAGAAAAAATTGGAGTAGGCAAAGTGCTCGTCTCCCGGCTCTGTCTCTTCCATTATATCGCTTCGTCTCATTGACGAGACCCTCGCCGCCTGCTGGAAACCCGCCGTCCTTTACACGATCAACCTCTTCCCCAGGACGGCAAAAACCTCAGACCTAATGAGAGGGTCACGACGGTTGAGCTGCGCCCCGTTTCCCTTGATGAGTTTTGGTTTGGTCTGACCGTTGCTTTCGGCCCCCCTTTCCCCTTCAAGTTCTTCCTTCTTCTCATTCTACCTCTCTCTGCTTGCCCTTTGTTCTCTCTCCAACCGTCAGGTTGGCTTGTCTTATACGGGGCTGTGTATATGAAGAGAAGATGAATAAGGATAAAGTACCAACGCATGCAGATACCTCGACAACAACTCTTTCGGTCAATTCGGAACCGGGGCGGAGCAGATCCTGCAGGGCGCATTCCTCAACTACCCCAATCACCAGGCGATTACCTGGGGACGAGCATGTTGGCGCAGCTGGGGTGGCGCCATTCTCCTATCTTTCAACCTCCTTTCATTTCCATCCACGATTCATGCTAGGCGGATGGGGGTTTAACAGAGAAAGTGAGAGATTGTTAGGGCTGACGACGACGACCGCCCCTCTTTCTACGCAGGTCAACCTCCCTTTCGTCATGGTCAAAACCGACACGGCCTCCTGCGGCAGGCATGCGGATCCTCGACTATGGCACGCAGATGTCGTATAGTTAGTTACCTTTCGAATGGGCCGTCGCATGTAGATAGCTAGAATGCGTTTATAATCCGTGGATTTGCGAATGTCTTGTGCTCTCACGGTTTCGAGTTGGTCTTGGGTGAGCGGAGTCGCCGTCGTTCTCCTGGAGACGCCCGACTTCCTGATGACGGACCCGGATGGCCTTTCAGATTTAATACGACAGTGAGGTCTACTAGTACTGACTCACCACCCCCGTTCAGACCTTTGGATGTCCCGATCATAATCAATGTCACAAACTCTGGGACCTCCACTCGCTACTCGTTTCGTATTTCCACTTGTCTCGTCTGTTAGGCTAGTGGAGGCTGGGGTCGGAAGGTGGACTCACATCCTCCCTCAGACACGTCACTTGGAATGGGAATAAGCCAATACATTCTCGGAAGTTGGGGCCAGAATAAAGCATAATGGGTAGAGCGGTACATTGTTATAGTTACAAGGCTATAATGTGAAAGGATAGACTGAAGATTTGAACCAACCAACAACCGTATCATCCAGACTTGGGGCGCACAAACAGGCCAGCGAATGGGTCATTACCGGCACTAGATTCCCCCGGTGAAGTCCTCCTCTTCTTGAACTCCCTTTCAAATTCACCGTATGTGTCCCGGACATAGGCTTGGACCGTGTAGTTGATGTTTGGGGGGGTATACACCTTCGCATGTTCGCGACACATTGGGCAGGAATAAACGAAGAACCCGTCATCAGGATTCTCCCCGTGGTGTCGCAGGGCCCTCTTTAAACGGAAGCGCTGAGCGTCCGTAACGGGTATCGCCCGGCACGCTTTCATTGGATGGTTGAAACATTGGGATCGGATGTTCTCGAGTTTGGTAGACAGTTGGGATTCAAAGTGTTGTCTGAGGCAAGACCCGCAAAAGGTATGTCCACAAGAGAGGCTGGGGGGTTTTATATGAGCATTGGAAAGGCGTAGTACACTGGGGCACCTACGTGAATGGCGACCACATCAGAGTCATACATATGGTGCATGTGAAGTATGCCTCGAAGGTATCGATCGTCTGTGGAAGGGCATCGTTTATATCATAAGAACATGTATGAATTGGGTGCAAGTGACGGGTTCTCACCTTCTTGGCGATAGTTTCTGAGGCTCGGGTGGTATCCCTTGGGTAAGGACTTGGCGCCTTCGGCCTGAAGGGGGGGGAAGCCCGAGAGCAGGTGCTACGTGATTGAGGGACTTTGTAAATGGGAACCTGGGCCAGCCGGTGCGACACAAGTACAGTCGAATCCGCGAAGGAGACATGCTTGGCGGGCCGGACATGATCTGGTGTGCCAGAGTCACGATGCGAAGTCTGCTTGAGGATGCTCTTTGACGCGGTCGATGACGCTGAAGACGATCGGCGACGTTGAGGATCCATAGGTCTCAGGGGAATGGGACTGATCAGCGTTGTGCATACTGCATACGTTATAAGGGAGGTGCTCGATCCCTGCCAGTGACCTGGAGAGGCGCATCTCGCTCAAACCCAAGATCGCACTGAAAACGCGGAATGGGGCAAGCGGGAAATCACAATCCTGTCGATCAGCCATGATTGCCCCCGTGCTCCGTACGCTCACGGATCCGGATCCGATTGGATCTGGTTCCGTGCCGGCGGTGACCAAGGGTCTCCAAGGGTGACCACAACTCCCAGTACCGACCTGTACCAACACGAGCGAAGAGTGTGTGTTCCAAGAGGTGGCAGATCGTGGAATTGGAGATCTAGACGTTGGATCTGGAAGTATTGAGACCGTGCTGATGCCACCTTGGGGATGTCCGAGCCTCGGCACAAGCGGCAGCTCCCAAAATATGATGAGGTTTGGCTGCAACCGTCGACGACCTTATTGAGGTAGGAAGAGAACATACGGGGGTCGAACACATCTAATACACATCTAGAAATATAATCTGGGGTCCCAATCGCAACCCCCGTCACAAGAGGCCGGATTCGAGGCACACTGTCTGTAAGCCCGTCTGTGGGGCAGTCGAGGCCATCGAGAGAGCGCCATTGCAGCACAGCACTTGCGTCCTTTAAAAGGATCAGAGTTCGTGTAGCTTACTGTCGCCTTAGGGCCTATTCGGAATGCGGGAAGCTAGGCGTACGCCTACGCCTACAGCCAAAAATCATCAAATTCAGGGTCCCATAGGCGGACGGCACCGTCTAGGCGTACGCCTAGCCACGATTTCCCCGCCAAATTCTAGGCGTACGCCTAGGTAGCCGGACATTCCGAATAGGCCCTAAGTTACTCAAGGGTGTTCTGCACCGTAGAGTGGGCGTATGTCGAAATATCGCTGGTAGTTGTTGCGGCGAGGAGGGGAGATGCCGAGTCTGCCGTAACGAGGCCTGTGACAAACACTCACAAATTTGTGAGAAACGGTGTTGAGATGCTGGGATCTTCCGCCCCTTGGTGTGCACTTTTGCTCCTTGTGTTGCATCCCGTTGCACCCTGCTTCTTAATTCATCTACCTCTCTATCCGCTGGTAGATGCTTGATCATGATGAAGCCAATCCCGCACGCTTAACAGTCACCGAATATGCTAGATCGGAATCTACGATGCAGGGGCGTCCCATGCCACCTCCTCCCGTCCTGTGTATCCGCCCTGTAACCTAGATCTATCGACACCTGCGCTAGCCACGACATTGGACGAATTGCGCTTTGTATCGTGACCTCGAAACTGAACGACAACTTGAAGTGGTCGGCGAGAACCAAAACGTATTGGGATATTTTCGCACTCTGATCAACCATGCTTGTTTGCCGGAATTGCCTTTCCACTTTCAAGCTTGCTCTCATTCCCCACTATCACTGATCATATACTTGGGCACTTGGATTCAGTGGTCGTCGTCGCCCGCTGATAGGCGATCTTGGATCTGCCCACCGACACGGAACCAACATCTGCTGCTATAAAAAGCACACGGCTGCACCGTACTGCACTGGCGACCTACCACATTCCCCAGCAGCTTCCGCCTCTCACCCATGACTTCTCGGGATCTGGTAGTCTGCCAGTGTATCCTATGCCTGCAGAACAACCCGGAGGGTTGCCAAGTCTCGAGCGTCCTGCGTTCTCGCCATCGGAAGGTCCAGGCCATGAATGCGACCTTGCATTTCTTGGGCCAGACGGAGCCGGCGCTCCCAATGTTTGACTCGAAAGATCCCGACCGCAACGATTCAACATCCTCTCGGGCGCTCGAAAATGAAGGTAAGCGCTCAGACCCCCAGCTGGCTCCACGTGTCAATGTTGACGGCCGTATGACCACCGGCAGGGGGCAAGGCTCATGATCATGACCGGACTACGATGGGGAATATTGTTCAGCATCGCTCAACGCTCAAAAATGTCACACTCTCTGTCATCCGGGAATCCAACTCTATATCACGCCCAGAAACGCTACGCTTCATCGGAAGCCCTTCTTTGGAGCGACATCAGGAAATCTGCTGGGAGAAGATCCAAGAGGAGCTAGACCTTCATTCCTCAGTGGCCAAGTTTTACAAATACAACTTTATCTTGAGCGAAGCCCCTGAGAACCAAGAGTTCTCTCGATCTGAATCCATGCTAAGGGGTTCGCTGCAACAGATTGACGCTCTCACCTATATGCTCGGCCCTGCTTCGAAGAGCAATCAGACCATGCTGGACAACGCTCAAACACTGCGACGTGTGGCGGTAGATGCTCTCTCTCAGCTCCTGGCGTGGAAGCGGGACATATGGGTGGAACAGGGGACGACGACGAAAAACGGCCCTGGACTAGAGAATAGGGGGACCTCTCAAGCCATCGGGACTGTGGACACCAGTGAGTCAATCAACCGTCTGAGCGTAAATGTGGTCTGAAACTGCTTTCTGCCCAGCCCGATTCCTTGTGACGGCAAAGGGTCTGCAGTACCACCCACTAGTCCTGTCCAGCATTGTTCACGTTGTCATTTCGAACCTTGTCTTCGGCCTCCCTCACAAAGGATGCGAGGCCCTCCTCCACGGGTTTCGGGACCATACCCAAATCTCCGTCAATTACAGTCGAGGAGAGTTGTCCTCCAAGCTCCCGGGATGTATTCCCAAAACCCTCACCGGCGCCTTTCAACATCTCAATCTCAACCCTTCGTTGCATCAGTACATCGTCTGCCCCCACTGTCACTGCCTTTATCCTGCTGTTCAACCTTATCCTATGCGGTGCGTCAACCGACCAATCCCGAGGGCGCCCGGATGCCAAACTTCTCTCCTCATGCAACGACGAATCAATGGCAAGCCTGTGCACACTCCCATCAAGACCTACCTTCACCAGGGCTTCAAACAGTGGTTAGCACGTTTACTGTGCCGCCCAAGCATTGAATCCATGATTCGGTCGAGCCAACACCCACACCCATCCGGTCAAGACGGAACGGTGACGGACATCCTGGGCTCAGATGCCATCCGGGGCTTCTTGGGCACTGACAACTTGCCGTTCCTCCGCCCAGTGAATGGGCAATATCGCCTGATTTTCGCTCTGTCGGCTGATGGCTTCAATCCACTCACGAACAAGCAGGCGAAGCAAGTTCGGAGCTCCACCGCCATCTATCTCATTTGCTTGAATCTTCCTCTTGCTGTCCGCCAACTCCCGCACAACATGTATCTCGTCGGTGTGGTCCCTGGGCCGAGAAAGTTGAAAGAAGGCGAGATCAATCATTATCTTGACCTCGTCGTCGACGACTTTACGGCTTTCTGGGACCCTGGGGTATCCTTCACATCGACAGCTCTCAACGACCATCCAACTCTCTGCCTTGCCGCAATTATCCCTATTATCTGTGATGCTCTAGGGGCGCGCGAAGTGTCTGGTTTCCCGCCAATAAACTCGATGCAGTTTTGCATTTTCTGTCCCCTTCCGCTTTGTGAGGTTGAGAACTTTGACTTCACGAAGTGGTCGAAGCGGACTTGCGCAGAGCACCAGGCTCTTGCAGAAGAATGGCGGTCAGCAAACGGTGCCACTAGGCTTACCATGCAGAAGGCTCACCACCCAGCACGATACACCTCCCTGCTACGCCTCCCCTACTTCGATCCCGTCAGCTTCACGACCATTGACACAATGCACCTCCTCTATCTTGGTCTTTTTCAGCGACATTGTCGGCAAATCTGGGGGATGGATGTCAAGCTTGAAGACGGAGATGGCAGCAAACGCGGGCATGGATCGACGCCTCTACCGCCTTCCGACGAGGACATCGAGGCGGGGCGACTAATACTCATCTCTGGAAGAGTCGAGAGATTCTATACTTGCAGAATCAAAAAAGACGTGCTGTATCAGCTCTGCGAGGAGAACGGTCTGCGCACTGGTGGAAAAAAACGCGATCTAATTCAAGAACTCAAAATACTCGTGAGTTCGCTCGCTCTTTTGCGCGACATGTTGGGTTCTCACCACATCTGTGACGTCTGGCTCAGGTCGCCCAGCGTAGTCAACCCCTGAATGCCCATGCAGACGAAACTAACCCCACCCCCGGCGTATCGGCACTTGGGTCCCATGATCAGCCTCAGTCCTCCCATATCGCGAAGCAAGACCTCGATCTCCGCGACATGCCTACCATCACCGAAAAGGTTAAGTCCGAGTTCCGTGTCACAGAATCTCGGTTAGCGAAGAACATGTCCCTCAAGAAATGCTCGAATGACCCGCTCAAGCTTATGTGTTATCTGCGTGGGCTCAAGTTCGAGCACCAAAGTCCCGTCAAGCTGGTCATGATTGACGCTTTGTTACTCTGGGTAAGTTGAATTCTAGGCGAAATCTGAGGCTAGAACGCGTTATACTCAGCCTCGCTTCCTCCGCCGCTGTACTATTGCTCACGTCTTCATTCAGCGTCAAGAACAGACGAAGATAGGCCAATGGATCCCCCGCATGGACGTCTCTCAACTCGAAACGCTTGCGGCTGCTCAGAAAAACGTGGATAGAAGGGGCGAAGAAGTCACTTTTGCCGCGGACCCGCTTCCGACAGCTGCCGAATCGGCGACACACAAGCCCAAGCCACCCAAGCCGAAACCCAAACGCCTCAAGTCAGCCGTTCTTGGGTCAAGAGTACTTGGTGCCTACGTTGTGGACCGGCAGAACATGGTGCTACCATCGTGGATCACGGCCCCGCCAGCAAAGGCGGGGCACGCAGATCATGGAAAAATGAGTGCGGACCAATGGAGGGTGTTCTGCACAGTCAACCTGCCAGTAACCTTGATTCGATTATGGAGCCCCCGACAATCCGAGCCTCGTTGGTACCAGATGCTCCTGAACTTCCTTGATATGGTCATTGCCGTCGAAATCGCTTCCCTGGTGGTCACGTCTCCGGCACTCATTGCCCAGTACGAGGCCCTGATGCATAGATACTTGGAATCACTCAAGTTGATCTACAAAGATGCACCGATCGTTCAGAACCACCACCTCGCGCTGCACGTTGGCGACGTCATGCGAGCCTTTGGACCGACGCCTGGATTTCGGGCGTATGCCACAGAGCGCTTCAATTATATGCTTCAACGGGTGAAGACGAATCGGCACGAACTAGGTACGTAGTGTGCTCACACTGTGCTACTGGCCTGTGCTACCATTGCCCACATTGCTAAGATAAGTGTTCCATTCAGGGGAAATCGAGATGACCATGACCCGGTCTGTGTGCCGTGCGTCAAACCTCATCGGCCTCCTTGAACACCCCGGCGCCGTACCAAAATCCATGGATGAGACTGTTTCCCGAATCCTCAAAGGGGATCAACGGGGTACAAGAGTTAACGACGTCCCCTTGGGTGGCCCTGACGAAATACGAGACCTCCCACGGCATAGAAACCCGAGCAGACAGCAGGGACGACTCGATGACCACCTCCTGGAGCGTCTTGCGGGATATCTCAACCGCAGTGGCTGCAACAGCCCAGCCGGAACACGCTACGTGCCCTACCATGGCCAGAAACGTCCTGCGGATATATACCTGCACTCTGAGGCGACGTTCCTTCGTCTGCTTGTCGTCGGCGGAGTATCATATCGCCCCTGTAGGAACTCCATGGGATCTAGCCACGTTCTAGTGAAGAGAGATGGCCATTCTCAGAAACCTGCTGTAATTCAGACCATCTTTCGCCATTCTCGACACTCCCGTCACGGTATCACAGAGGAACCATTCCTTGCCGTTCGCTTCCTCCAAGCCTTGATGCAATCCGAGCAAGATCTGGACCCTTACCGGAAGGTGAACAAGTATTACGGCCATGCGTTGTGCCCATTCAAGGATGTATTTGGTAGTCTCTGGAGAGTGGACACGGAGGAGGAAACCACCATCATCCGACCAAACCAACTGATCTGCCACTTCGCATGGACCACGATGAGTGTGCAGTCAATACCCGGTTTATGTGCTCATGTCCAACCACTCAGTAGGGTGCGTCATGTCCCTCCTCGCTATAACCATAAGTTGATCCGCTTTGGACTCACTGACACCCGGTTTCCAGCTGAAGACACAGTTCGAACTGAACGAGTGGCTCGACGAAGGTGACTCAGACATCGAAATGCATGGCGCCGAAGAAGGAGGAGATGGAGAGGAGAGTGCGCCAAGCCTCTCGTCACCGGACTTTTGAAAAGTCTCCATGATCAGATCTCAGATGACTTCTCCCTCGCTCGTACTTGGTAAACTACTGTCATGCAGTAGTGAATAGAGAGCTACGTCGAAGCTTGAGCTAGGTCCTTAGGCTCCGCTCTAAGAGAGCGTGTGAGACAAGTAAGGGGCAAAAGGCGGGAGGATCCCACCACAACCCAACCCTCACGATCACCAACAGAGCCCAAGGTTAGATTGGTCGCACCTGGGCCTCGTGAAACAACCCCCACACATGAAGTGGGTGGTTGGATAGAACACCTTTAACCCTTAGAGCATGTTCGCGCGGTACGGTTGCCAACCCAAACTACTCATGATCCAGGGGTCGTCGGCCCTTACTGTCCGGAGGAGTTGCGTATGGGTGCGTTCTAGAGGTCCGATATTTGGTCTCTCCAGAGGGTGTTACATTTTTCGTTCGGAACGTGGACACAGAACACCCGATGCTGAAAGTTCGAGGGATAGGATAGGTGGAGGTGGGGCGCCAAGATTTAATCCTTCGAGCCTTCGTGGTTAAAAGGTTTAATGTCGCTCTTATAAAATCCCTCCCTGCCGCCGCTGGGCGTTTAAATTTGACGCCCATGTTCATAATGGTCGGGAAGCTTTTTTGGATAGTTACATTATCATAACCAGTATGCGGTATGGATGATGTCCGGGAAAGGCTAAGCATTCACTCTAACTCATAAAAAAGTCTGGGACAGTGTCTGAATGGCTAGGTACAACTGCCTCGAACTTTGAGAGAGCTCACGGATCGCCTCCCTCAGGCTCGAAATGCTCTCCAGTAGTGCGTCTTGACTCGCAGCCGGGGGGGTCTAAATATGGCATCACTATCCCCGCCAGGACTCCCTGGAATATAGTCCTGTGCTTACCAGAGCCGTCGAGCTGTAAGCCGACGTTGTCTGATCGTGACAGTCAGTGGCATTCATTGCCATTGCGCGATCTTCGAAGATGAATTGATCATCCAGCCAGGGGATTGGACAAGGAAAACAGTTTGTGGTGGGCAACTCTGAGGGGAAATCGTGAGATTCGGATAGTCGGCGGGGCCAAAGGGCGGAGTTGCTCACGGATGGGTACCGAGCTCGACGACAATGATAGACCATTCGCTTGTGGGTCTCCATTGTTGTGCCTCTCCCAGCCGATTAGCTCATACCCAACTCCAATGCGGCAAGGGTGGGATTGGTCAACAAATTGGTCTATGAAAGGACCACCATAGGAGGACAAGGGGGACGGGTCAGTAATTTCGT
Source organism: Coprinellus micaceus (assembly GCA_951394405.1). Taxonomy (NCBI): domain Eukaryota; kingdom Fungi; phylum Basidiomycota; class Agaricomycetes; order Agaricales; family Psathyrellaceae; genus Coprinellus; species Coprinellus micaceus. The sequence goes on along the minus strand of OX596334.1, from coordinate 1,720,934 downwards.
CCTCGTCCGTGGGCTGACCCCTGGTTGTATCGCTTGGACCCGAAGGAGAGCCAGGCTGGCCTGACCGAATATCGAAAGGTTTGTGAAACGCCTCCCGCGGCTGGGGCAGGGTCATTGAACAACTCCCATTGGGAGCAGTGGCCGGGCCTTCGGTAGATGAGGGATTGCAAAGCATAGTCACGATCAATGTGTTCAAACCAGGGGAGGAAGGCAGACCGAGTTTCGAGTCGAGGCTTGAAATAATCCCCTTTTATACCACTCTGCGACTCGGACCTGAGGAACCAATCATATCACGAGCCTCTTATGAAATATGAAAGAAAGTGGAACTTCGGGACATTCCCGATGGAGAAGCGCCGTCGGCTTGGATTCTGTGGGAATGTACGAACGCCACACACGCGTTTGTATCTAGATTGGGTCGAGTATGCACTCCGTGACTTGGAGTCCGTTTCCGTTTCACGCACACTGCTTCGCCACCGTGGCCTCCAAGCATATCCCACGTCAGCCGGACGGCTGCAGGAAATACTCAGACCCTATGACATCACCGACTCCCCGCGACTAGCAACGGGATGCTATCACTATCCGACGCCCACGTTTACTGCCCCGTCCTTGACTCCGGTACGAAGGTGGGACCAATGCGAATGATGATGAGTATCCGCGACGTCTGGGTCCATCATGCGCGAAATCCAGGTGGGTTATCGTTGCCGTCCCAGGGTGAGAGAAGGAGGGGGTAGTAATCAGCACGGTCCGTTTCACGATACCCGACAAACTGCTCGATAGACGAAGGCATGGCAATGGTGCAGACCTGTTGACAGTGCACGATCTCAAGGGAACCTAGCTCATGTTCACATTCGCGGGCCGTGGATGGTCCAAGAAGGCGATGAATGTCAGCTCCGCATTGTCTGCGATCTGCAGGACATGCCTCCAAAGCCAGCCAAAGCCTCGGCGACAGGGCTACCACCTTGCACCCCGCGCTCCGACTGGCAAGAATCGAATGAAATAACCAATACTCCAGAACGTCCAGGGTTCAACTTATTTCATCGCTGGTTGGTTGACGGAAGAAGCGAGGTGGTCTCCAAGGTGATCACTTCTTCAAACATATCGACCTTCTTGAGCAAGATTCCCCACCTAGACATCGTCGGTGAGATCTAAATCAACTCTCTGGGCCATTGAGACGTCGCTCAACCGTCCCCTTACCACCGCCGCCGGTGTATCATGAGTGGGACGTCAAGCTCTGGCCCGTTCCCCTTAGCATTTGATTTCAAAGGTGCACCTCGCCACCCACATTTGGCGCTGACGATGATTATGATCAAGGTCGAACACCACCGTCACTTGGATCGAGGACTAATTGGCATCTTCCTAAAACAATCTGAACGAAACAGGCACCCAGTTCGCATATAGAACCCTTTTCCCTGCCTCCTCCTCCGCCACGAACTGGGCTGGATATTCAATGAACCCGTTCTCCCTGTACCACTCCCGGTAGCTCACTTTCCATTCTCCATCTCCGACTGCCTCACCGTTTGCAGCGCCTCGACACTTCCCACCGCGAAAGCGCATTCTCAGGCAATGCTGGTCCGTCCAACTCCGGTTCCGATGCGGGTCAGTTGGGTCGAAAGTGGGGTCCTCATCCCGACCTTGGACGAAGGAGTATCCCCTCCTCTGGTACTTCACAACTGCTGACACCTCCCGTTTCACGGCCCGAAGGGGAGGCATGGTTTGGGCATTCATCAGTCCTACATCGATTAGGGTCAGCGAATCTATTGTCCTGGTTGGCAGGGAAGAATACCTTTCCCACTCAAGGTTAGGGATGGGTAGCCGCAGACCACGGTGTCGCTCGAAATGAAGTTCATGACGATGGTCGAATGGAAGAAGGCTATTGGGGCGACCGCGGAGGACGACTTTGATTGGATGACGTTGAGCTTGTCCCCGGACAGTTCGTGTTGTAAAGTGAAAACCGTTTCGATGCAGTTATTGGCGTCGAGCTGAACGGAGGAGACCTCGGGGGTAATGCAACGCCCATTCGGTGCGTCGCAAGCCACTGGAGCACACGAGTACGACTTGCAGCTTTGCACAACCCGATAGTGGTGCCTCTCAAACCAAGACAGCACATTTTGAACTTCCTGCTTGGGGCAATAGAAGTCCAAGTCATTGGCTTCCCATTGGCATGTATCTATCGTCTTCAGAGCTGCCGATCCTGAGAGTACTGTCTTCGTTTTACACATCATCTTCAGTGTCCTGGATGGGCTAAGGTGGAATCGGAAAATGGCATCATGCACCCGGACCTTCAGACCGCGGCGTACGAGTCCCCGAAATTGTTGAAATTGAGACAGATACCTCAAGTCGTTGAGAGGCAGGTAGGATAGAGCTTTGACCTTGAGGTAGTCCAGGGGCAAACAAGATATTATCTTCATTTTCTTCTCGTTCGAGATTGCGCGAAAGAGAAGCCCTTGACGTACGATCATTCAGCTTTTACTATCAACCCTCAGGGGAGGGCCAGACCCTCACCAAGAACTGTCGAGCCTGGGCTCCTTCGGATATTCAGCCATTTCTCGTAAAATAGCCGCCCGTATTGCTGGCTTATGTACCACAGTCTCAGCATGCTCCCATGGGCTTGCCCGACTGGGCCCACTAGCTCTGGAACGGCGAAGTAAGCACCTACGAGGGTTAATTAACCAATTTCAGAGACACGTACCTAGCGAGGCCATGATTCATACAGTTTCACGTTCCGCTGTGGCTTCAGGTGAGGAAGGGATCGGGTTTCACCAAAACGCGAGAATATCTTAAGTACTAATCATCATGGAGTGCAATGCAACGAACCGTGTGTCCATTCTTCTCCATTGTTGGTAAGGGCAGACATAGGCAGATCTGGAACCAACGCGGCACCGGCGACCTTCCATGGAGGTTGCTGTTTGGCAACTTGCCGGTGAACGATTCAGGTTCGAATTCATGATCACTGCTCAGGCCCAGTACTCGGTTTGTCCACGATCTCCGTATGGAAAACACCCGTACGCCACCCGCTTTGGGTCGCCACAGTCCTCCGTAAGGAAACCGCCGTGCGCTACTCGGTTTGGAACAATGAACAATGACACTACCCCATGTAGCACCACTCTGCACCACTCAGTTGGGCATCAAATCGAATATGCCTAAGGTACCTATCGCCGAAATCCAGCACCCTTATGTAATCATAGGCTTGGCGCCAAGAGCGCAAAATCTGGGAGGTTCAAAAAGGTTCGACCCCCTTGGGTGGGCTGGGTCGTCCCAGGGAAATGTACCCAGGGGTCATATTAGTGCTAAAATATACTTTATTAACCCAGGGCCCATAAATTGGCCACACAGAAGGGGTTGGCGGAATCACCTGCGTCCTGGCAGAGGGGGAGGGGTTAACCCTAACCTTAATTTAGGTCACGTGATGCGCAAAATCTGGAGGACGAAATTTCGAACCCACTGCCATTCGCGCTGAAAACGCGTTTTATGCCGTTTCCGAAGGGGTGAAAAATTTCGGACACTTAACCTAACTACGCCCCCAGTTTACATGTAATTAAAATTTTTCTTCCTGAGGATTGTGCCCAGCATCTCTCCAAAGGATCCCCAGGAGTCAAAACAATTTAAAGTGTCAATGTCGTGGAGGAGTTGCGCTCGTCGTCGTGCGCCCATTTTGGCTTATGAAAGGGGGTGTGGGATTTCGCTGATAGGTACCTTATGTAGCACAAGGCAGCCCCAAAAGTCCGACTGCATTAGCGCCCGTTGGTCTGGGTAATAGCCCCCGCGAATCGTCTGTCGTGGGAAGTGCGGGGGTCACGCCGTACGGTCCCGCCAGTCATCATCACCCCTGTCCTGGCGCGCTCTGAAACTCGGGTGAGTGGCCTCCCTTTTTGTGTTCGCGCTACAATCGCATTCGACGGGTCATATGCTGTAATGGACCGCTTCTCAAGTCTGAGTTTGGGTCACTCGGTGAGCTGCCCATCCAAAGCCTGATGAAGAGACTGACATTATTTCCAGTTGCTGATGCTTGAGCAAGCATCAACCCTCATCAAGTTCTCGCGGCAAAATATCCGTTTCAGCCCACCGACCTCCGGCCCCTCGACGTCGCGCCCTCATATCTCCGCATCCCACCCCCCGCCGACGATACCATCCAACATACGGACCACACTGGGACGCTGGGATGTCTCTCGATAGGAGGGAGGCAGCCGTGTCACCCATGGAGTGCTTGCACATACTCAGGAAAGTATGGGAGCAGTGCAAGGCAATCCTCATTGCAGTCCCGCCTTTGTCCGTCAAGTTTGTCAGCATTGGAGCGCCATAATCCATCACCTTCACTTCGTCGCCGTATGCACTACCCAAGGGCTTGAGCCAGCAAGAGCCAGGCATTGCCTTTCCGTGCTCGGTGGTGTTCTGTCTTTCTTCCTTCAACCGCCGTTGGAAGCGCTGGTGAAGCAGGACAGTGTCGCTACGGTTGAGTTTGCAATGGACCTCTGGAGCGTGGGCTTCGATCAAGAGCGAATTGCTGCGGTTCCCGAGGCCGGCACATGCGGACTTGCGCTCTTCTTCGCCTCAGCTCTGGATGACGAAATCCTCTCCCAGGTCATTATCGACATTTTGCCGACCCCACGTCGAGCTACCTCAATTTTCAGCTCCCTCTCAAGAGGACTCGTCGTTCTCGCTGGCACAGTATCACATGAAGGCGCTCGCGCTCGCGCTCCAAAGCAGATGCTTGGCACATTTGAGAGGTATGCAGAGCGGCAATCTGTCGACTTTGGAATGGAGTATGGTGCTCCCTGCTGCGAGAGCCTACTTTGACGGTCTACTTGCTGGTTCTCCTTCAGGTATGCAGGAGAGGTGCCGCCATCTGGGTACTTTTGCCACCTTGGAAAGGCCCTTGGAGCCATAGGACTTGATGCCGAGATGTTCTTGCGGAAGCTCGAGCACCTCCTCCATGGAGGCACCACCACACTCTATAGATGCCTGCGGGAGGTCACAGCTGATGCTACTGGTCACAAACTTGCCCGTTTCTTCCTCGTTTACCTGACGTCCTATCTCCCACATCCCGAGGTCAGCCGTATCATCGCGCATTCCCTCCAAACCCTCGGTAGGGATCCATGAAGAAGATCGCCAAAAGGATTGTGGAGGCGTACACTGAGACGCCCATGGGTAGCATTGCGTATACCTCGCCTTCTTTTATAGCCTTCCAACTTCCAAGGTACAAGCTCACCCTCTGTATTGATGTGCCAGGGCGCTTCCGCCCAGCGAGTCCCAGCATCATGGTAGACTAGACCAGATTATTATCGTAGTTAATAATAGTAGCCACACGTCGGGCTCATATCACTCTTTGTCCTCTAGATCTTGCCCTCAACGCTATCTCGAGGTGCCCGGCGAATCATCCAACCTCACCAGAGTAGGCCCAATCTGGACTACTCCATCGCCTTGGGCTTCAAGTACCCATCGCCCGGGCTGCCAGTGTGTGCTTCGATTCATCAGGGGAAAATGCGAGTACCCATGATCAAGCAGTTGTCGATGTACCCTTGTGTCTGTCGCTTCGATTTCTAGGCGAGGGCGGAGTGGCTGACCTGCGTCATCAGTTTGAAACGAGGTTACTTGGCTCTTCGAGCCTTGGGTAGACGAGAGAGGTTTGTTATCGCCCACCTTTTGTGCTTCCTCAGAATCCACATCGACTCCTGTGAAGTGAGCGGAGGGTTGACGGGTATCGCCTTGCCCCCTTCCTTGACCTGCCTTAACAGGCCCAAAATCCGTAAGGACCCTCAGGCGGGGTTGAAGCTTCACCCCTCCTCCGTGGACCTACTGGGGTCCCTTGAACTTTATGAAACCTATCGCTTTCTGCCCAAGTACTTCCTTCTCAGTCACAGGAAGCAGATACTCACGACACCAAACAGATACAACTGGGAAACCTCCGGCTCCTCTGACTTCGAACATCAGACCTCCCACCCGCTGGTGGGGAGAACCTTTCTCGCTGGGCCTCTGGGTAGTCTTTGAGGACGCCAACAGGAGGTCCAGACCTTCACAGCTTTATATCCTCCGTCGCGTACACAATCCTCGACGACTTGCCACAGACCCTAGAATATTGCGACGTGTCCTACCTCATTCTACTCCTGTCGACCCCTGGTCGTCCCACTCGGATTATTATGTGATATGTGGGTTTAAGGATACTTTGGTCGGTTCCTCACAATACGCACTTCAGATTTCAGCTCGATCGGGATTCGGGGGGTTCCTTACCGTGATTAGGTTACGTTTCAGGGACTGTAGTGAATGCTCCTGCAAGGGGTCTAGTCGATGTTGGGGTCTCGACCCTAGCGCGACGCATCATGGGCCCCAATATTCTTCGCCCGCTCGGTGTCATGCATGTTCAGATGCTACAGCGTGCACTGTGTCGCCTACGGGATTTTGGAGGTTGGTTGGGTGTAGCAGGGGAGAAAGCAAGGGACGTTTAGGACCTCGATGGGGAGAGGAAGATCTAGAGGAAAGCGAGCCTGGATGTCTCCCGAATCTTGGGGGTAATCTTAAGCATTGGTGGAAAAACGCAGTACGAAAGTAGCGGTCCTTCATGATATTGATGGAGTGGATGGAACCGGCGTGGAGTGGGGGGACACGGTATCGAATACAGAAGAAGTGATCGAGAGCAGAGGGACTCACTGGCACCGAATTATAGTGACGTCACGCAAAATAGCCCCTATTCAACGTGACGTGTCTGCCCGCAATGCGCATTGCATAGGGCTCGATGTGGGATGAAAGGCGCTAGGGGCTCTCTACGGGAAGTTTGATTTAATTTGAGGGGAATATAGTGAGGGAGATCGGAGGCGATTTTGGCATCAAACAAGTAGAGTAGGTCGTACATCGACCAGGCGCACGCTGCCGGGACTCAGCTGCAGAACAACTCGGAAGACGTGTGTTCTGGGGACATAGGCATTTAAAAGCCATGAGCGCCCTAGTTGTCCAGGGGTTAACAAATTGGGGGATAAGGAGTGTTTCATACAGAAGCCAAACACCGAATACCCCGCTCGGTTTGTGTCGCAGAATTCCACCATAGTCCATCTCGTCCCCATCCCCCTTCCTCAAGCCTTCTTTCTGCCATTTGGCTCAGATCAGCTGGGGAATGCCACACTCCACCTAGCCTCGGTCCCCACCTCCCTGCCCTTCCCCGCCAGCATACCTCCTCATCACCTACACTCGGTGTGAATGGAGCAGCAACCTGTATCCTCCTGGCGTCCGGTCGCTACATACTCTTCATCAGTTTGCCTAGTTCCTGATCTGTGGAGGGCTTCCACGCCACGATCATCGATGAGGTTGCGCTTTTGCTAGTTCTCTGGTTTCGTGGTTTCAGCGAGTTTTGTTGGTGGAGGTTTCGGGGTTCGCGAAGAGGTATAGTACCGAAATTTGAAGAGGCGAACGGGTTCTGGGGGAAAGTCCGTAGACGGGAGCGGGATGACGGGAGGCCAGGCACGGACCGGGGCATGCTGCCGAAAAATTGAGCACCCATTGGAGCTTAGGTGTGGGACTCCTCCTCCACCACCCATATCGTATGGATTATAACAATTCACCCCATCGCTTTCTTTGCTTCCTCCCCAACAGTGTTCACCTGGACTCTGGCAGGTCCGAAGAGTCCCTCGAAGATGATGATTGGGTAACGTGGGGCAAAGAACGGCGAAACAGTCTTACCTCCACCTCGGCGGATCGCAAGAGGTCAGCGTCAACGTCGATGTTGCATGCCACACAGAAAGGGGAGGGCGCCAGAGAATCCCCCGGGGAGAGAGTGGCAGGTGGCTCTGGAGATTCTCCGAGCCTGATCATAAGTGGTCGTAGACAGTGGTACCCTGTTTATCAATTGTTGAGAGATGTTGTGTCGGTCTTGGTCCCATTGCGAGGCCTGTCACATCAAGGGAAGAGGGTCAGTCAAAGTTATTCGAACGAAGAGGCCCTCGCCAGCCGGACTCTTTCTCCGGCGTGATGGCAAGTATTACGGAGGAGGATTGAAGGATATCCCTCAATGATCGCACCTCCATCTTCTAGTCAACTTCCATCCTTTAGGTCACACTGATGTCGCACCGCGTTTCTGTTGTCCGTTATTTGAGGCATGGGGAGAAGGAGGAGAATGACATTGCTGCTACGCCCATGCCCGTTCTTGCCGTGTCGCGTCATCGGAAGTCAGCGCCGTGAGGGAGATAGTTGGATATTCAATATCCTGACCGTTGGTTTCCCAGGCTATACAGGAGAAGAGTGACATGAGCACATACACCAAATACATCAAGAGATAGGGAAGGAAGTCAATAAGGGAGCTCAGTGCTCCCTCAAGGCGCCTGCCCCTGAAGGTCAAGCACCAATATGGGTTCGTAAATCCAAACCTCAGCGAAAAGACAACGGGAAAAGGAAAAGAAGATCAATTCAAGTTTCCAAGAAGATATCCATGTATCCATGTCATGCCCAAACCCAATCCTAAAATAGCACGTAACGTCGTCATGCTGGGTGCCAGCACGAGGCAACAAAGCAGCCTCCCAAATAACACAGAAATAGACGACCACCCGCACATCACCAGTACTGAATAGCCAACTCTCATTCGCCGCAAGGTCTGATGAAACAGTCACTCTAAACCCCGTCGATAGGATTCGCAAGGCTGCCTTGTCCCTGAGCTAGCACGAGACGAGTATCCATCCGTCTCTAGACAGACTCACTTTAGATGGAAGACTATTCCTTTCTGCCTCCCATTCCACCCCGCCCTGGACACACACGCCTCAGCTTCCTGTCATTCTATGCGGACATTCTGGTTGCCTCGTTGTGTTCTGAACTCTTCTTGCGGTTCCCATTGTCCTCTAGGATGGGTACAATGGGAAGAGCTGCAGCGTCGTGTTCACTACCTTGGTGCACACCTGTTCCGTAATTCGAAGTTGCTACGCCCTGAGAAGGTGGACCCTATGTGAAGACAAGATGGGTACCAGAGCCTTCGTCCGGCGTTCGAGGAGCTGCGCATGTAGCCATATAAAGGCTAAGTTGAAGGAACTGGGATCAGGGGTAGGAAAACAAGTTGAAGGAACTGGGATCAGGGGTAGGAAAACAAGTTGAAGGGGCTCGATGATGGTGGCCAAGGCGCAAGCCTTCCGCCTATTTTGATCACCGGCCAACTGGCTCCGGAAAGAGCCGAGGGACGGGCGCCTAATTAAAAGCTTTCTTCCTGGTGTCGCTCATGGACAGGAACTCCTGGGATCATATGCGAGTCCTGTCTGGCGTTTTTTTCCATAATTTCCTTACAGCTGTCTGGTGCGAGTTTTCCAAAATTCACTTTTCTGTCTGGGAGTGTGGGCTTCTTTTTGCGTTATGCATAATCGCATTTCTTGGCAACGGTCATGTGATGTAAGTTTGATTTCCATTCGCGACAGCCCCCACATTCCCACATGGGTAGCTCCCTCCCACTGCACATCGCACCCCTCCCTTCGGGGGGGCCCCACGATGCTCCGGGGAGGGTCCCGTGGCCCCCAATGTGTGACCGTCAGTCACATATGTGGGGCCCCCGGGTTCCTTGCTGCCGCTCATCGCAGGCTCGGCCCAAGGGCCTCGATTTGACAGACGTACGGTGGCATTACACACGCCGGGCATGCACATTTTAATAATGAAATTTAGTTGAGCCCACTTGAGAATGTTTTCGAGAGCCCACAATGTGAATTTTGGTTTGTTTGATTTGCTCAACATACAGTGTTATGTTGGACTTGATCACATTGGATCACATCGCAAATGATGCCCCTGCTACATTTGGAAGAGAAGCACCACCCAAGCCGCAATTATTTCTGGCTTTTGCAAAATTATGCAAATTGCACTTTGATGGAAGCCCCTTGGGAGCCCCTCAGACAGAAAGGTGAATTTTGGAAAACCCCCAGCAGACAGCTGTAAGGGTTTTATGGAAAAAAGCGCCAGCTACTGGTGCATATGCGCAAGCTGAAGACCAATTAATACGGCTAATCAGGGTAGCCCCATTCACTCAGGCATCGCGGTAAGCAGTGGAGCTCTCAGTTTGTCCGTCCCCTGTGCCAGAGACCAAGGATGACAAAAGAACGCCGATGTGTGAATAAATAGCAACCTTACGCTGAGTTATAATGCGCCGAGGGCCTCCTGCGGTGGCGAGGCCCGTTACCATCATCGACCAGGAATCGAGGATCAAGGCTATTGTACAGGTAGGGTAGGTACGGATGAGGCGGGGACAGCATGGAGAGGAATTGGAAGGATGTACTAGATGTGGATGTGGTGCTTGTGGGTTATGGACACAGGTTTGGCACGTCGAGATCGAGAGGAGAGGGATGGACTCAGGACAGGGACAAGACCCTGTTCCCTCCTTGGGGGTGCTAAATGAGAGTGGGACGTGTCACCATGTCACCGTTGAAGCAGGCTCAGGCCTGAGGTGGAGTCATTCTCCTCTGTGGACGACTCCAAACAGGGTGAATCCGATTCATAGCGATCAGCGATCATAAACATACTCGTCTGTCCAGGCGGCGATCATGGGATCTGCTACGAGCTAGTCAGTGTTGAAGTGAGACCCTGTGGTGGGAGGTGATGGGCGATGCTAGCACCCCCTGGCAGAAAAATGAATTGACCAAAGCCAATAGACATGCAAAGAAGAGAAGAGCGCCTCTCTTCTTTTCTAGACGCCTTAGAAGAAGCTCTCTGCACCGCCGGATGTGGACCTTTTACGAGGAGCATGGGGGAATTGGGGGAACCTGGCAGTGAAGTTGGGAGCTTCAAAAAGTGCTGACACTGGGGGCCAGTCATGACCGCCCCGTGCAATGCTGCATACAAACCCATGTCCAACGCCCACCGTCCCCTAGGAGGTACTTACGACCCTACTCAACCGCTAATATATCGACTTCAATCGTGGTACATCCAGAGACAGGGCTTGCCACACAAACCCCGCCACCCTTGTTCCGATTATCCATCACTGTTTGAACATGCCTTCTCCATGAACACACACCGACCAATATTGTGCAACTCCTGACCACTATGCGACTTGTACTCCCCCAAACCAAGGCTAAAGCTGAGCATCCTGTGGCCGGAAGCCATCATTGTTTGAGCCATGGGAGGTTGTCGTTGCCATTCAGAGGAGACTCGGCCATGTCGCTCAAGTCCCAATATCAAGGCGGATGTTCTGTTCGAGGATGCTTAGTTGGAACCCTGATATTGGTCAGAAGGGTTAATTTCCATGGCACTACTGACACCATCAGCATCCAGTGTATCGGTGTCCTCAAGCTTCATTATCACGATCTCCACGGATCCACAGAGCGTATAATGAAAAACAAGATGAGGTGAACACCTCATGCCTTCCCCGACCCGACAAGGTAGGTAGGGGAGGGTTTTGTACCATAGAAAAAGCCCATTATGTCTGTGGTTTGGACTGAAAGCTGTGGCAGTGTTGTTTATCTTATCTTATCTCCACATATCCTTGAGCTCAGAACTGGTACCTGCCCCACAGATCCAGGTCAACCTGTGGGTGCACTCGTGACATGCCTTACTCAAGAGATGTGGCAACAATCTATTCTTCCTACCACAGGCAAGGTCTGGAATACCACAATGATATCATTTCTCTGGACGAAGAACTGATGCACAGGCTCACAGCAACAGAATTATAAAGTTGCCCTGGCATTCAAATTTGAGTCCAAAGTTCTCGCATTCCTCTCACACAACCTCTTATTTAAGGTGCGAGACCTCCTTTGCTGGTACCTTTGGCAAATGCCTGCACTGCCTTTGCCTTCTTTCCGTCCGATACTGACAGTCACTGCATGATCACAATTACATAGGTTAAATGGATCACACGAAAGCACTCACCCAGACTTTCGCTTACCAAAGCGCATCTGGACCTCATTGGGATTGACGTGTATGCAGATTTCGGGGCGTTTCTCGAGGCCGTCGTTTGGTGGATCGTACTCTGTAGAGCCACAGCCGCAAGGGCCGGCTACGTAGTTGACGTCCTGCAGAAAGATGAAGCAGTGAAGGTTTGGGTCGGTGTTGGCGTTTATACCGCCTCGGAGATCTGCTACATCGCTGGTACATTGTTTGCTTCTGGTGAGGCTTTGAGAAACTGATCATGGTTCCAGGTGTTTCACCCTTTTTGACTGAGGAGGTTTTTGATTGTGCTTCTTGCAGTGCAAGGCTCACGAATGCGTTTTGACAGTTTGCCCACGGCACACAGGACCTATACACATTCGTGACTTCAGTAACACCCGTTTTTACGCGAGACTGATAACTGCTACTCAGGAGCGTCATCAGGCCCTGCATGGTGGAGGATTTTTTGGCTCCAAGGAAGGACCAGCAGAGTCTCTATTCTACATGTCTGGGTGTTTTTAAGAAGCAAATGGTTAATGTGATGGTGCGGATGTCCAAGACCATTGATACATTCAAGGCACGTCTAGCACTTGCACTGTGACTGATGTATTCTTCTAACCCCACTCTAGGAACGTCTCAGCACCTTGGCCAAAAGATCCTCTTCGCTGAGAGATAGCACGGATAAGAGGGAATGTCAACCAGACGACCCATTTAAGCCGTCCCTCATGGCTAACGCCTTGCTCTTGAGAACCTGTCAAACAAAGTTCAAGGACCAGGGGAGGACCAGCACCACAAGTTGCCACGACTGTGCAAACTGTCAACGGTCCCCATGTGATAAGGCCAAAAAGTTGTTCACACTAGGGGGACTGATCTATGGTTCAAACCAATGGGAAGAGCAAGCTCCCGCTGATCTCCTTGCTTTTGAAAAGAGGAATGAAACAGATGCCATGACCAAGATGTTTGATACCGCCCTCAGTCAAGGTGCGTTGCCCTTCGTTTGACTGTTCCACGTATTCTCCATTCCCCTGCCTATGCGTGTCGGCTGACATCCCTGCACTCTGTTAACGCATCATACCAACTTCACAATCCAACGTTGTTCGAAGGTAAAATCACATATCCGGACAGACATCACACATTTCTTCCTGACTATGAACCTCGGTTGATCATTCCTCCCAGCGCCAAGGCCAACAATCGCCCCAAATGCCCAACCTACCACAATCGGATTGATGATAAGGTTAACATGTACTCTGTGGTGCCCAACTACCCCAGGAATTGCTGCGCCAATGCACAGGAGTGAGCCTTACCTGATCCTGTTTTGTTCCTACCACCTCGCTTTTACTCTTCACTAACTTCTTCTTGGTCTCGGTTAGTGCTGTACGGGCCTGGGCTTGGCCCAAAAGCCCCGGCTTGGGCCTGGCTTTGGGCGGCTTGGGCCTGTTAAAATCACAGGCCAGGCCCTAAGCCCCCAAATGACAAGGGCCCGGCCTGGCTTGGGCTTGGGCCCCGGCTTTTGACTACATATCAATTGTATTGAATTTCGAGGTAACACTACAAATATTTGTATTGATATTATATATACCTGATATACATATGCTTAGACGCCCAGCACAAGTGCCCGTTCAGGTCAAAATAAAAGTCGTACAGCATGAGGGTTGAACACCAGACCTTCGCACACTCTTCTGTACCACCAACCACTTGACTACAACACCATACCTACCCAAACTGGTAATTGGGCCTAGGCCCCCGGCCTGGCACCCCAAGCCAGGCCCTGAGCCACGCCGGGCCCTACTGCCAAATATGCGAGGGCCCGGCTTGGCCCGGCTCAGGGCTTCGAGCCCGAGCCTGTAAGGCACTAGTCTCGGTACAGGCGAGAAGCCATGCAACTTCCATCGGGGTGTTTGGTGCCGCCATTGCCAAGGGTAACACCTGTCCCTCAGGACAAATCAAAGAAGGCCTCCCTCAAAGAAACCATTCTCTCAGACGGATTGGTTGCAATAGGGCCTCTGGAATACTGTGGAAACGGGAAACCGGTGAAACACTGTGGGAATGTCCAGTAAGCATACTCACAACCGTTGAGTGCTAATAGGTTGCTGATCTCCCTCAACAAATACAGGGTATCTCTGGTCAAAGATGGTGACCCCCATTTTCTTTCTTCCTCGACTTCCTCGGCCTTCTTTGTGGAACACTCTGCTCGACAACAAGTCTCAACAAAGGTTGAACGACTTGTCAACCAGAAAAAAGCCCTTCAAGACAACAAAATCAGAGCAGCCATCGTCAAAGGGAAGACTCTGAAGGCTCGGCCAATTAATGTTGCAAAAGAGAGGGTCAAGGCTCGTGAGCTTGTCAAGAAGGAAATCGACGCCAAGATTGCCAGAATCAAACACTCGAAGTATGACTGCATCAGCAGCCCTGGCAACACCCTGGTGATCTCGACCCCCAACTCTTCATATCCTCCACATTTGAAAAACACCAATACTGACCTGCCCGCTCCTAATTTAGCCCAGGAATTTCTGGAAGAGGAGTGCCCAAAAAAGAAACGGTGTTGCGAAGATATGAAAACTGAGGAGTATGCAGCAACACTATGTTCTTTCCTCTAATTATTCACCCCCCGATTGGAGGCTGGTCGCAGCTTAGCTTTTGTGGTTCGCGCCCTTCTCCAGTTAAATTGTCGTAGCTTTGTCTTGTACTTGATGTAACCAATGTCACCTAATCATAGACCCCCTATCGAATCGAGACTTATAATAGTAATCCAATACTTGTGTGGCTTCTAATGGGGGGCTAGTAAAGCTTGAGAAAATGCATGCAAAGACGGGGAGGAATGGAGGGAGGGAAGGGGAATGGGAAGGGAGGACAGAAAAGTGGACTTACAGTGGTCCGTTCGGCGTTCGGTGACGAGGGACGGGTAGGTGGGAGAGCAGAGAGAACGGCGAGACCGGCCTCAGAGCAAGAAAATCCCATCAATGTTCCAAGCAACCATCAATTGGCCAGAATTGAATGCCGAAGGTGTGAAGAGTGAAGGACTGCGATGGTAAACTTGCAATAGCCTCAGGAATCACTGAAGGGCAAAGATTCAACTTCATTTTTTGGCTGTATGATCTTGTGGTGGGAGAGGATACTTGTGACAGTGTCAGTGTATATTCTAACGTGGAACCGAAGGACGCCTAAGACAGAAGGAAAATGTGAAGCTAGGGAGCATAGTAGGGAACAGGTAGATGAGATGCAAGACCAAAAGCAACAGTTCATTGAAAGTAGAGGTCACGGAGAAGGTCAAAATGGGAAGGGTGGATCTCAATCGACAAGGAAAAGGAAGTTGAGGTGTACATACCCCAGACCAGATGATCCACTGAAAGAGCAATAACGGACCATGCTGAGGAAGTGAGACTATTTGGGCTGTCAGGGTGGTATTGAATGGTCATGCACTGCTCGTATGCCTGCGAGGAGGGCAAGTGTCAGCAGCTCCCTCTTACAAGAGCAATGGGTGTGGGAGCGTGAAAGCGGGGTGAGAAGGGACACCATGACTGTGAAAAAGGAAAGGAAGAGAAATGGACATGGACATGGACATGGGGGAATAGAGGGAGGGAGAAGAGACCTACGCAATCCTAATGGGAAGTGGCCATTGATGAATGATTTGAGGTATGCAATCAGGGGAGAGAAGGACCCAGGCTTGAGCCGGCCGGAATCCCATGTGTGGCGGATTCCCCCGTGTGCTTTGTACAGAACTTGAACATGAACACCCTTCACAAGCGCTCAGAACACGAGATCTAACCGAGGAACGGACTTCTCTGTGCTGCTTAAAACGTCAAATTGTGAGTTCGGCCTCTCTTTCATGGGCGAATTGAGGGGAAACACGGGGGATAGGGAGGTGGGAGAGGGAATGGAAAGCCAAGGCAGTAGGAAGGAAGGAAGGAATGGGAAGGAGGAGCAAAGAATGTGTGGTACAGAAAGGAGCAAGGGACGGACTTACAATTCCCAGACGTCCAGTGATCAATTGGGCCATGAAGGGGAGGTTGGCAGGTTGAACACCGTGTGCAACAGCGTTGGTCAGCATGTTCAATAAATGTGGTGCAGAAGAACTGTGGAGGAGGGATGGTGGAAGGGACTATGGAAGGAGAAACAACGAAGCGGAGGGGAGAATGGGAGGGGGCTTTTTGAAAGGGTTGTAGATGTTGAGAATGGATCAGAAAGGATGATACATACCTCAGACAAACAAGCCTTCAAGGTGGATGAATCAAAGTGGCTGGATGAGTTGGGACTCATGGTCGTAGACTGTGGTGGCGAGGAGAGTCAGATCCGAGTCATAACTTTAAAGAAGAGATCGGGGGTAAGAGGCACGGGGAGAGTAAGCCCTACTCGACGCTCATTCTTCGGGTCCCTTGTGACGGAGGGAAGTTTTTTTATCATGTGATAGTCGCATAGTTTGCCTTGAGCAGTCTTGTGGGTACTGTCGACGATGAAGTGTCTTCATCAAGTATAGCCAGAATAAGGCATGTCACGAGTGCACCCACAGGTTGACCTGGATCTGTGGGGCAGGTACCTGCAGAAAATTATGCCTTACCTGGATCTGTGCAGGTATTTTCCCACGGGTCACCTGTACCTGTGAGTCCAGGTCATCACAGGTCACCTGTACCTGTGAGTCCAGGTCATCACAGGTCAGGTCGCAGGTAATAGTGCAGATGCCAAGCATAGTATAGGGCAAATACTAGTGTACACCCCCCAAAAATGGTATCTAACATTGTCATACACCTAAACTACATCACACAACTCACTAATGCAGTCATACAGACCCAATATAACTTCCAGTGGTGACATCTAGCCCAGATGTTTGCACCATGCAAGTACCTGTGGTTTCAAGGCTGCGACCTGGATCTGTACAGGTTTGTTCCCACGGGTTACCTGGACTTGCGGGTCAGGTTTCCCACGGGTCTACCTGCAAGTACCCACAGGTAGCCCAGACTCGTGACATGCCTTAAGCCAGAAGGATGCTTGGCCCCGCCATGTCAGCACACTGAATGGATGAGGGCATGCTAAGAACAGGTGGCTGAGTACAGAGGTGGGGAGCAGAGGAAACGGAGGACACGCTCAATTCATTTTGCCAGCCAGCCTCGACGCTAGTAGTCGCCTTGTTCATGGTAGTCGTCAGCGTTCAGCAAGGATAGATGACGGCTAAAACTTGAAGAGCAAGAATTGCGTTAAGCGCCCTCAGCTTCGGCAACTTCTGTGCCAGCCTGAATGAAAATGATGGGTCCCACATGATCTGAATTGCATGCGTCGAGGTGCTCATGATCTGCAGGGAAATTCCCCTAATAGGCACATGCACAACACCTCGGGCACCAATGTTTCAAGCTCACTCCTTGCTCGGAAACCTCCGGACGGGGAGTGATTGTTGCAGGATACTATCAACCACACAGCCAGGACAACTGGCGCATTGATAGGTACAGGTGTCGCATCCCAGAGCATTTTAGGAAGAGGGGGCCTATGTATTGGCTCACGACTGACCGTGCTTGCATGTCGAGAAGCTGCTAGAATATCTGTGTATTCATTGTGTTCAATATGCCTCAAGCAGGCAAACAGCAAGAATCCTTTCGGCAAGCGGACGATACTGTAGCGAACTGTATGGAAGGAACGTCACGCTGTCACAGCCCCCTTCAGTGTTCCTATTTTTGCCCCTGTCACGGTCAAAAACCTTGGACGCCCCCTCAAAAAGGCAATTTTGGTGGCCCGCCTGCGGCGGGGCCCCCCAAAACGGCAGGTGTCACGGCGTCAGGGAGTCGTGTTCCTTAATTCCACCCTCAACAAAAGTGTCATGCTCCCCCCTCAGGTCCTTCCATACAGTTAGCTACAGTATGGGGATAAAGGCTCGACAGGTCGCGATAGAGCGATGAAAGACCTGTGCTTCGGGTTGTTAAATCCGGGCCCCATCGTAGACAGAGCTACCGTGACTGCATTGACGGGCAATGTGATGCGTAATGGCGATAGAAGACTACATTGTATTGAGGGAACACCGGAAGAATGAATAGATGAAATGAGGCCTGAGGGCCTGTTGCATAATTATTAACATACTCACTGTGACTCGGTTTGCAAGTCAAGAGGTACATCCAGCTTCTAAAGGCCGACGGTATGAGGGAGGGACGGAGGGAGGGAGCCCATGGTATTGGTGGCGGTTGGAGAGACGACAATGACGCTGACGGGTGTGTTGTGGCTTACCTGCGCAACGGCCATTATATTATATTATATGAATGGACGTTGGCCCCTCTTTTGGGAACAGGCTGACTAATATATTTATGTAATCAAAGAATTCCCCACGACGAGCCTGCCGAGAGCGAGCCGCGTCTGATAGGGGCATTCGGGACGCCAGGCTCTCAAGCCCTGACAGTTTCTGTGTCCGTCCCATTTCCATTGAATGTGTGATTTAAAAATAAAAGTACTCTATTAACCCACTTGAGTGGTATAACTTTCCTTTTGAGAGCGAACAGCCAATAAGTGACCAGCTCTTCACTGTGGCATGGTGCCGCATGTGTCGAAAGGTCACACAATATTGCAGTCCGTACTTGAATGTAGAAATGGTCTATTGAGATAAAGCGGACACAACCAGATGTACAGCAATGCTGGGTGCCTCTGCTGGGCCCAAATTGGAGCCCGCGCAATGCGAATGGCATCGATCGCTAATGATAACACCCAGCACGTGTGATTAGCGCCCATCATTACAATGCCACAGACACCGATGAGCCCTATCTTGGATTACTCTCACCCGGGAATCCGTCAAAAATGGATATTAGCGTACACAGTGCATAGCACTATCCGCAGAGCCCCCCATTGAGGGCAGTCAGTATATCTAAACTGTCGTCAGCCTACAAGCGCATACAGTGCCCGCTGACGCCTGTTTCCGGGGGTTTCCAAAGGTGCATCATCTTCTCAGCCATTCCAACAAGAAAAATGAGCTCTTGGAGAGTAGACAAGGCCATATATATGTGGGCAAGTAGCTATCAGTGATTTGATTGCATGCAGGAGTCCCGAGTATCAATCCAATATCAGTTGCCGCCCGACCGGCAAGCCACTGGAGCGAGAATAGCAGCACCAGTAACTCCGAATGATCCCACCTCCCAGTTGAATTACTGAAAAAGCTGCAGTTTTATAATGCTTTACAGTGAGGCCTCCAAAGCCCTTGCCACATTTGACAGGTGTGAGTGCTGAAACCTTGGCGCCCAAACATTCCCTGTATCGAGGGCTGGCTCCTTTACAGTGCAACTCCAATTAGTGTCAGTCAGAACAGCAGTCGCAATGAACTACACTTTGATCTTGCTTCCCAAAGCAAGCAGGGGACTTGACATGGCACTCCAGTGTAGGTACCACGCACCCATGCATGTAGGGTAACCGTCAGGGAGGCAGGACAGTTTTTCTCGCCCACTTGCCAGTGTTTAAAATTGATCTTACATTACTGAGAGTGCTTCAGGTGTGGTGTGTCCTCTACATTCACCTCCGATAATTCATGGAAGGGTTTACCATGTGGACATTCAGAAAGGCATCACCCATTGCGTATCCTCCAACAGTGAGAATGCGATTTTGGTCCTGTGGGACCCAGGCACATCCTACATCATGGTTTGCAGACTTGGGAAATCAGTGGAACAGCTCCACCAAAGCTCCACCAAAGTGAACTGGAGGATGGACATTCTGTGAAATCCCCGAGGTCTGCAAGAGATGTAGGCCGGATATTATTACTATACTGTACAAGACCCCATCACAAGCACATTGGCAGAGCACGAGTAGAGCAGGTATGATATATTAATTTTACATGCACAAAACGCCAACCTTACTGTGGAGGCGCGAAGCGCCGATAGCAGGGCTGAGGGGCGCAGCCCCCACAAGCTTCAGGACCGTCGCGTAGCGACGGCACGTAGGCTTGTCGACACCGGAAACTCGGCCAACCCTATTGAGCTTGGGAAAGCGGGTTAATAAGCAGTTGGCTATAATAGGCCTTCGCCAACAAATCCCTCCTCGATTAGTTCGATGAGGACCGTCCCACAGGTCGTCACGCGAGCTCTGTGGGCTGTTTCAGGGGTGAATAATTGGAGCACAACAGTGGGTGATATCCATGGGACGATGAACAGGGCTGGGGGGAAATAAACTGCTGGTGTTCGCCCATTTGCCCGAACGGACAAATCTTCGATGGATGAACAAATAGTGACAAGCTAGGGAAAGTAGTCAACGCGGCATCAAACGCCGACAAAAACAAGTCGGTTACACCCGACCCCCACAATTTCGGGTCCTCCTACCAGCAACCCGGCGTTAAAGGGAGATGAGAGGTATTCACCATCACCCGTGAGTCGTCTCCCCAGTCAGTGAAGATTAAACGTACAACAATGACGGACTCACAGGAGCCTCTCGCAAGTCGCGTTTCAGGCCCTCGTTGCTCATGCCCTCAAATGGAACTTCGCTACCTTAGTAGTCCTCGCACAGCTCCTCGGCACTGGGGGGAAGGCAGCCCAAGTTATCATTCGCCTCCGCCTCTGTTTTCTCGTTTCCAGGTTTCTCCCGGCGGAAGAATTCGACAGTTTTATGCAACTACTCTTCGCCACTGGCGGGGCGCTCGTTGGTGATGTCGCACTTCGGCTTACCCAATCCTACGACTCTGTATTCAACCCAACCTTCGACCACTGCCTCACAGGCTATTGCATGACTGTCGTAGTCTCCAGTCGGGTGAGTATGCTCCTGTTGGTGACATGGTTCGAGAGGATAGGTTATTCCGTTTGGAGGGGCACACACGTGAGGAATGGGAAGGCAACGTCAGCCACCAATTTTCTGGTAGGGGCGCGTACGAGGGAGGGTTTACTCACCGTGAGTAGCATCTTTCACCCCATTCCACCCATCTGCTCATAGACTGTCGCGAACAGGGAAGATCGGTTGCAATAGCATACGGCGAAGGCATTGAGATTTGCAGCATCTTATGTCTTCCTTCAAGCTACATCAACATCGTTACCCCGACTAGGATTTACCGAACTCTGCCGCCCGGCGACGTTTCGAAAGGCGAGGGGGCAGGGATTCAGTGTGTACGCTGGACCCACAACTACAAACAGGACTCAGCGGGCTTCCTTTTCTACACCGTTCGTGATAGCCTTCTCCGAGCCACGCAACCCCACAAGTGCTGGAATCCGGAGTGTCCCCAGCGCACCAGATATTTCGATATCCTGGAGTTCATGTGGCTGGATGTGAGTCCGTTCCCGTACCGATTTGTTGCAACTAGACCGGTGTACCAACCTTCCCACCAGAATACGGACAATCTCAAGGTCTGGTTGTGAATAGGAGCACGACAAACACCCTACCCGATCCCGTCTTATAGCCCGTTTTTATTGAGACAAGGGACTTGTGGAGCTTCTCAAAGCATTGGGCGGTTTCTGCCGTCGAATGGAATCAGCCCGGACCTACCATAGTCTCGCTTCCTATTCATACTTCGCAGGTGACTCTGCGCCCAGGAACGTGATTGGTGAGCTGTACCACCACACTCACCCCCCCCAATTTGGATATTGTCGTTCGCCGACAATCCTGGCTATATGCTCGACCAATCACCCCGGCGCTTATCGAATCAAACCCGTCTTATCAGATTCCGGCCATTACAACAACAACACCCTACCTCCAGTCCCCAAGGCTGGTGTCTATGCACGATGGGGACTCAAAATATGAGGTGTCGTTCGCTTTGTCCGTTCAGCTAGTGTGGCTCGTAAACCAAGGAGTCTACCAGGTTATCCAATCCAATACAAGTTGGTAGGCCAGCGAGCACTTGCAAAGCAATTGCGAGACGCTAGCCGTAGGACAAGATAGAGTAGCGATAGCAATGATATCCGCCACGCGAGAGCGTGATGTTTGCTGATGTTTTGTCCTCACGAGTCAACACGCGACCTGCTCGTTTGTTGACTCTTGCCTCCGGTCCCCCAAGTCGTGTGCATCCCCACACACGCATATAGCTCGCTAGATCGCACAGATCTCAGGTTTTTTGTCTCCCACCCACCCGCAGCCGATTAGTGTATGGGTTCGGACCACGGATCCAGCTTAGCTGGATGTTCGGAGTCGTTTTATTCGTTTCTCCTCCGTGTACCCGTCCTATGCGCTCAGGTCTTCAGCTTGTGAGTCGTTGAAACGATCTTGGTCACTAGGCACGCTAGAACCAGACCTCGAGAACGCATTGCGTTGTCTCGATCGAGTTTAGGCGCCCAACCGAGCCTTGTGCTCCTGACGTGACCGTGAGATCCCGACTCACCGACGGGCTGGCAACCCGACGCCCGCTGAAGCCGCCCCCCACCCTGCGAAACTAGGATCTAGCCTGAGTGCTGATCTAGTTTCTATCAGGTTTACATTCCTTGCCTCTCCGCGGAAACAAAACTGTTCTATTTGTTCTGGTGTTAAGATCCCACTCTGATCTCGATGATGAGATCAGATCCCGGTTTTGTTTCCCCCTCCTGCGTCAGCCATCTATCTTGTGTATGGTTGGCACAATGCTCGGACAATCGGCATTTACTTCGTACTTGACAATACATCCAGACCGTTCAAACCGCTAAACACATTCGGGCCAGATGACCACGAAAAGCGTAGACGCAGACGCAAGGGGACTGAACCGTTGACACCGCCAATCAACGTGCGGAACGCCACCTTGCAGATCGCGTGGTGTGGGTGGAGTGAGGGTCTTCGCTAGGCTGGGCCGATACAGGATGAGCACTCCGCTGGTTACGGAAAGCCACCAAAGTCAGCTCCCGGGACCGAGGAACAGGATGAGGTACTTCATGTTCGGCCACAGTCGGTACAGCTTCCAAACCTCTGGTCAGTTCATTCGTATCGTTGTGAGTGGGCGGGAGACTTGGTCGCTCCAGCCTCGTTCAAGATTGTGGAGCGCTGGCCATTAAGTATTTCAACACGGCTCTTTCGATGGTGGGTTGGGTTTATGCTGTGAGTGAGTAGCGGAGCTGGGTGCTTTCAGAGAGGAAAGTATGTTTCTTACAAGCTGAACACAGACGTCGAAAGGATTGCTTTTAGCCATGGCCAGGCCCGTCCGGTGTGCAAAGTCTAGATATATCAGTGCCATTCGCCACGAAAGGCCACGTAGATGTGGAAGGAAAAGCTGGCTATTCCAATAAAGGAGGCCACCCCTTACGAAAGGAACCAAATGTCAGGATCGAGGTACCTCTTAGATTGATGAGAGAAGAAAGGGCCGGGATGTCCCATGGACACAATACTCCACGCCTGTTATATCGATGGGTCGGGGACAAAACACGTGTTAATCATGTTTCACAAAGAGGCCAGTGTGGGGTTCGCCAGGCCAAACCTAAACGCACGAAAGCCCGCCGCCCCCGCATTGGAAATCGGGTTGCAGAGTCGAGCACTGGCAGGGTATGAACTCTCCTTCCCTGAGCCGCGTCAAGAAACGCGGCCAGATGTCAGCCTCACGTTTAACACGTCGGACGATGGAGGCATGAAAGTGTGCAAGGCGACGCCGAACCAGATATATGCAACAGAACGGTCCTACATCTCTGGAAATGGACCTAATCTACTCGCATCGCCGTTCTTCGGCCTTGCCATCCTACAAGTGAGTGATCACGACAACGTTCCGAAGGCAATGAGTGTGAGGACTTACTCGATGACGCTAGCAGTATGCCCGAAGTCATACGGCTCACTGGGTATGACCTGCAATCGTTCAGCCTCGGGCATCTTCAAGAGATCTGGGTTGTAAAAACAGCCTGGAAGGCCCTTCTTTGGCTTGCGCGTCGAATGAGAGCCCCCCTCTACCCTCAAGTGGGTTGGAGCACCAGGTCCGGCGGTCAAACGGATTGGAGCACCAGGTTCAGCAGCGTTGTCGTCATCGTCACCCTGAAACCGGTCTTTGCGATGGAGAGCATCTAAGACTCGGACACACCGCACAAGGTCTGGGTGTCGCCAGTCTTTGGGTTTGATTCGATATTGTGCGATGCCATTGGCCTTCTCGTGGTCGCTTTCGTCCGAGGACATTCCATTGGGACCGAGGTATGAAAGCATCTGAAGGTGTCGGCGAGTATCAGTGTGAAGGGAAGCAATGTTCACGCGCCTGAAATACGATTGGCGACGACGTTCGTATCTCCGTTTCTCCCTAAGCTTTGCCTTCTCTTCGTCTGCGGTGAGTAATTGCTTTGCTCGCCAGGACCTGAGTTGAGAGAAGGCAAGGCGAAAAACGGCTATTCGCATTTCGGGAGTCGGAGGAGTGGGTATATGGGGGTGATTGGAAGAGAGCAGTGAATCGACGAACACTTCCACGACGCTGGTATTCCATGGCGACCTCACGGTTTCCCTGTGGTCGGGCTGAAAAATGTTCTCGCTGCAGGCCTTGCCATTTTCCAATTTATATCCTTTCACCACACCTCGCTCGGGTAACTGGTATGTCGACATTAACGTCTTCCAATGAGCATCGATGGCCCTTTCGATCCGAAGCTCTGCGCGGGCGCGACGTCGAGTTATGACATTGTTCTGGACCTGTGGTGGAGACCGATTGGCTTGAGGATCCGGTCGAGATCCAAGAACCAACAGAGTAGGTGCGGCACGATTCCGGGATGCGTGGGGCCCAGAAGAATTGACCGCCAACACCGAAGGACTTCGGCCAGAAATCCGGGATGGTGTGCCGCTGTCTCCCCCATAACTAGACTCGGGGCCTGTTAGGTGCTGAATCAAGTCACAAAGAAGGTCCAGCTTCGTGTTTGTTGCATCCAACTTTTGGCTTTGCAGGTCAACCCGGTCTTCAAGTGCGGATAATCTGCGATAAGGATCATTTCCGTGGGCGTCTCCACCGTTGCCTGGTCCGGGAAAGCCGTCTTCCATGACCTAAAAAACTGCATCAGCTCGTGGCACTTGAATCGAAGGTAGTTCTACCTACGAGATCGGCATTGTCCTCAGGCATCCCGAAGTGCGTTGAATTCATATCCAAGTGCTGCTGCAGTTCCGCACCATCGGCCCGCGCAACCTGCCCAGCATGCACGGGGGTTCCCATTTCATGGCTGATATCGATAGAGGGCGAACGCCACCGAGAAGGCGAGCGCCACCATGGGGTTGTCTGCTAAATGTCGATCCTCTTCATGGGCGCGCATCCATAGATATCCGTCGTACGTACCTGATTAATCGGATTGTCCGAAAGGGTAACGAAAGGAGAGTATCGTCGGTCAACGTCAGTTTGAGGGCCCTCTCTCTCTCTCGATGGATGTGTCGTAGTAGGTTCAGTTGTGTCGTCGTGACGTCGGTCCTCGGTAAGCGATGACCGTCGTTGCGCATCTCCATTTCTAGGCGACGGCTGCTCGGTAGGGTCAGTCCCTCTCACAATGCCTCTGATGGAGAAATAACTTGCGTATCGGTGCCCCGAACCGAAAGGGAGGTCGTGGAAAGGGGAGAAACCTCGAGAAAACCCTCCGACCGGTTCCTGAGAAGTGCGAAGGTCCTTTGTAGAGCCCTCCCACCGACTAACATGACGCTCGGCGGGGGAAGGAGATAAAGGCCGCGACACTGGAGAGAGAGTCGTCATTCGATTCGGAGAGATGATACTAGACTTACGGAGTGACATAGGTGAGGAGGCTCCAGTGAGGGAGCCAGGATGATGCCGTTGAGAGTGGTGCCGATCGCTGCTTGGCCTAGATGTGCTCGAGGGAGAAGGTGAAACCATTGAGACCTGTCTGTGCTCTCCTGGTTGCAAACCACGGCTCAGGCTGGGTCCCTGTCACGCGATGGTGAATTAGACCTATTGAGGAGAATAGAAATGGGTCACGGCGACTATGCTCACAGATGAAGATGTCCTTTCTCCAGTTCTCGGTGACGGAGCTCCCTCACTGGCAGACAATGTATGCTCGTCGGTTGAATCTCCCAATCCAGGGATTGGTGTCTACGGGACAGTATGATCAGTTAAAGTCCCATCGACCACCCACACACGACGTGCTCTACGCACATCGAAAAGATCGGGCCGTACTGCCATGAACCGCATGTTGTCCCTGCGTAGTGTGGAGGCTTTCGTTTTCCCTTTCGCTCGAACAGCTGCTGAGTGCTGTACTGCCTTCTCGACGTTGCTCCTTTCACGAGGCGCTAGATTGTGCTTCTGCTTACGGTGGTGTCTAGGGTGGAGGCCTGTGGTCATTTTGGGAGGAGGAGGATGGGTTATTCGAGACCAAGGGGGGAGAAGGCATTGTACGACTGAGTATTACCAGTGGTCATGAAGGGGAAGTATGAGATCGTCGTCATCACGATCGGCAACCAAATATGTCTACTACCGAATTGGGAAAAGAGATCTGATCTTCCCATAGACAGGGTTATTCCGGGCCAAACTTGAACAATACCAAGGAATCTTCCTTGCACATTTCTCAATCTCGATATGAGGCGTGACGATTCATCAAGGCCTACTATGTGGGCTAGCGGATATAAATTGAACCCCCTCCAGTCTTCCGAATCTAAATCTCGTCTTCGTCATGCACAGAGCTTCCCAAAGCACACAGACGTGCGATTCCTGTGTATGTAACGAACATCACTCTTACCACCGCGACCATACCACCTCAGCCTCGGCAGCCTATGTGGTACAACCCACCTCTGGTTGCCCCCATGTAGCCTGTGAACGGGTTCTTCATACAACTCGCTATGCTTCAATCCTTCGCGTCCCACATCCGTCTTCTCACCATCTTCCGCCTCTTATACCCATATCGCCCTTTGCTTCGGTTCTGCGGATGCCAACCCCTCCTCCTGCTCTTTTGAGGTCACAGCATCTCATGCCGCCCTTTGTGTTAGGACCCTTTGCGCCAAGTGTACACGTACGTGAACCATCGCCATCGCCACCCCTTCATCGTCAAGCCATCTTGGAGCTTCCCATCGCTTCAGTCTTGCACGCACCATCACCGCCTCATTTTCCTCAACCCTGGCCGCCCTTCACTTCAGCCTTGCGGGCGCCATCTCCCACGATTTCCCGGTCATCCGTAGCAACGCCACCACCGATCCCCCCTCCTCGACAATCTTGCCTGGTACCGCCGCTCGCCCCGGTCGT
Source organism: Coprinellus micaceus (assembly GCA_951394405.1). NCBI lineage: Eukaryota > Fungi > Basidiomycota > Agaricomycetes > Agaricales > Psathyrellaceae > Coprinellus > Coprinellus micaceus. The sequence goes on along the minus strand of OX596334.1, from coordinate 1,694,110 downwards.
GCGGACGCGGTCGCCTGTCTCTGGGGAAGCTACAAGCACCGCACCTGTCTCCGTCCCGCCGTCCCATAGCTCCGACCACCGCAATTCATCAGGAATAGGATCTTCTCCTGTATTGCAGGCGACGTCTGCGTCTTTGACCGCCAGAACATCGCCGCCCTGCGAAACCAGTGAACTTTCTTCACCATCTGCACCTGGTTCGGTGGATCTCCGACCACCCTCGGGGTCTGAGGACTCGGGCTCTGGAGCTTCGAGGGCCATCGATGTCGATGGCCCTGGACTTTCGACCGTCGTGGTTTCGACAGCTCCCCCAAGACATCAAGATGAGTTTCGCGAACCTCAACGTGTGCCAAGGACACGTGAAAACGCAGCCCCAGGGTCCTCAACCTTGAGGGCTATCGATGTCGATGATCCTGACCTTTCTATGACGGTGGTTTCGACCACTTTCCCAAGAAGTGAAGATGAATTTCGCGAACCTCATCGTGCGCCAAGGAGGCGTGAAAACGCTGCTCCAGGGTCCGTGTCCTCTGATTTTGATAGAAATGTCGATAGGGTGAGTTCAATATCAAATTCGACTGGGTTCGGTTCTTGCCCCAAGTCACTCGGATAGCTGATAGCGACCTAGATGGTTGCAACCTTCATCGCCCACTCCTCGTGTGGAATATGTGGCGATCTCATGCTATCGCCATTCACGTAAGTGGCAATTATTTGAGCTCTTTTCAGCCTACTCCTTCTCACTGTTGACTCATACATCTTAGGCTCACTTGCGGACATACCTATTGCGGGTGCTGCTTACTCCACCATTTCCAGGCGCAACTATCCGCGAGGCTGGGAAAGCTCAGGGGCCAGTGCTGCCGCCATGAACGGCTGGCCTGCAGAAACGTACCCACAACGCGGGGTGAGCAGCACCTCTTGAGAAGGGCGATCCAAGATCACGGAAAGAATCCACGCCCCTTTTTTATTTATTCGTGCCCGATGTGTCGCGAAGACTCGAAGGTCGACGCTCCTCCTCAAGTTGATTATATCCTCCGTGGGTACATCCGAGAGATGTCTCTCGAACTTCAAGAGCGACTCGAGGCACACAACGCTGTCCCAGGAGAAATCGCCGGTTTACGCGTGTTTGAACACCTCTTTCTTCCTTAGGATACATGATTTGATCGAAATTGTAAATAAGGGCTATGCGTTAGGACCTTTGCGGGCGACTTGGATCATGATCATGATCCAACCAGTTCCCGGCGCGTTGACGCAGCCGCAGAGTAATTATAATTGGTCAAGCAGGGCAGCCTGGATCATGACATCAAATCCAACTGAGAGTGAGTAAACTGGAGCAGTGAGGAAACGGCGATGATGGGGAGACAGGTAATGCAAGGAAGAGCGCAAGAGACAGAAACTTGAGGGCCCAAGCAAGAAATTATTATTATTACTATTATATTAAGCAGATGTCGCGAATTCGTTTGAATCTGTTTGGGTCCTTGCTTGGACCCTTTACTGCAACGTGCGTACTATATATATACTCTGCAGCTTTGACCATTTGCTTTCCCTATTTCGAACCTGCACATTTCCTCCATGGAGCTTCCCTCTGTTTGCATGATTGTACGGTCTCCTGTAATGCCGTTGTTCGATTACGACGCCCAGCGCCAAGCACCGCTTCGTCGCCCGCCGATCTGTTCCTTTATATTGCGCTCAATCGGCAATCGGGTTCAAGTTGGGTTGAGTTGAGCTGGATGTGGTGAGGTCGTAGGGTGTAACTGTCTCATTGGAGGCCAGAGCGAAGCGAGGCCTTATCTTATCTATATTAAGGGGACGTCGCGAGTTCGTTTGCGTCTGTTTAGATCTTTGGCTGGGCCTCCCATGTGTGATACCCTGCGTTTAGTCTCGGCGACCCATCCGTTTTCGCCATCTGAATACAGGAATCCGAGAGGGGGGAGGTTCAGGCTTGGTGCCAGTTGAGATCGGAGACCATATGTGTATTTTTGCATCGATCCCAGGGGTGGGGGGCATAGGATAACGATAGCAGATGTAAAGAAAGGAAGAGAGAGATATCAACGCGCACGAAATTGGCGCGTCACCAGGCTGACTAAGCATCCAAAACGCCCAACGAAAGGGCAAAACCCGCCGACAATTCACCGAAGGCAGGGAGGCGGTTGGCTCCCAGACGTTGGCGGTAGCAAATCCTTTTTTGGATTTGCGAACGAAAACGGATGGGTCGCCGAGACTACCCTGCGTTGAGGATTTAAAGTAATAGTCACGGTCTAAAATCACCGTTCACGATCAGAACCTTGTGAGACTCTAGGGCCAGGATTGGTAGAATGCGATGACGATCTAGGGGAGAGACCGCGATTACGAGGCGGAGACACCGCTGTCGCTGTCTACCTGGTGATACCCTACCCTACAAGGCAAGCCCCCGGGGCTATCGATCGTACGCAGCACTTCGATCACCGTATACGCCAACATGAAGCATAAGTTCTCCGCCACGCCTGACATGCAACGACCCCTTCAAGCGTGACAAAACCATGTCGTTCAGCAGTCGAGCCTGTTTCTGATCCTCGCAACGTGATTGGGCACCTTCAGTGCCACGGAGTGCATGGACAATCTGGATGGAATGACAGGCCCACGGCCCAAGACCCCACCCGTTGTTCAAGCAGTATATGATCACATCTTTGGAGGGCCAAGCAATCGCTACTGCGGGGCAGAATTGCAACGATACAGCCATTTCAGCCAGGCGGGTAAAGGCTGGGAATCACGCTCCAAGTTCTGGATAACGACGACTGGGTCAGCCAGAGAAGCGTTCTAAGCTGCTTTATACGCACCTGTGACAATGTCCCTGTGGAGACTGACTTCAATAGAGTTCGGCTTCTCAGGGGTCCCCCTTTGCCCACTTGCCCACGACGAGGGACACTGGCGATGTGGAAGCCGTTCCGCAGGGGAATGGCGAGACACAAAAAAGATTGAATATCCACCTCTGTCCAAGGGGGGTGACTGGAGTTCTGGGACAGGGAAAAGCGCCGCGGGGCCGAGGAATTCCACAGTCTGCATACTTTGAAGGTTGAGAAGGAGTGAGGTTGCACCAACGTTCTACGAGGTTCGAGAGTCCGTATTCTCTCGACGACCCGTGTCGCTCGATCTTGGGTCTCCCCCCTTCGCCGGCATTTGGCCGCACCGCTGGTCGAACCTTGATTTTCAAGTCTTTTTGAGGACGTGCTGGAACTCGTCCGCCTCCTTCGCTCCCCCGATTGTACCCTCGTAAACCTCAGTAGAATCTTCGAGTATCTCAATAGTGAATCATCGCCCACTTCCGTCGGCCCCTTGAGGTCAGACTTTACGGAAATTCTGGAGTGGAGATCTCCTTTTTGTGAAACGCGACTGTCAGCTGTTCCCTCAACGTCAACCTCGATCACCGCTTCCTTCATGGCAGCTGCGTGATCAACCCACGCAGACCTATCCTGCATGTCCCTGACTGCAGTGCTCCCCAGTCTGGCCACATTTACCTCCTCGGCCACGTCTTCTACCGTGGTATCTAGAGCAGCAACGGTGACGAACCTGGGGCTTTCTCCAGCCTGGAAGCGTTCTTGTTCTGGCTGCTTGCGTCTCGATGATGATGCATCATCATGATCATGATCATGACATGAATGCTCCTAGATTACTGGTGCAAGATTCGTCAGTTTGGGTCCCCCTTCCTTTCTATCACCATAGGCAGACAGGCGCGAGGGATCTGTTGGAAGCGGAAGGCATGAGCCATATCTTGAAATGTGAGAGGCACCGATCGGGGATCTTAGAATTTGAAATCAGCGAGTTGCGAGAGGTTGCGGGACATCTGAACTTGACCTAGAAAAGGAACGGAAACTGAAGTAAGTCGAGGCGCTGAATGAGTGACAGGACTAGGGACGATAAGCAGAGACAAGAGAGGCAAGTGAGAGGCAAGCGGGGAGTCGACATCTTTGGGTCCATGGCCAAGAGGAGTCCGAGTTCAAACTCGTTCTGAGCCGTGCTTTTGTTTGGCACAAGCACGATGAAATGGCTTATAGCGCAACGGAGGTGGGGGGTGGAGATGGGTTCATGAGGAGTTGATTGATCGCGACACGGGCACGACGCCAACGAACGAAAAATGGCAATTAGATAGTAACAGGCGGGACAGCGAAGCGGGAGCGTGCCATTGTCGGTAAAGGAAAACGGCGTGAGTGTGCACTTTAGGATCAGGGCTGTGGTATGTGTGGGAAGGAATACGCAATGCCGGGCTACGCCGAGAGCTGCCGAGGCTTCGGCCCAGTTGACTATCCACAGTGAAACTAAGTATCACTATCCTAATTGCTACAAATGGAGCCTCTGAAGATGAAGGTCTTGATTAGTGGATCCTAGGACTCTATCACGATTTTCTTTGCCTCACCCTGTACATTTCTCGACATTGATCATCACCGACTGAATGGTATTCAAGAACGAGAAGCTCCTTTCTCGCCAGCTTCAGCCTTAGACCCGTTGGAAAATCTCCTGTTGCTGGCTCCTCTGCTGGTTTTACGCGTCAATACGACCATATAAAGCCAAAATGTCACTGTCATGTACCAGAATCCTAGACCCGCATAGCGGGAGGATCCGTTGGTTCCTGTTAGCCCATTTACGTCGACTCTCTAGCCCTTGGAATGGCTTACCTCGCCATTAATCCACCTAAGATGGCATAAGTACAGCACCACAAGGCTACTAGAAAACAAACCAGCTCACCTCCGAAGGGATAAGAGTCGTTGATTGCCGTCAAGACATTCCCTGCCACGATCGCCGATACCTGAGCAGCAAACGAGGGACCAAGGGTCAGAATGGATTCATAGGACGAGTGAGAATGCGGACGGACGAAACACAAATATTCCAGGGGGGTGGTTTCTGCCGAGGCTTTCAATGTATCTTAATTGCATTTGCTCCGTCCAAGCCCCGCCTTCCGCAGAAAGTCACATTAGTTAGTCCGGTGGCGGGCTCGCGGATCAGAATACGTACAGGATCCAAAGGCGTTGTCCAAGGAGACGCTGCCGTCCCTGAGCCACCCTATCAAAATGCCATATAATGATGATTACCCACCGCACCGCTTTATTCCACGGTGACGCCGTACCGAACACCGTTGCGAAGTCTGTTATGGTTCTTGTGGGTAGCGGGACCGGGACAGCCACTTGCAGTGAGGAATGGCGTTGAGCCATTGCTATAGTGGGCCAAAGCTTGGTCCAAGCCTCTCGGCTTTAAACCATTTCGCGCAGTACCCATGCACAAACAGACACCCTTTCCTGCATAGCCCCGCGAATCGAGAGGCCAACCGCTTCCGAGTCGTGGGGACTTCAGGATCTACCCCGTGATGGCGCTTGTTTGCCCCGATGACGGAAAGTGCATAAGTGGGAGAATCGATCGGGCACACCGATATAGGAGGAGGATTTGATGCCCAGTGTCACCTCGTTATATCCTCCGCTTTCTCAACCTCTTTCCACTGCCCATCTTGAAATATGGAAGGCTACGGCTACCGCGGGACTGCTCGGCCTATTGCCGTTTGTCCGTAGTCTTAAGAGTGGCCCTCTCTTTTCTTTTCTTTTCCTTCCTCTACTCATCCCCCTTGTTTCAGATCCGGGATACCAGGAGCGCCGTACATCCAATAGGCGCCCAGGAAATTGCCAGGATGTTATTCCAAATCCCAAATTAAGCGAGCACGTTGTTCTCACACCAGATTTGGTTAGATCCCCTCCGTGTCGGCGGATCACATAGCAGGAACGGTCAACGGTCACGCGCTTCCAATGGGCGCTAATCGCGTCCGTGCCGCCATAATTCGTGGATCGGCCATATGCCGAAGTGCTGATCCCCATCGGATCTACCGATTGGAATCGGCAACTGAATTGCTTTGTCCCTTGCGCAAGGAAGCAAAACGGTCAGGGGGATCACGATCCACTTCCATCCGTCTCCTAGACTGACTGTGTGATATGGAGCTATTCAGGGTTGCATGGTTATTAATCTTTTGCCACCTGACAGTTGAGTTCGGCTGTGGGAGTCTTCCATTGGACGGTGAGGCCCTGGCCGATATCCGAATAGTTTTCTGATACCGGAGCTTTATCAGAAACGAACAAAGCACTTGCCCACACTTCCGTGAGGGTAACCAAGCCGCATTAGAAACTATGGGTGCCGCCCGCCCGATGCCATATATAATAGAACCCGAGTTGGCCCATGCCGCCGTTTAGTAGCGCATCCGCAAGGTGACGCAGCGTCCTTCATACCAGTCGAAATGTTTCACGAGCAGCAGTCCCCCCTCAAGATTGTCCCTCCGCTGACCACCCAAGGGGGTGCGGTCCGTGTACTATCTACAATCTCGCATCTTCTTACCTCCTGATCGATTCACGGTTAGGCTCGGAGGACACCAAATGCTCGAAGGCGGTACGATCCATATGACACAGCAAGTTACCGTGCCAAGAACGCTATGTATGATGACCATGAGGCCCCAAACGTGAGTTTGTGCGATTTATCTGCTGCGGAGAAACATGACGCTAACCGCAAATGTCAGACGGTACAACACCCTGGTGCAGGAGCATACACTGGTTTCTCGCTGGGCGACCACGAAGTGCGGCCACCAGCTGCCATGGCCCAGAACACCCCGACGGAGTGGAGCCCTGCATTTCACCCACCCGCAGGAGAGGCCGAACTCGCAGGTTTCGGGGGCGCTACAAACCAATGGATGCCCCTGCAGCGTCCTGAATCCGGGTACCCTGCCATTATGCAGGATGAATGGAACCATTCCAACTCGCTACCTGACACCTCCTTCGCCTTTCAAGGAAACGCCAATTTCACCTCCAAGTCGGTCATTTCCCCTCATCTCTACAGCTGCACGACGCCATGGGATCCAGTGGTGGCATCGATCCCCTACCAATGCCAGATCGCATATCCCCCCATGAACTATCCTCAAGAGCAACCGCACGGCCCAGAGAAACCTTCTCTTTATTTCAGCAATTGTATTGCTCCTTCCAACCCTGTGGACCATTCCTCCCAGCTGGGTCCAACCGTCTGTAGACCCCACCAGTCGACATTCCCACCTCCACCTCATCCCACCGCCCTTCAATCACTGGAAGTGAACGCCGAGGGCTCGTCGATGGATATTATAGGCGGTTTCGGCCAGCAGCTCCGCGGTGCAGCGCCAACCCATTCCAACGTGCTCAACTACCGACAAGAAGGACCTCTGGCAGATGGGGACCAGGTGAATTACCATTACGGAACGGACGATCCCGTGGAGATGCAGGTCCATACCGTCCAGGTCCAGTCGGCACTGACCGGGCAAACCAGGAATTGGGGCCAAAGTCAAGACGTCTCCCAGTGGGGCCAGCAGGCTCTGGATTCGAACCCTGGTTGCCAGGCTCCCATTCGCAGCCATTCCTTTCCCTCCACCGATTTTAACCTGCAAACAGGGACGATGCAAGGACCTCCTCCCATCCACACGGAATCTGCCAGCCAGAGAGCGCGGAGCGTTGAGTCATTTTTTGTCAAGCACAAGCAACTATCACGACCACCTCCTATCATGACCTTGCCCTCGGCGACGACGAATCCGATCGACACATCCTTGAGGAAGTTTCAACATGGGGCTAGTTTGCGGTATGAACAGAATTCAGCTTACGCGATGCTATGGCCCCCACGCAACATTGAGGCTGCGATTGGGGATTTGTTTGTCAATACCGACAGTGTCACTTCCGGTCGCCGTGCATGGATAAGGGATGGAACAGGGTGGGCCCCCATTAACATTGCGCATGCTGGCCAATGAACATTGATGGAGCCTTGACTCCCGATCGCTGTTGCCCATATAAGATTATTGAGTATCTATGTATAGTTAGACTTGTCAGTAGACTTTGGCGATAATTTGAAGTATTCGGTCTCACTCTTTAATAATATGAAGTCCAGGGGCCGACGGATGAAAGGTCTTCATGATCATGGAGCTGAGTGTTCAGGAATCTGGGGATGAATCTGCCCGATCTCATGATCACATTTTTAGGGTATCCCCGTTAAATGCCTCGATGCGATATCGGCAGTCTTTGTGTATTCAGGAGGTCTGTTTAAAACGTCAGTTGGGTAACCCCAAACTTCCCAACGTCCAACACGCCCTTCAGCTTAGGATGCCCCCCCAGAGTCCCATACCTAGCAAAGACAGAATCCATCGCTCAAGCCGACCATACCCTCTTTCGGAAGAGAGGCGAGACGAGAGGCGATCACCGAGCCAGGGCCATAAAATACCACAAGGGTTACGATACTCCCCGTCATCACCAACGAGCCGAAGGGTCTCTCCATCGTCAGACCCTTCTCAGGTGAACCAGGCCCAGGGTATACACACCCCCGCCAACCGCGACAACTACCTTGATGTAGAGCACCCCCAAGCCCACAAGCAAGACGCCTCGGTTAACCCTCAGACGGCGGCCCCCCCTGGCCTTGCTACGAACCTTCCTCGGGACTGCGGCATCCAACGAACCCATGCTCCCGGCCCCGCCTCGTCTTGGAGCGATATTTACGCAGACGCCCACGACAGAGGGTCGCACACTAGCTTCACTAGCAATGGCTCCAGCGAGGGGCGACGAGACCAAACCTCCAACAGCGGCTCGTCGGTAAACGGCCCTCCCGTTCCTGTGGTGACTGTAATCCCTGGACCATGGATCCAACAAAATCATTTGAATCCTAGGGAGGTCGTGGATGAGAATCGCATAGCCAGCATCCTGGCCAGCGCCACTGGGACCGGACCCGGATTGAAGGGGTGGGCGTGTTCTCCGATGCCAGCCCATCCAGCACCTAGCCACCCCCGGCATTCGCATTCACGAGCCTATGAAGGGGTAGATGGTGAAGAGGAGGCGAGGTGTCAGGTAAGCTGGTGTTCCACTGTCAACATGATCGGTTAGTGAAGCATTGTGCAGCCAGATTATGACCAACGACGGTTTGTTCCCCCTGAATGCCCTGAGGATGGACCTTCAGGAACAAGGGATGCTACCACGTCCAGCCGACGGCGCCATCCCAACGACAGGCAACAGCACAATCGCGAGTCCCACCGTCCATCTCGAAAAGGGGCTCCATCCATGGTAGCAGTGTCTTCTGTCGTTGGAAGAGCTATGGCGAACTGACGATAGACCTGCTTTCACATCACAGGATGACATTCGTCAGATTATTGTCCCATTGTCGACCACACTCGCCAACATCAGCGCGACGCTGGAGATTCTTACCCGCGCTCTCGTGGAAGAATGAATGGGATCTGTCCCACCGATTGCCTTGAGGTGCAGCAGACACTTCATGAGTGAATAGTTAACCTCACGTTCTATAAGGAACGTAGTTAAGCATTGGTAAAGCAAGCTAGGACGGAATATATCAATAATACCTGAGCATAGTCAGCAAATACGGGCCCACAGGATGGAACGAAGGAGGAGAAGGGACAAGGACGAGCCTGAGGATGGCCGAGACTGCAGCGGCCGGCCGCAGCGGCTCGAAACCACGGCCACGTGTTTAGCAGAGCAGACACCTACCTCCGGGATTATCTCCAAGGCTTTCGTTTTGTAAGCTCTAAATCTGCGCGGTAGCTAGAACATGGGTTGCATTGGACGTGCTCCGGGGTACAGAATACACAGATCTTGACAGGAACCTACTGGGCGACGATCGGGCAGACTAATCAGGTGACGTGTGGCGGTGCCGGCGCTTAAGCGCAGAAGGGCGTAGGAGAGCAAAGAAGGAAGAAAACGGTCATCTTCGCATCCGCCCAGCTCGTGCCCGGGTCATCCCTCAATTCCCCAGCTCACAACCCATACGAAGGGCATTCTCGCGGTAACGACATTGACAATTGGGCGTGGGGCAAGAAGATGACTCTCCGACCATGATGTCCAGGGGTCGCTACAAGACCTGCTCAGAACGCTGCACAAGATAAATAAGTAAGACGGATCGCATTTTGTCGGTTCGTAAGTTTACTACAACTGCGTATCAACCCAAGCTCTGCCCTTCGGCCCCTCTTCCTACGGCACTCCGGGCTTGTGGTAACTCGGTGCGTACCCGACTTGGGTCGACAGAGAGATAAGAGGAGAGGCCGAGGAACGTCTTGAGAAGAAGAGGGAGGCCGAGGAGAGGTGGGCAGAGTAGACGGCGAGTGTTCTCTCAGCCCAACGCAGAGTATCTAGAGGATGTGGTGCGCGGCGGTAATCAGGTTAGGTCTTGGGAGAGAATCAGGAAACGGGGGGGGCTCACCTCTGCCGATAGCCTGCCTGGCGCTGGTGTGTTCGTGCTGTGCTCAGTGCGATGGTACCCCAGAGCCAGCGAAAGCGAGACCCAGCCGCTGGAGTTGGGTTAGGCCGAAGACAGAACAGAGAAACAGGCATATCTGGCTATTTACACTCGACACTAGAGCCCACTAGAGTCCGACTCTATGCTTGGTGCTTTGGTGCCATGGTGGTCCCAGTATGCATTGTACAGCGTCACCGAAGCAGTGCCATAGTGACCCTGACCATCGGTGGCAACGTCGAAGGGGAGGAAGGGAGGCCAAGGATGGAAGTTTCGGCGTCACGGAGGAGGACGACACGCGACGACGGCGACTGAGCGCTTTGGAGAACTCCTGTGCAGTTGATCATTGAATATTTCCCAAGCCACCAGCCACCGTGGCGGTGTTCATCGCGGACTCAGTTGCTCCCTCCTCATCGAGCCTCATCGTTGCCAACAACGACCACGACAAAGTGGCCACAGCTCAAACTCCTCCACACATGGCTCGTAGTAGGTGAGGCTCAGAGTATGGAGGCCACCCCCGCCTCCTTTCCTGACTCCGACTGACGGCATCCAGCAGATCAGCTAAGATGTGTTCGCCCTCGTCCGCTCTAAGCTCTCCCCGTTCCTGTTCAGCCATGTTCGGCTCAGATAGGGCCATGCGATAAATGGCAGGAATATGAGGAAACGTGGATCGTAACGTCGGACGGAGAGTACCCATATAGGAGTGGATACCTCGGCGATTTCGCCCGGCGCCTAGCTCCGTCGCGAATGGTACGTGGGCCAACGAGCTGACCTGTGGTACGAGGAACTGACTTCTCTCATATGGGCTCGTTCAGCTCGCGGCAGGGCTGGTGTATGCATGAACTTGGCGTTGCATGGCATGCGCTGGTGCGTGTAATTTGTCTTTTGAAACGTCAGTTGCGCTCATTATGCCCTCGTTTAGTGAGATGCATCCTGGGCCATGCCCATACACCCACGTCCCTATATCCTGCGAAGTCGTTCTAACAGTCGTTCTTCGTTGACGGGAAGCACCAGCTTCTGAGAGATTTTCTACAACGAGGCTCACCCCACCCCGGATGTAGCATCCCCTCCCACTCGCTGGCCTGTGTACATCCACACCGTATATTCTTGCCAAACCGTTTTAGGACCAAGTTCGGAAGATGTCTGTACACCGTGGCCCAATGTCTTCTGATTGCTATTGTATATTTCCATAGTATCAACACGACACAGCACTTACTCTGCGAAGCTCGTCCCCATCCCTGGAACTGATGCCAAGCCCCGAAGTACCTGGGACTCAGGACTGTTGCGCTGAAATCAGAGCGCCTGTGACCCACCAGGTACGCCGATCCGGGAGGACTTGACCAGATCTTTGCTTGGAGTTGAGGGAAGAGTGGAGTCCAGGGACGGGACCACACCAAATCCAGTAGCGCAGGGCGATTTCCGTATGGGTATGAGCGGTCATGCCAAATCCAGTAGCGCAGGGTGGTTCCCGTATGGGGAACCACCGTGCAGCCCGGGTCGCGCAACGGCATCGATGCAGACTCCCAAATCCAGCAGAGCAGGGACACCGGCACTTCAAGCGACATCCCGACCTTGTAGCGGGGGGGGCGGGTCGCCTACGGTATGTCCGTATACTGGGCGTGCTTCCGAATGCGGTTCTTACAGTTTACAGTTTCCAGGCGGATCTCGGACATAACGTCTCTCCCCGTGTGTGGCGACATCCAAGCGCCGAATCGGCGCCTAAGAACCATGTACAGCATTTGCTCCTGCTGAGATGAATTTATTTATTGTGACATAAATGAAGGGATGTGAGGCGATTCCTTCCATCAACTTTGTCGTCAATGTACGCCGAGCCAATAGAAACCAGGAGGCGCTTCTACGACGGGTGTCGTCCACTGGCAGCTGATCGCATGTATTGCCATGCACACCGTGCTCTGGCCTCCGTCTCTCGAAGAGACAAGGCTTGGACCGATATCCCCATTGTCCGTGATGAATTCTGAGGACATGTAGGGGAAGGCTCGAGAAGGAGGCGATCTAAGCACCAACGCGTATCCCAGATTGGTGGTACAACGTGAAGCCTTTGAACAAGTATATCTCCCGTCATGATTTCTGGACTCGGATCGTCCCTGAAGACGACGAGCGTTGGGGCGTGTTGGCCCTGACTTACTTGAGCTCCATGATCATGAGTTGTTCAGTACCCGACACCCCCGGGCTCCCAATAGCGATCCCACCCTCAAGGAAACGGAATATCCCAGGGTGGAGTTGAATCACTGGAGCTTCGCGAGAATCCACCAGTCAGATATCAGACAGGATGTGACGATGTTTAAACTCATCTACTTTCTACATTAAAAACTGAGGGATGAACCATGCTGCATGCTGTATTGATTCTGGCTCAAATCGTGGCTTTCTGCATTACCCATGCGACGGTATGACAATACGTGTATTGATTTGTGGTCAAGAAAGGGGTGATCATAATCATGAAGAATGGTCGGAGTGCCCTATGGCGTCAATGGCAGGCCGCACCCAGCTCCCCAGGAGCTTGCCTTTAACTCCTCTCCCTGGCACCCAACCTTCTTGCCATAATAGCAGTCATAGTCGTCGTGCCCCCTTACCCAGTTAAAAGCGTCCCGCCCACTCGGATTCCAATTCGCCCAGATAAGCACATGACGCCGGGTCGTTGGTTTTCCGGGCGCTGGCTCGAAGAACCTTCTCCAATCGACGTCGAACAGCGCAACCGTAGACAGCTCTGATATTGCTCGAACGACGTCTTCCCATCGAGAGTACGTGCCTCCGTTCCTTTCATCCGTGCGAAGCGCTATACCATATGATCAACTGTTACGCTCAAGAGGAACAGGGAGAACTATGGCAGAATTGGGGCTTACCACTAGTTTCCACACCGTTGTCGACCCAGAAACATGCTGGGTGGTTCTCTGTGTCCAAAATCTTGTCGAAAATTGCGTTGATGACGTCGGTCCCGATGACGAAGAACTCGGGTCCTTGCCAGTTTGTAACTTTGATGAGACGAAGGGAGGGTGCCTTGTTATCACCAGAAAGGAGCCAATCCAATAGGCCGTAGCTCGAAGGCATGACCCGAAGCTCCTTCAAGTGCCGCAGGGCATGACCGCTGTGACTGGCTCGTATTTCTTCGTTGTCCCAATGAGCGTATACCACGAGCGCTTCGAGAAGCGACATCTTGGAGACGGCTTCAATGAAGTGAGAGAGGTCCGAAAAGCGCCCAATCCAGACCAAGCGCTGCAAGTTCCGCCATCCGGTAGATCTTTGCCAAAGCAAGCAACTTGAACTCGATGGGTGGGGGTGAGGGCAGGTTTCGTCCTGAAAATGGCCAGGGATCAAACTAGCCCTGCCAAAGTCAAGCAATAAATGCCTACGGGCACGTATTCTGTTGAGAATCGTGTTGACACAGGCCACGACTTTCAGCATGAGCTGCTGATCGCGGTTTCGCCAGTGCTGATCGTCCAGGACGATGGACAGGCTGTCGATTTCTTCGGGAATGCTGCAGTAGGTAGCCTTGAGCATGGCGGATAGTTCGTGGATTTTGTTGAGCGTATCAAGGGTCATATAAGAGAATAGATGGTCCCGCGCTGGTCGTCGGAGAGAATGACAGACTAGGGCAAGAGACCGTAGGCTCGTGTGACAGTTACGGAGCCATGACACGATCTCTGCGGTTAATTCTGTGGCGAGGCTACTGAACGGCGAAAACGACATTGGGGGGAGTGTGTCCAGAAACGCAGCTAAAACTCTCGTTGTTAAATAGGCCGAGGTCAGACCATGGCCACACGAACCTCGGCGACGTTTCTTCGCCAACGTTACGTCCGTTTTCAGATATCCCCACCGGATCCCCCGAATAGAGCAGGAGCAGAAAGGGGTTCATCAGGTTGCACCGACCTCGGCGTGCCGCACGCCGATCGAATCTCGAAGCTCATCTGAGAATGCCCTTTCAGACACCTTTTCCATGAACGCTTGTCAGTGGTCGGTTCGTAGCCTAGGATCGTCCTAGTTTCGAAGGGGTCTCTAGTACTCGGCGTCTTATCGGAAGACACAGGCATAGAAACCAACATGTGCGGGATTGGAGTTACCGATAACGAACACACTGTTAATTCTAATTCCTTCCTGAGGTACGTGGACGCTCGGACGTACCATGCTGGTTGATGAGGCGAGCGAACGCCTAGGTACTCTCGAGCCTTCCTTCCAACGGCATGTTTAGCACATCGTGAGGTCGTCTAGGCACGTTTGTTCACTGCCATATTTTGACCATTTTCGCAAGGGACGAAGAGACAGTCATCGCAGTTCGAGTCAATCGTCGATCTACGCTGAGATAAAGGTAGTGGTGTCTCTTGCCATCTGCCATTTCGGACACCTCTTCGAAAAGGGCGGGGAAGGGAAGGTAAGTACCCTGTCGTATCAGGCTGCCCAGGCGGGGAACAGCATGTGAAGCAATGTTTGTGGCATTTGAGGTGCTGAAAGGGTATACGTCAGCCAGGGAGTCCAATCTGGCTCCAGAGTCCAAAGATAAAGGGTAGAAACCCGACCTTGTCCATCCGTCTTTTTCATCTGTGACAGCTCAGCTCAGCCTTGATCAGCTCTCGCCGTTTGTCGACAAAGAAGAACGGAGAACGGAATATTCTCGAGCGACAACACCGGCCGCCGGCGAGGAAATTGGGAGCGGCGAGGGTGGCTATTGTAGGATGGCGGCTCAGCTGTAAATGGATTGGACGAGAGTCTAATTCGCGTTGTTGTCGACTTCGTACACCCTCCAAGCTTTTGCCCACTCTCCTTCTTCTACGGTTCGATCGTGCTAAGTAAGTGGATTGAGGAGCCCTGGCGCTGGGATAAGTCGAGCGGGTTGTCTTGCTGCTTCAAGCTTGTTCAAAGTCACAGCAAATATATAATTTGCAAAGTTCAAAGTTCGAAGTGAAACTTTGGCCCAGCAATCCCACGTGAGCGTTCGCGGTGTTCACGTGCTCATCAAAGCGCGTCGGAACTTGATCATGAAGCTTCAAGTTGGGGCTTTGAAGTGCCATCCTCTCTGGAGACAGGTAGGTCATCATGAAAGGCGGTGAAAGGGGGATAGGCGCCCATTAATTCAGTAGAAGCTAGTATGTATAGCTAAAAATACGCAAAGGCGGCCGACTATCAGTGCGTGGAGGAAAAGGGGCGCTTGTGAGTACAACGCTGACCCTGGGGCTGGGAGGTATGAGCACAGCGGCCGATATTTCGTCGACTTGGCTATCCCTACACTTTCTTTGGGGAAGTCGAATACTATATGTGAACACTGGGGAAATATTTGAGATCGATGCCACCGCCTGGACTTGGACTCGAGCCCGAGGGGAGCCATAACCGTTACATAGGGGGATACGAGGGGCGGTGTGCAGTGCCAGGGTGAGCGCCGAACCTTGGGGAATGGGCAAAGCCAAAGTGCCAGGAGGGGCGCACGCCGGGTGTGTGTGTGGTAGGTCCTCCGGTGGGTGGTGAGCAGACCGATTGGTCGGTCCTTGACGAGCGTCTCGAACTACGGCAGAATCTTGAACAGTCAGGGGGGGGCCCTGTTCCAGGAATGAAAAGATGGGATGTTCCCTCTGGTACACGCAATCAGTAATGACCAAGAGGCGAGCTAAAGTCGTCATTTACCGTGGGTGTGTAGAGATTGAAATCACAATATGCAGAACCCGTGTACTGGGATGCCGATGCAGAGCCGGGCTGCTGTAAAGCGCGGGCTACCTCTGGGGACGCAGGATACGCCCAATGAGTTCCAAAGGACTGTCCGGCTTGCAAACGATCCTGGGCAATGCAATGGTAGCGAAGGAGGTCCAGCAGTGCGACGAGGCGGAAGTGTTGCGATTTGGGACCGGTCCATGGTTGTGTGTCCATGTCAATTGCCTGCTGAATGAAATTGAGAGCAGCAATACCACAGCTCCCCCCACCGCCATTAGTCCCCCCTTGAAGGGCGACAAGACCGCGTTCGAACCTGGAGGGGACATGCAAAGAAGCAGTGGAGAGGATGCGGCTAATCAGCCTGCCCAGCCCAGGGGGGGCCTCGCCGTGCATTGAATCGGCATACTTGAGTGCCCCAGTCCCGACATCGAACGTAAGGGCGGTATAATGGTCATCCTGGATGCGGCACACGCTGATGGAGGAGATAATTGTGCTTTCGATGCGGCATCGGAGATTTCTCCCTGCAGGCATGGCATCGAGACCAGCCAGCCCGCTGGATCGATAGACCTGCTCAGAGTCCGTCACGAAGTCGGTGGGTAAGATGAGATCTGTAGGGGCTGAGAGGGCAGGATCGCTTCCTGGATCAGACCTTGCGTAGGATCGAAAGTAGTCCAGTTCGATGAGCGCATCCAAAATGTCTTGATGAATCCACTGTTCGTCCAAGAGGGAGGCCAGCTTGGACAAGGGGCAGCGAGTGATGGCGAATCCTGAAAGTCCCTCCAAGAAGGAGCCGCCCCGAAACTTGTTAACCACAGGGCGAAACCCGAGTCGCTCTATAAGAGGCAAACTCAGGTATTCAAGGAGCTTGCTGAGTTCCTGTCGAGGTTCTGCATGGTCATTGACCAGCTTGATGAGCTTCATCTAAAGCAGGATGAGACCGTGAAAGGGCGCCCTGTACTAGTAAGATAGGATACACACCTTCACAAAGCTGTAGAGGTATTTATATTCGACATTTTCGTGGCGAAATTTGACCAAAACTGAGCGAGCCCCTCGACTCCACGCTTTCCCCATCCCGTTGTATGCGCGTGCCAGATCGCGTGCGTTCGGGATGACTTCGTTTGGTATCACAGAAGTCCCAATGTCCGAGCTGGGTACGTGCTTCGACCATTCCCAGATCTGGAGGGAAGACTCTGCGGCAACGGTTGGATAGTCGGGAAGGTCAACGAGACCTTCGATGCTGAGGTTCTGAAAAAATTGCTTCGAAAAACGTTCAGTCGGGAGGGGCGTAGAGTATGACTTGAAATCGAAGTCGGCCATCCTTGGTTGATGCAGGCCTGCAGGGGATCCCGGATCTCATTCCAAACCTATATATCCGTCGCGAATTATTGGGGCGGCAAGGAAGCAGCCTTCCCGGGTGCAATTGGTCCATACTTGGGTGTGCCAGATTGGTCGTCACTGGTCACGGTGATCGGAGCGTATTTGCCAGTTTAGGATCCAGATTTAGATCGAGTTAAGGAGAATGTGTTGTGGTCACAGACAATGGGTCCTTCGCCCAGTTGGAGTGGACTGCCCCGTACGGCGCGGCCATCATGGAAGTATTACTCCAGACGGTAATCGTGGGGCGTCGCTGTAGATCGTTAAGCGCCCGCGCGATCACCGGGGCAAAATGATTAATCGCGGAGCGCTTGGGGCTTGTATCCTTATGGTTCTATGTCGTAAGGATGTGGAAACGCTGAATCCCGCATTGTCTGCACTGGAAGCCCCACGGATCTCATCATGGGGGACTGACAATTACAAGGACGGACTGGGGTTGATGTTGCAACAAGTCCGAGACCACCAGCGACTCGGATGTTTTGACGTTTTGATTGCCCAAACGCATTCGCCTCTAAGCCTGTCTCCGTTTTCGCCTGAGGCGGACTTTGTCGAACCGCACCCCCTATTCCATTCGAGCTAAGATTTAGGGCCCCGGCCAGCGATTCCCCCGTCTGAATCTTCAAGGTTTGGGGTTTCACGGGTGTGAGGCGAATGCGTTTGCGCAATCAAAATATCAAAACACCCGAGTCGCTGGTGGTCAACTTGTTGCAACATCCCAGTCCGTCCTTGTAATTGTCAGTCTCCATGATGAGATCCGTGGGGCTTCCAGTGTAGACAATGCGCAGTTCAGTGTTTCCACAATCTTACGATGCGAGATGCCCTCGCTTCACTCCGAGTCCGGGTTATATACTAATTATAATTCTCTCAAACCGCGATATGCCTCACCGGGAGAGACAAAATGCGAGAGAAACGAGGGTGGTGAATAAGATGGAGGCGGATAAATCAAGCATGTATGTGTGTGAGCGGTCCAAGGAAGCCGCAAATACGACCAGGTGAAATGGGGACATAATTATACGATGCAGTGACTAACACATGGCGTCCCTGCAGATCAGGATATGTTAGAGGGGTTTGTTGCCGGAGAAGGGCATTATAATTATGCACAGGTCCGACATAAGGTCAGGGCACTTGAACAGGTAGGGGCTGGGCGGCTCTGCAGCATAATTAATTAAATTTCTTTGTTCATGGTCAGTTGCTACCCCCACTTGGCCCGTCTGCCTCCTCTCCCCCAACAGCATCTACATAGCCCGCACGTCATCCGTCAGTATTATATAAAGATGGTAAATTTATGGCTCACTTAACAGCTGCTCGAGGCCTTCAATCATCGCTAACAAAGTCTGCCTCAGGCGGAAACGGAGACAGCACTTAGCATAAGTTCTCGCTGAGTCGATAATGTGGGGGAAATCGGGTAAATCTGTCTGCGCCGCATAGAAGGCGATGGACGGATACAAGTCTGTCATTTCGGCCAGTATCAGCTTGACGTTCGGCGTCCTCGCGGAGCGTTTTATTGGAAGGGATCTCACCGTACGCGAGAATAAACCAGGCAACCAGAGTCTCCAAAGTTACGGCAGCAAAAAGGGCGAGAAACAGCAGTGCAATTGAGACGTGAATGCGAGTTTGGGGGGCTTCCTCGAGTGTCTTAATGGCCAGGCGTGGGCTTCCATGTTGCAGGTGAGGACCGCCCCTTCGCATCGAGGCGAAGCCCTCGCTGCTGTCGATGACGGCGACCAGGCACATCTGATCACCGCGAGGCCCAAGCCTCAGGTACCCTACAACTGCCACGATGTCCTCTGAAGTTATTGAAGCAGGGTCAAACGACAAGGCCGGAGTGCAGCCATCGCCTGTGTCAAGGGGAACTATAAACGGCCTTCTTCTTGGTAAATTTCGGTCGCTTCGCCTCCATGAATCCGCAGAGGGACTCACATGCTGGGATATATGCGATAAGTGGGGGCAAGCAGGCGTCGACTCGCGGTATCTTGTTATAGGGGCCGTTGGTCTATAGGCATGCGGTTCTTATACCGTGTTCTGCAGTTCGTTTGTGATCAACACACTGACTGAAGCTGACTGGAGGCGGGGCGTATCCAGTATAGTCGGGCACACATACAGGATACTCACCGAGGTGGGCCACGATCTATGTCCAATGAGGTGGTAGATCTCGTACCCATTAGAGGCGATTGGTGCGCACCAAGTCCGAGATCGAGGGAGGGCTTCACGAGATCTAATCGGTGGAAGCCTGCTTGGACGGGAGAAAAGGAGGAAGACCTTCAGTGTAGCTGATACAGCGGGGAAAGGGCAATGGACGTCTATCAGCACTGTTGCCGAGACGTAGAATTGTGTCAGCGCGAGCAGGGTAGGTCAAGGAGATTCGGCTTGAAGACCTTGCCCAAACGCCAAAGAGTGTGATCAGCACCTAGCATGCGCCGCGCAGTCTGCGACTGAGCGAAGATCAGCCGCTCAACACCAAGAGACAAACGCAAATGTGAAGGGGCAACGCTCGAAGGACTTGCACCACCTATCGAGCGTGCGCTGAACGTGGACTCTATCTCTTCCGTAGTAATGGGTCTCCTACGGAGAGCGAAGCCCGGCAGCGTGACGCTGCTAATATTGGCTAGGGCCTGGTCAATAGCTTTCTACAAGCGCGTGATCGGTCAGTCAAGTTACCAAGAAGGGATAGGTAGACTACAAGCTTACAAGAGCTATGAAGGGGTCTGGAGGCCCAATCCTAGACGTCAGGCATCCCGGCTTCGCTTTTACGGTTCATCATCGTCACGTTGCCATATCCTGGGGAATGGGAATGACGACGGAGCGTGATTGACGATTTGTGGATGATGACCATCTCGAGCGGAACGAAAATCGTATCAGGTCTCGGGTTCGGGAGTTCAAGCTCAGGCCTGAGGTTGGGTAGGATTGGGTCAACGAGGTTGGCCGGGGCCTCGGGGTCTACACGCACCTCAAAGTTCGGAATCAGCACCAAACCACCAACCACCTGCCCCAGAATGGGCAATAATGCTCCTATAGGGTCGGATAGGCTCTCCCACTCTTTTCATCCGATTGTGAGTTTGCGGGCGAGTTCGTTGGGGTGGGGTCCTAGGTGAATGGATCTTGTGAGGCCTGCGAGTTGACTTGCAAGGGGTGTGGTCTGCTGTGGTCGACGGAGTATGTGACGGCCATGATCAACGGAGAACATGGCCACAACGTGAGTCATTCGCGCGAAGATCAAGCTCGACGACAGACGCTGAATCCCCAATGAACGAGCTCATAGCTAAGGTTCACCGGATGCCCCGCCGTCGTACGTCAGCAGACGGCTTCTGAAGCCTGCGTACGCGCGTACACCGCTGGTGGAATGAGGACAGCAGTGTGATGCGAGGGAGGGTGAGTGGGCGACCTTGTCGTTGTTTCCGGCGTCGTCGCGACGAAGAAGATGTGAGCTTGGTCATGAAGGCAATCAACTGAAGGGAGGGCGGGCAGCGTTCGGTACGGGCCACCTGGTTACACACAGGACCGGTGTACAGCCTGAGGTGGGCTCCATGTCATGTATGGGCCGCTCCCTGGTTGGTAGTGAGCCTTGGTAGAAAGAGTGTGTGGCGCCAATAGGTTGGAATAGGTTGGGAATAAAATGCGTCTTCATAGCATCCTCCCGAGAGCCGAGTAGGTAGATCCCGAAGCAGGCGCCTGGACCGGGCAACGAGGTCAAGGGCCCGGTTGAGGGTCGTATCCCGAGCTGTACTGTTTGTGGTGGATTGAATGCAACGCCAGTAGGGACAAACATCCGCGAGCGCTCTACAAGACGAGAGACCTGGAGTCGCAGGGAGGTGTCGTGCACAGAGTGAGTGACCACAGCTCAGCGCTCGAGGTCCGGACGACAGAGTTGGCAGAGGAAAAACGGACTGAGAGAGAGTCGGGGGAAGCCATGAGGCCGATCAATTTCTCGAGTCCAGGTTGATCACTGTTTGGCGAGGCGCTTGCGCCACATCGCCATGTTGGATGATTTGCGGGTAGTCCCTATCAGTTCTAAGGTGCTACGATGGGCGGGGTTGGGCACTCAACACTTCTGGGGCATGGAGCTTGTCACAAAGTCTCCCTGGTCCTGCTGGAAAGCATGATCACAGGTTTATAGCTCGATACCAGGGGCAAGGAAAGGCTGGTTTTTCTGGTCAGACGCTGGCCTCAACTGATTCAAGTTTGTATGGTGTAGGCCTTGGGATCATGCAGGCCAGATTTTGTGGCAAACACCCTGTGTTCTTCCCTTCCACACAACATCCATTAAAGATGGAGATGGCGGTCCCACCCAGGACCCATTTCGCATGGAGAGAGGAAGGCCATAGGCCATCTCCAGAGAAATAAACAAAGCGGCCAGGAGATATGGAACCGCCACTGGCCCCGATCATGGACTTGCGGGACCCAGACTTGATGCCAGGGAAGTACCATGATATATGGGGTCGATCGCTGGGATCACCAAGGCCAGGGCTAGGGCCACAAGGTATGGCCACACACATCCCAGTTCTCGTGGGCAGCCCAACTCCATACAATACATAGATTCACGGATTCCAGGCTGTCTGAGATTACAGGGGCCAATCATCATGGCATTCATGTTGCCAGACGGTTGCCATTCTGAGGTGCCCGTTTATCTGGATTCCATATGGGGTCATATGGGCCACGAGCGGGGCCAGAGAGCGTGGCATGAGGGCCGCCATCCTTTCTCCATATATCCCGGAGAAAAATATGCCAGCGAAAGAGTCCAAATTTCCTGGAAGGGCTCTGGCATTTTCCCCTGGACCCGAGGAGGCCAGATCCAGCACCAGCGTCGTGGGAAGGTGAACTAGAGAATTCTCTGGCATCAGAGGCGCCAGTGGTCTTTCGATGCGGTGTGAAGATGGATTGTGTGTGCTGCCAGCCCTCTCCGCAGATAATCGCAAGACTTTTCAAGTGGCGCGAAAGCCTGATAGACCCGAGTAGCATGTATAGGGGAGCAAATACGCGAGACTTGAAATAGAGGTGCTCGAGGGTGTCTAGTTGAATCGCGGAGAGATTTGCTCCGGCTATCTCACCCATGGATGTGATCGGTCCGACGTTTATCGGTTCATGGAGCTGGATTTGAAGAGTTTTCAGCTGCGTCGCTTCGCGAAGAAACGCTCTGAAATCATTAGCGGCTGAGGTGGTTTGGTGAAGGGTTGCATGGAGAATAACGTGGTTGAGATTGGGCGACCGGAGAATGGCGGACGACCAGGGGATCGTGATTCCACGAATTGTAAGGGAACGTAGTCTTGGTGCTTTCGATGCGAGCCATTCCATGGAATGGAGTCTTTGGCGCCTCTCTATATCCTTTTCCCAGATAGTCACCTCGACGGACACAGCTTGATCGAGGCGACTGAACAACCTTTGGATATGATCCAACACGAGTCTTCCACCAACGTTGAGTGTAAGGGAGTCGACCCGTCCTGGAGCAACACAGACGAGCTCGGATAGAACTTCCATAGGTGTGTCGTATACCGCCCTGCCGCCCCCCTCGTCGCTGATCGTGTTATGACTACGAATGTCCAGATCGATTGGAGTACTTTTTGCGTGCTTCACAGCGAACTGAATCAACTGCGGGTTGGTCGACCATTGAAGTTGGATGTGTTTCCACAGCTGCGGCGAGCTCAATGCTACAGATCTCCATGTCTGACATACATGCAAGAGGCCCACGCGATGGAGATTTTCCAATGACCACTGTTGAGAAACCGCATCAGGTGCCCATGGACAAACGTGGGGGGTAACCGACGTTATTCGCGAATGCGGATTGAAGGTCGTTGGTTTGGTCATGCTTCCAGTCGAAAGACTCTCGTAGAATATTTTGGTGAGCACCTCGGGAGGCAGACGGGAGATGGGCGCCAAACTGTTTCTCTGGTGCTTCAACCGCTGGATCTCCTCGTCGACGGCCGCTTGGGCGTCTCTAAAGTTTGCACGGCTGGACATCTCAACTTTGGAAAGTGATACCGACCCGCAGAAGGGTGTAAGCTGAGTAGGGAGAAAGACAGGTGCTGTGTGTGTCGAGTTCAAGTGTCAACTGGTCCGAAAAGCCTCAAGGCACGGGCGCCGGGTCGGAGTTTCAATTCAACTTGATGCGCCGCCTCATCTGGGCACAGACCGAGGATTGGGACACAGAAACACTGGGAGACACTGAGGGATAGCGACGAGGAAATGGCCTGAAATGGCGACCTTAGAACTGAGTGGCTGCACGAGTCATACCCCACAGTCCCTCTCCCTCTCCCAGGACTGCAAGTTCTCCTGAAAGGCAGTAATCTGAGAATAGACGCCAGGGCCTTCTGTGGAAGTGTGTTATTGAATACCGCCTTCGTCGTTTTATTGACCCTTGATCGCCTGCTGGATATGGGATGATCGATGAGCGCCTGCCAGTGCGCCTCTAAGTGCCAAGTTCAAGAACAGGCAGGCGAAGGGAACGGAAGTCGGGGTGTCAAGATAAAGATCGTAATACATTAGACTGTCTGACAGGCGCCGCTCTGAGTGACACCCGTTCATCGCATTCTCGGGAGCGGTTGTCCCCGTCGGATTCAAAACTCAGGTAGCCGTTGACATACAAAAGGTTGTGTGCTGGCGTGAGTTGTGGGGGGGACCCTCACAGCTGGTTGTCACTTTCCCTGCACACCGTTGCCCAGCATGCGTCCACTTTGCGGCTTGTTGGTGTCAATGGTTTTAGCAGCCGTCTCCCAAGTAGACGCAACGCCCACCAGACCCGGAGCCTTATTCCCTCGCACCTCCCCTCAGCCGTGCCCGCAGAAATATGTCTGCCCGGCGCCTCAGCCCTACGACCCCGCACAGTTCCCAGATTTAGGCGACGACCCAGGACCAGATCGCTTCAAGTGCCGCATTGGGTATAGCCCAGGTGACCCAAACTTTGCCTTTTGCATTTACGAGAAGGTACTTTCTCTGCCTCCAACACTGTGCTCGTTGCTAAATCAACCGCAACAGGACACAGGGAATTTGGTTGGCTCTACACCTAGCGGTCTTGAAGACATATGCTGGGAACGAGGAATGCCCAACCCCCAGTGCCCCACCCCCGACAGGCGGCGAGCTCTCCCCGTTCGTAACACACTCCCTGAGCCCCAACAAGCGGCAGATCCAGTTGTCGTTGGGAGGTTCCTCAAGGCAAAGAGGGGTTAGATAAATCTCTCGCTGGTCTAGGACAGCCATCCTCATGGACACTGGGGCGACAAGACGATGATTGATCTCGGACTCGTGTTTGTCCTTGTACCAGGTCGGACTTAATATTTAGGACATGGACTTGCAGAACACGATTTCGTTAGCTCTATGGCAATGATTTACTCCTTAGGAAGCTACAGTGTTAGTGTCGAAAAAATTAGAGGGCCTTTTTAGTCGGTTCACCCATTCAATTCGACGCTCCACGGGCGCTAATCCGAGTCTAGCGTGACTGTGATGAGATGTGTGATGAGAAGCTGGTCACGCTTCTCCTTCCACTGGCCACTGGCGCTCGCGCTATTTCGTATACTGTAATCCATCGGACATCCCCTGGTACTCCAAGTCCTCGGATCCTGTCCGTGCCTGAGAAATGACAACATTGGAATAGGCGCCCATAGGGCCATCTCGCGAGCGACCACCAAATCACGTTCTCCTTGGCAGACGTCATTTTGTTGGCACTTGATCCGCTGCGCAAAGGCTAGGCTCTAGACCCTTGTTAAGCGCCCGAGTGTAAAGTTCGAGGACGAGTGGACAGAATAATGAAACCTACGATACTTGCAAAGATAAAGATCACAGTGCCTTCCACTATCTGACGCCGGGCGCCGTAGTGGGTGACAGATCATCGCGCTCTCGGGGGCGGTTACCCCCTCGCCCTTCACCTGGCCCCCTTGTAACCCACCGGTACCAGAAACTGAGTGGTAGTTATCTATGTACAAAAGGCCGCGTGCCATGGGCTGTGGGCGGAGGCTCAAGCGCTCACCGCTTGTCAATTCCCCCAACATCTACTGCACTGTTGCCCAGCATGCGCTCAGTTTTCGCCGTGTTGGTTACGATTATTTTTGAAGCCGTCTCCCAAGTAGGCGCATCGCCCACCAGACCCGGAGCCTTGTTCCCTCGCGCTTCTCCTCAGCCATGCCTTCAGAAATACGTCTGCCCAGAACCCCGTCCCTACCCGGACACTCCAGATACGGGCGGTGACCCTGGCTCCGACCGCTTCAAGTGCCGCATTGGGTGGAGCTCAAACGACCCGGACTTCGCTTTCTGCGTCTACGAGAAGGTGGGCTCTCTGCCTCTAACACTGTGCTCGTTGCTAAATCAGCCTCAACAGAATACAGGGAATTTGGTTGGCTCTACGCCTAGTGGCATTGTCAACCTGTGCTGGGAACGGGGGCTGTCAAACCCTCAGTGCCCCACCCCTGACAGGCGGCGATACACTCTCCCCGTTCGTCCAAGACTCCTGGAGCCCCAACAACCAGCGGTACCTGTTGTTGTGGGGAGGTTCTCCAAGGCAAAGAAGGATTAGACCAATCTCTGGCATGTTGAGGGAATGGGGGGACGGACAATGCTTCATCGTATGCGAGTGTCTCGAAGCGGATCGTTTGTCTTCGTACGGAACCGGAGCGACCAGACTTACTGTACGACACGGACTTATGGTAACTTACAGGGAACCATTTCCGCCAGCTTTATCGCTATAATTTTGGTCCCAAAGAAAGCTAATTGGCTACCTCCTAGTGTGAGTTTCAGCCATTTCAGCCATTCGAGCTCCGATGCCCCGACGACATGGCGCTAAATTTGCGTGACTGACAGGGATTCTCAGGAATTAGTTACACGCTTTCGAACACTGTTACGTTCATGTCCGATGTCCAACCACCCTCCACAGGACCAGAATATATTTGAGGCACATCGAATCAGCCCAATCTCATTACCGTCCATTCGACCGAACGAACTGAGTTTAGAAGACTCGGAAGAGGATAAGTCAACGAGGTACTGGAGTGCAAGGCCAAAAGTCGATGCCAACTGACGACAACTGCTCTACGAAAGCGGGTCGTCGGTATTACTGGTCTCCGTGGGTAACAAGAGCGATGCATGTCGCACGAGCGTCGCGAGGCGAGTCCTCGCCGTAGCACAGTTATAGTCTGCTTTTCCGGTATATGTTACATTCCAACATATACCACTGGTATGGGGGCATCATAAAGATATTCCGACCGATCTCATCAGGGGCCTGACCCAGACGGTATTGCCGTGTCGACGGCACCCAAAGTAGATGCTGTGGCCTCCCGTTCGGCGCAGTGGTCCCAGACAGCGGTACGACCGAACACAACGGTTTGCGCAATCGCCTTGACTCGGCCCAAAACGCCAACGTCTATGGCGTGAAACATCGCCTGAGACTCATGATCGCTGGCTTCCTTCGCCAAAGTTGTTTCTGCTTGAAGCGAGATACATACAAGACGTCGATGCCCGTAATCTCGCCAACAGCGGAGATAGGAGCTGACGAATTCCAGGTACAAGTCTGGTGGGGCCAGGGCCTCCCACTGTTCGGGGACGCCGTATCCAGCGAGCCTCAGGCCTTGCACACTACCCTTTGCAAACTTTCCTAGAGAGCCAAACACAAGGGCTCGAAGGCGGGGGAATGGGTGACTGGCAGGGTGTGCTGTTGAGGAAGCGGGGTATTTCGGGGGCTTCGGCCTCTTGCTGACCTTGAGTATGGGTCGTAGGAATTTGGCGACCAAAGATATTCGCGCGTACTTCATATGAACGACTTCCAGCGTAGAGAGCATGGAGAGCTCCTCCCAGAATTCTTGGGGGATGCCCTTCTCTGAGACATCACCGATAACGAGAACAAGAAGGTTTGAAAAACACCATGGGACTCGATGTTGTGTCGTCGAAAGCTCCGGGAAGGGAAAGTTGGTGCCTGCGTTGAAGCTAATCCATGGTGGTGCTTCGTCGCATGTCGGAATCCATGCTCGGAAGTTGCGGTCGAAGAACAAATTCCGGAAATCGCAACTGAGAATGTAGCCGTCGCCGCCAACGGTGCTCCATCCATGCCCAATCTCTATCCGTTCAGGTGCGATACGAGGATGAGTAAACTCGCAAATTGGTTGTAGGTTGCCGTCGGGTTCCCCACAAAGCACCTTTAACTTGAGCCCCCTAATGTCGCTGATGTGGACTGCCTTCATTACCAAAGATAAAGGGGCGAAACATTTTGAGATCAACTGGAGCACCCGAACGTTGGGCAGCTCGACTGGGGCCTCTGGCTGCCCCCCGACGTCTTCCCACGTCAGTGCGCTCTGTCGCGGGAGCTCGACGTACAAGCATATCAACTTTGTGGCTTGCCGTAGGAATGAAAGGAAGCTAGCCGTGGTCAATGCGTTGAAATCAGGGGTGTTGTGCAGCGTCAAATGGGTAAGTTGAGGAGATCGAAAGATAGGGGAGCACCAAGGCTCCACGATACCTCGAAGCTCGAGGCAACTGAGATTCGGGATGGCCGACAGAAACAACTCCGTCCCCTCGTCGATACGGCCGAGGACGACGAATTGGAGAGACTGCAGTTGGTCGGCAGATCCCGCTAGATATTGAAATACGGGCAGACGAGGTTCGGATCCGGTAAGAAACCTCCTGTCACAGTGGAGAGCGAGGGACGCCAGTTGACCAACATCTGCCTTGAGGATATCCGATAGGACGTCAGAGGCCTTGAGATCAAAGGGGCGGGCAAGGTTTCGGATATCCAAGGTAAAGAGACCTCTCTTGGCGTTCGCTCGAATTAGTTCTAGCAACTCAGGCCTCATCTTCTGCCCAACCTGGATGTGGCTCCACAGCGCCGGGAAAGCGAGAGCGACAGACCTCCAGTATTGGCATACGTGGCACAACCGAATGGCGTCGGGCACGTCTCTCCATACCCCGAAGTTGTAATGATGCTCGGAAATATGCCATGGGGCCGTCGCACCGAACCGCTTGTGGATCCTCGCGTCGGGGTTGACAACCGAGATTTCCTTGCTTTCTTGACTTGTGGCGAGGCTGGCGAAGAGTATTCTGGATATCACTTCGGGAGGGAGGCGATGGACTGGCGATAAGGCGTTACGCTGGCGGTTCAAGCGCGATTTCTGCTCGCCAAAATTCTCTCGTAGACGGCGGATCTTCTCGTTGAGCTCTGTTTGTAGGCGGGCGATCTCGGTATTGACTTCGGTTTCCAAACTGGACAGTTTCTCGTCGATAACGGACTGGCCTTCATGGGAGCCAGTCGCCATGATACCCTGACCCCTGGAGGAGTGTTAATTGGTTAGGAAAATGTTTGGGCGTACGTACACCAACTGCCTACACTCTGAATGGTGGTGGAAGAGGAGCAAGAAGCGTTGATATTTCATCAACCGATTTTGACGCCGAACGTCATCATGATGCGTCCGAGTTGGGTGGCGTGTAGCGATCGAGCTAAAATTTGAGCGCAGAGCGGCACTGCAGTCTGCGGCAGACCTGGTCAATGGTCGAGTAGTGGAGAAAATTCCGCGAAAAAAGACCATGCCTTGGGCTACACTCGGAAGAGGGAGGGCTCCTTGCATCAAGGGGGAATTGAACCCCCGGCGGGTCGAAACAACGCGTTTCGACGATGGCAACGACCCAGGTTACCACTACCCCATTGATGCGATGGGCGTCTAATCGTGGATGGCATTGTCTGGAAGAAGATTTCAAGTTGCCCGGACAGGTGTGTAGTCAGCCCACCCCAACCGTAGCTAATCACGAGGAACCCCAGAAACTTTCTCTTAGCAAGGATTCAGAGTAGACGCCCACGACCGAAGGATAGACTGGGTAGGCCCTCTCTCTGTACGTGCAGATATACTAGCGGCGAGCAGCGGCGATGAGCCTTTGCTTTGGTGGATAGATACAAACGATACGTACCCGAAGGCTTGCCCCAGTCAAAGTCCCATATACCCTTCAACGTTCAATCGTCGTCCACTTGCGCGAGTCGTCGGAAAGCGCCGCGAATTCAAGTAAAAGTGGGCGTCGCATCTCCTCTGGAAACCCATCCGCCGTCTTCAGGTAGGACCCAGCGAATGCCGTGTCGAAGGAGCGGAATTACAGCCTAAAGGTAGAAAGTCCTGTACCGCAATGTAGATCCCATGTTCCTGACCCACAATGTTAACAAGAGACAAATCCATCCACTCGTATTCTTAGCGTCTACTAAAACCATAAGGTGTGCCAGCTGTGAACATCGTAATCGGGAAAGTCAATTATTTCCAATCCACCCAACCTACTTTCTATTCATTACCACCAAGTCCCAGTACGCTCTCACTTCGTCCTTCTCCTGATCAATTCACTTCTACCAGGTCATCACTCTTGAACCTCGACGTAGTTAGCTAAGATAAGGGGAGTTAGCATCGCAGGCAACACCCCAGCTGACAGATTTTCCTCACCTGGGAAGAGGCCAACTTCGCCCCTGGGGCTCTTGCCCTGCCACCAATCCTCTGACGCAGGCTCGATCTCCGTGATGAGTTCTCCCTCGCGGAAGGTGATCTCATTGTCCTCAGCGGCATCGTAGCTAGAACAAAAGATGGATGTGAAGAGCGTGGTCGCAAAATGCACAGGAAAACGTACTCATAAAGCGCAAGCGCAGTGATCCCATTGTCCTGGGGAGGAGGCGTTGGGGCGCGAGGAGGTGGGGGAGGAGCAGCAGGAGCGGCAGGAGCAGGCTGGATCAGTAATATCAATATACTGCATCCATCGAGACTTGAATGAACGATTCCACTTACAGGAGGTGGGGGCGGAGGAGGCGGGGGTGGCGGGGGTGGCGCTTCAGCTTCTGGCTCAGGTTCGGCGTCGCCAGTCTGGACGACATCCACATAATTGGCAGGGAAAAGGCCGGTCTGCCCATCGCTCTTGGTACCAGACCACCACCCCTCGTCGATCTCTTCAATCTGCTCAACGTACTCGCCTTCCGCGAGATTGATCTCGTTATCCTCAGTCGCCTCATAGTCGTAGAGCACGACAGCGACAACTCCTTTTCCGTAGGACTGAGCGGCGGGCTCTAGCTCTGGCTCCTGGATGGACAGCGACGCGACCTGGGCGACTGGAGGCGCAGGTGGCGGTGGCGGCGGTGGCGGCGGTGGCGGAGGGGGCGGAGGGGGTGCCTCGTATTCGGGCTCTGGTTCAGGCGCTGGTTCAAGAGCTCTGGCCGGAGGAGGAGGAGGAGGTGGTGGTGGCGGGGGAGGTGGAGGAGGGGCCTCGTACTCGGGCTCCACCTCATACTCAGGTTCAGGTTCAGGAACCCTGGGAGGCGGAGGCGGAGGAGGCGGCGGCGGGGGAGGCTAGGTGAAGAAGCGTCAGACACACGTTCAATAGATGGCGAGAATGAAAAAGGCTCACCGCGGGGGTCTCGGGTTCAGGCTCCCATGTTGGTTCCTCTGGCTCTGGCTCGGGTTCGGGTTCGCGAGACGAAAACGCCGAGGCAGCCACGCCCGCACCAACCGCACCCGCAGCGACACCGGCTCCTATGGCGACAGCTCCAGCGCCAAAGTTCCTTGGTGCGCTATGGGCGACTGTAGCACGTCCGAAAGCAGGCTTCGAGACTGATCCCAAAGTATTGGCGGGAGTGTAAGCAGTCGACGCACGGCTCTTGGCCTCCTCCTCTTCCTGCTGCTTCTTGGCCAATGCCTGACGCTCGCTCCAGGTAAGTTTCTTGCCGGACGGGGACGGGGCAAGCGGGGTAGGTTGCTGCTGCTGCTGCTCGAATGCTGCGAAGGGGTTCTTCAGTTTCTTAGGAGCAGGGAGGGCTACTGGAGTCCAAGAGGTCTTCAATGGCTCGATCTTATCCTCTTCTGTAGGTTTGGTCGGGGTGATGGAAGCTGAAGGGGGGGCAGGTGCAGCAGGAGGTGCAGGCGGCGGAGAAGGAGCGCGAGGTGGCGGCGGCGGAGGAGATGGAGCCGCAGGGGACGCACTGAAGGCCGGTCGCTGAGTCTAGGGTGAGCAACCGGGCATAATAGCTGAGCTGAATGCGACACACCATTGCACTGAAAGCAGGTCTTGAAGTTGTAGGAAGGGTGGGAGGACGACTAGCAGTCGGCAGAGCCCGCGCAGCTGGCCTCTCCTCTGGCCACGCGTCAGCGGGGGCTGAACCACTCGTCAAGGTTGCGGCCCTTCCGTACAATGACGCAGCGGATGGGGTCGGCTTCGCTGCAGGAGGGGGAGCAGGTTTGGGAGCGGGAGGAACACTGCGCTTCAGAGCGGACATGTCGACCTTCCCGACAGGGGTATAACTGCTGCGAGGAGGGGCAATCGGCTCGGCTTTGCGGGGCGCCTCCTTCTGAACAGAGTACTTTGCACCAGACGCCCCTTCGACCCTTTTCATGATGATCTCTGGAGTGACATCGCCCTTCCAACAAACGAGGTCATTTCCCAGCTATCAGACATTGAATGAATCGACGTACCTCATTGCGAGCATTGATGACGACGTGTGTTCCCCGCAGGAAGTTGGCCACCGTCTTGGAATGCGTATGGAAGAGACCTTTCTTGACTTCAGGTACACCATCGCCACACCAGTTGATCTGGACGAGCTTCGGAAGCTGGCTCTATAGACACCAGGCGACGGATAAGCTTCACAAGTCCACATCTCAGCCCATCTTCTCACTTACATGCGGTTCGATAACCCTTGTGAACGCATACTGCACTCTGCAATACAAATGTATGTTAATTAAAGGGCCCGATTCCAATCTAGCGAGAAGCTTGTGGTACTGACCTGCCGTCAGAGAACTCTTCCTCCAGTTCTTCCAGTCCACCGTCACCAGTTGCTTGGACCTTGAGATCGTTTGTTGCGCCCGTATATGTAAAGATCGCCCAGTTTATGCCGGTTCCGCTAACGACGTTCTCGTATGCATCTGCGATCTCTTTGCTCGAGATGTTGACCTGTAAGGACATAGTGACAAGAACCTGCAACATTCGCTACGTCAGGGCATTGCTCAGACCTGATCGAGGCTTGACACTCACCGTCTGGTTCTCCTATCGCGCCTAGAGTCTATATTGTAGTTGGGTACACTCGTGCGACGAGAATCTGAGGTTCAAGGTGTAAGAACGAGGAAGACCTGGTTGCGCGGCCGTGCCCACCCCGCAGCGCCTTGTGAGGCACGTGATTGGCACTGCCTCTCGCCCCTCGGTGCACGCCGCACGGGCGCCAAACCGTCCGAGCCAGACGCCAAAGGACTTTGGTACCGCCGAGCTCTGGAAGAGAGTGAAGACATGCAAATTATAACCCATGTGGAGATCTTTGTGGGTTTTCTCGGTGGGTTCGATTCCATGGCCAGCGCTCTGAGCTACACACAACTTCGACCGGTATATCAAAGAAACATGATCTGGTAGCATAGTGAGAGGAATAAAACTCACAGGTATCTCTAGATCGCTCATGTTCGAGAACATCCACCCCTCCCAGTCGTTTAGTACCACACAATCGAACCAAGCAACCCTTAAGCCGAAGCGTGGGACCCGGCATCGTTCGTGCAGGTCAGGAAATGATCCCACAGTGATCACTCTCTCAGATTCAGTCTCCTTCGAACCACCAACTAGTCTTGAACCTGTGAGTACGGTCGCGCAATGTGAATTTGAAACCAGTCATTCACGATCAGTGTAATCAAGAGGATGTGCCCTCAATGGGAGACTTCCCAAGCCGCTATCGACGAGAAGCTGAACCAGTTACAGATAGAACTCGCCGAGCAGATATCGCGCTTATATGCTGCGTTTAAAGATGAGAAATTATGTTTGAGCCACCAACGAAACCTATTGGCTCCCGTTAGTCGACTTCCCCCCGAACTCCTTTCGAAAATCTTCCTTGTCAGCCTCGGCACCAGCCAGGCTATTGCGTATTCTCCCTCCATGCTCAATCCGCCCCCACGCCCACCCAAGAGGTCCAGGATGCCACCCAAACTTGGCAACAGCTCCACGTTTCTGCATGTGCAAAATAAAATGAAGCTGCCCCTCAATCTGTGCCACGTTTCACAATGCTGGAGGACGGTTGCTATCAACGATCCAGGACTGTGGTGTCACATCCAGGTTTGCGGGAAAACGAAGCCTGCATTGGTGGATTTTGCACGAGCCAACGCTAAGCAAGTCCCTATCTCTCTGGATCTCGACTACGTGCAAGGCCTCCACGAAATTGAAAGTGTTTCCAACCTGTTATACACCAGAGCCGGTCAACTCCAGTCACTCGCCCTCGCGACTACACCCTGGACACTCCAGCGCGATTCCGATCTCCTCCAAAAGGATGCAGAGCCGGCCATACTGCTGGATTCGCTGCGTCTCGTGGTAGAAGGGACCTCTGGGCCAATAAGAATAAACCCTTTCCCCTCGGGGGCGCCGAACCTTCGATGCATTGAATCGAGGGGTATCTGGATTCCTTGGAACGCCCCGGTCCTCAATTCCTCTCGACTTACCCATTTCATTCTTCATGACACCCCAAAATTGTCGGCCTCGACTATGGCAGACTTTGTTTCGTTCCTTCATCGATCCCCACAACTTAAAACGTTACTTGTCGGCCTTCGTTGAAACTGCCAAATTTCACGGCTAGAAGACATTCTTCGAAACCTGGCACTTCCAGTGGAACTCCCGAACACCGAAGTTCTTCACCTCTTGTCGAGGCATTTCAACCCCTTGTCTCTCATCATGGAGGCAATCAGGATTCCAGATGACGGCTTGGACAGCCTTAAGGTTTTATGTGGGGAGGCCGACGACGAATTCAACCTACGGGCCATATGCGACTTCGTTGATTACAACCCGGCGGACACCTCCTTGTCACCAGATCAGATCGAGATAACTTGGGATGACCACAAAGATATGCATGGATTCGTCATTACGTGCGACAAGGCAAAATCATACTTCGACCAGGATACAGGGGAGCTCATGATGTCAAAGATGGACAATCCGTGGGTCATGTTGAACGCAGGGGGGTACTTCCCATTCCCCCCAGACAGTTCCACCCAGTTCCGCATTCCAATCGACTTTGTTCACCTCCACACGATATCCATCGGCGACGTCACCGACGTCACCGAGCAGCTAATTCCTCGTGGGTTTTGGCGAGAACTAGGAAGCCTGAAAACGTTGCAAGTGGTCCAGCTTGATTGGGCTAGCATGGATATCGTGGAGCCATTCCTGTACGCTCTTGCCCGTGACTACGACAAATTTGAGGAGCCGGCATCCACTGCTACGTCCAGCTCTGACTCTCCAAGTCTGGCCAAAGAGCAGGCCGAGCAGCCATCCGACCCTCCTTTCCCAGCGCTTCGGGCGATTCTCTTTGGATCCATGGAGGAGGCGCTTCAAGCGTGCGCTACGGATTTGAGGTATATGGGGTATGAAATCCCAGGAGAATATGGAAGCACGACACAAACCATGCTCTTTTTCGACTTCCTAGGCTGTAAGCTTACCGACTGGCAAGAAAATGGCGGTAGATGGCTAGACTGCCTCACTTTCAGCAAAGGGGGATTATGGTCGGCTGACCCTCAACCATGGAACTCAACGCCCCACGAGACTGTCGAAGATTTGGTTGGCCATATCAACCATACCGCCAAAACCGTCATCCTAGGCGCCCACGTATACACCTTCGCTTCACCCCAGAGCGCTGACGGGCAGAGACCGGCCACTGACGTGCCTAACAAACCGGGTGACGGAGAACCGTGTCATCCTGCTAGTACGGAGGAATGAACTTCACTTGGTCCAGGGTTCTCGGACCTCTACCATCTTAACCAGACCGCGTCTTTGCCTACGTAGAGCGATAAATGCCCACTGTAGACCTTGCAATACTATCCACTCTTTAGCTGGTAGTCCCTGATCGCGACTCGCCTTTTCCCATGGATTAAGCGCCCGGTTGGCGCTTTCTTGCCACTATGTCGCCTCCTCTCAGATGAGGATAAGGGGCGGCGAGGAGGGCACGTACAACACTATTCAGATTTTTCAATCAAAGCCTAGCTCTTTCACAGCTCTTCCATAACGTTCTCTCACTTCCTGCTCTTCCTTCGTCCATTTAACCGCTGTGTCATGATCGAGAATGAGCACCTGATCATCAGTCCCGGACACACCTTCACCGCTCGTCAACTTCTCGCACTCCTCCTCGATTACGTCGAGCCACCTTCTGGCTATCGCCTGCTGCTCCTCTGTCATTGAAGGGAGCCGAAGGGCCCACAACGCTCGGTCCGTTCCATGAGTAACATACCCTACTGGATGTCAAACACGGCTTAGCACAAGGATAAGAGGGGCTCACCTAGTGGCCTCGCTTGCTCGGGAGCCCACCGAATTTGGTACCGAAGCACAGGGAATCCACTCGCGGCCAGGTCCCTCGCCAAGATGCGCACGGGAAGGTGAACCTGGACCAAACTCAAGAGCTCCCCAAACCGCCTCTGAATGTCCCCTTCGCCCTGGTCCAGCTTCCTCAACTTGGCCACCAAGTCCGAAGAGAAATACCTCTCCAAATTAGGCGCGATGTCGTCGGGTGATGAAATAGGATGTGCAATAGAGTATAAGTACCACTCCTCTGATACCTCCCCGACCACGATAAACTTCACGCCTCGTTTCTTGAGTTCGCGCGCGAACGAACCGTCTCGTTGGCGTTCCATAGGCCCCGGTGAGGTTTGGATCCAATCATCCGACAAACACCCGCGGAAGGTACTGTACGCGCCCGGCAGGTTATCTGGATCCTCAATGACTTTAGTGATGGCTGTCCAAGGGATCCTTGAGGGGTCTTTGAGGGTTTCGACAACCTCTTCAGCGTCGGGATCCAGACCCAATGCTCTGCATAAAGACTCGAACTGAGGGCGCAGCTCTCGAGGTGTCTTGGGGTTCGTTCTATGGGCGGACAAAGGATTGCGAGGTCAGGCCGGGTTTATGTTGGAGCCAGGTGGTAGCTTACAGCATTGCATTAGACTGAAGGACGGCGGACGTGAATGGAGCCTGGACGCCTTCTGGCAGGGTCAGAGCGTGGTGCATTAGCTGGTGGACTGAGTGCGCCCCTGCAAAGGCGACACATGTCAACAATGATATCGGGGAGGCTGGTATCGACGCATACCGGCAGATAACCCTGATATCTGGACGCTTGTAGGATCCCCTGCAGCGAAGTCAGCATCGCTATGGCGTATGTTCCAGGCCGCACCCACCTCCGAACGAAGCAATATTCTCTTTGACCCATTCGAGAGCGAGCCATTGGTCCTTGAAACCGTAGTTTCCAGAGAGCCAGTGTTTATCCGACGCGAGGAAACCGAATGCGGAGAGGCGGTATCCAATATTCACCCACACTTCGTTCCTCTCTGCGGCGACGAATTGCGCTTGTGAGGAGAGGGAGTGGGGGGATCCAAACTGTAGGAAGCTAGAGCCTCGCCAGATAAGGATCGAAGAGCTACGAGCGTAAATCTACATACCCTCCATGAATGAAGACCTTCACTGGGAAGCCCTTCTGAGACGGGTAAGCAGGCGGAACGTATATGTTCAGGAACAAGCTAAGATTTCCGTCCGATAAGCGTGCACGAGAGGCTGCGTCGAGGTGGTCCACTCACGGATTCTCTGTAGGTTGACCCAATCCAACTTTATCGCTGAAAGGGATATCTGGACAAGGCAGGTTACGCTAAACTCGATAGATCGGAGTTTCGCAACCCTCACCAGCAGCTTGGCCATCATTCAATGGCTGAACGCCATCTGACCACGGATCCTCAGCTCGCAGTTTTTGACCTTCCGCGGGTGTCCGTATATGGATATTCCATTTTCGCCGAGTGATTTGTGATGGCAATTCACGTGCGATGCGAGTCGGCTCGCCAGGGTTCGGGATCACTCAATGATTGATGGCTGGATGAGGTGACTGTTCAGGGCTCTTTTGCTTTTCCTCCTCAACACTCCTGCATCAAGCTTGAGTTCAACCCTAAGTACTTGATTCAGCCCTTAACGCCCTGTCTCTGAGTGAAAAAATGAGTGAAGGAAAATTAATTTGATGTTCCTAACGCGCGTGCTGACCAATCCTTTCCATAAGAGGAAGGATCACTTCACTTCACCCCCTCGCCGAAGGCGAGGCTGTTAGGGTAGGTTAGGGTGCCCGCGCAGCGGGCGGTTAGGGCTTAGGGCTTAGGTTAGTGTTTGGGTTGGTTAGTTAGATGTTAGGGCTCAGGTATATCAATTCTTAAGCGCCCTTGGGCGCGCTCGTGAACTCAGCAACAAACGTGGCCTCAGCGGAACTGGTTCGGCTAGGTAGGGTTTGGGTGGTTAGGGTGGGTCGCCCAGGAGGCGAGCTGCTATGGTGTCATGTTAGTTAATTAGTGTTTTTAATGCAGTAATGCGCTTTTCATGATATATCTGGGCTAAATACTGTGCAGGATTCCTCAAGAGCAGTGAGAACCCCGAACCGGTTTGCGTGATGGCGTCCGAGATTGGAATTCCCATATACGGACACCCGCGATAAGTCGCCAACTTCAGCTCGCATTTCGCAAACCATTCTGCCAAAGCTTACAGGCGCTCTCAAGGATGTATTCCTTCGCTTCGTAACAGTAGTCGGACGGCAACGGCTTGGGATCTTCAAATCGCCCTGGAGGCAAGGCATACGGTATTTCTGCGCAGAGTTCAGGACATGGGCGCCTTGAGAAACGATAATGGCGATACCTAAGAACGCAATTGCTCCGTTATCTGCCTTTCCTCCCGTCACAGGCCCATATCGTGTTTGAACCGTGACTCTGGCAGAGTTAGCGAGCAACTCATCCTGAATGTGAGCGCCTGGCATGGAAGAGGAGGTAGAGAGCTGAGAAGGCACGAATTGGGGCCTTCCACATGCACCGGGCAGTCCTTCAACAGGTCGAGAGGTCACCTGGTCATTGCAACACCACCTCACAGCTACTGGATGCGCTTCTAGGCGTGTCTAATGCCAAACAGGGTTTAAAGGCGACAACTAGTGAGGTAGTTATGTGTGCAGTTGGCATGCCCAGGATTCAAGTGGGAGTTCGAGTCAGAGCGCGGGCTGGCTAAATAGGGGTTCATCAATGGCTTTTGGGGGTATTCTCGGAGCGGTCGTATATGTGAAGATCTTCATCGTCTGGCTTTTATTCGCACGCTTCCTTCCCTTTGTTCCGTGACCCGCCTCCATGAACCGAATACTCTTTCGCTCACTATCAAGAGGGGCACCTCGTCCTCTCCTGGGCAGGTACAATGCTCTGCCATACGATATCTTCCGAGTCCAATCAGGACCCCAAGTCTCTCTTCGGGATTACGATGTTCAAAAGCGGTTAGGAAGACGTTCGTATGACTTGCATGTCGGCCCCGGGGGGTTGGTTCAACCTAGCGCTGGGAACAACTTCAACGGTAAGAAGAGGTCTCCATTTTCTTCAAATCATCAGTATAACTGGGCTCCATCTCAGGACCCAATGGCTGTTCTGTGCGTACGAAGGGCCTGAATTTGGACGAAATCGTGGACACCTTCCGGGGGCGAGACACTCTGGTGTACCGACTTAAAGAGGGTAGGCTGTTGGGTCCATAAATCCAACGGATATATTTAACTCCATACCTTTTTCAGGCCTGGTGTTGCCAAAGGATCTCGTTCTCCGTCACGAACACACTGACCACCATTCCTTACAGTGTGCAGTGGCGATGACTCTTGAAGGTACTGGTGCTGTCGTTTCTGTCCAATACTGCCATTGACCGAATCGTAGATCTGAACCAAAAATTGACGGACCTCTTTGCGGACCACGCTGAGAGGATGAGCCCCGACGACTACTTCTCGAGATACGGCTCTGTTTAATAGATTGGTCACTGGCCTAACCACACTGCAGTCATCCGCCCTATGGTACATCTTATCATCGTAATTTAAACATCTACTCCCCCGTATTCCTGAATCCATTAATGCTCATCTATGCCGACCACTGATGCCGGCTTTCGCCAATTGCCGGACTTGGACCTGCGCAACAGAACCCAAGCCCCATCGTCCCACCGCCAGCCTGCCAAACCCTCCCCACCAAATGCCAAGGAAGCTTCCCATGTTCCCTAAAGTCAAGGATATCGTCATTTTCATCGGAGATCGCTTCTATGTGGAAGGGTGTGGCCAGATGTGGCGCCCACTGTCACGTAAGGGTCAGATCGAATATAGGAGGGGGTAGAGGGACCGAAAAGGCCTTGGTTGTCCTTCAAGCTCACCCACACACCACCT
The DNA here is from genome assembly GCA_951394405.1 of Coprinellus micaceus. Classification (NCBI taxonomy): domain Eukaryota; kingdom Fungi; phylum Basidiomycota; class Agaricomycetes; order Agaricales; family Psathyrellaceae; genus Coprinellus; species Coprinellus micaceus. Next base: position 1,654,737 of record OX596334.1, on the reverse strand, counting down.
AGTCGACTTGGAGCTGATCTTCGTATTCTCTGAATCCCCCTTCTGGTGCAAATATGCCGATTTCGCTTGGACTGCAAGATTGGGGGGCCATTTTGGTAGCGACAGGTGTCTTTCTGTACCTGAAGAATAACAGGAGGCGGAGCAAGTACCCTCTTCCGCCCTCGCCGAAGGGACGACTCCCTGTGCTAGGTCATGCACTCCAGTTCCCGGCCAACCATGGTTGGACAACGTTTGAGCGCTGGGGGAAGGAGCTGAGTGCGTCCACCATCACATGCATACTCAACAGCTATGAGGGCTGAACCTCACTGATAACATTTCGTTCTACCCACACAGACTCAGACATCATATACTTGGACGCAGCGGGCGCCGACGTGATGGTCGTCAACTCGTACCAAATTATAAAGGACCTCTTCGACTCGCGTTCGTCGATCTATTCCGGTCGCTCGACTTTCCCAATGGTTAACGAACTGTACGAGACCCTTATCTCTACCACGGAGCGCCCACAAACGTCTGATACGTTGACTAATAGGATGGGGTACGATTGGACGATGCCTACACTTCAGTACAACTCCAAATGGAAAGCCCAGCGCCGCATATTCTCCAAATTCTTTTCGGCAAGTAACCCTTCCACTTACCAGCCACGAATCACGGAGTTTGTGGGCCTTTTCCTCCCTAAACTATTGGAAACCCCGGAGGACTTCATTGCACATATCAAACGGTGCGTTTCCCTCCTGTGCAACACACGCCCTATATTAACCCATCGCGTAATACAGCATGGTCGGCGCGACTGTCACTTCATTGGCCTACGGAATTAAAATCCAACCCGTCAACGACCCCAACCTCAAACTCGCGCAAGACTCACTGGACTCCGTCCTCGAGGCATTCATCCCTGGAAAATACCTAGTGGACCAAATTCCTGCCCTCAAGCATCTCCCCGAATGGCTTCCAGGTACCGGTTTCCTCCAAGATGCAAAGCGCGGCAGGGAGACCATGGTACGGCTACTTGAGCTCCCGTTCGCTGACGCCGAGAGGCAAATCGTACGTCCTTTAGTTCCCTGCACAATGATCACCGAGTCGTTGAGGTATTAATTCTGATGTAGGCGAATGGAACGGCACGCCCCGCCCTTGTGTCCATGGTCTTAGACGACGTGCGGGAAATGACGGACCCAGAGGAAATTGAGTACACGGTCCGACAATGTAAGGAGTTGGCTGCTGTCTTCTTTGGAGGTACGTGTACATTTCCTTTCTTCCGATTCATACTTCACAGCCGACTAAACTCTCTCCTTTGACCCAGCTGGGTACGACACGACACATGCCACGATCATCAACTTTATTCTGGCTATGGTTCATCACCCGGAGGTACAAGCAAAAGCACGGAGCGAGGTCGATCGCATCGTAGGCCCTGACCGCCTCCCAGAGTTTTCGGATGAAGAGCATCTCCCTTACTTGAAAGCCGTGATGAAAGAAGTTTTGAGGTAAGTACTGTGACGAGGCTTGCTCAGTTTGTGCTAAACCCTTCCCGTTCACTCCCTTCTAGATGGAGGCCGGTATCTGCAATAGGTAATATGACCGTGCATATTCCCAGAGAATAGGGGGGCTGACGTTCGCTATTCGGTAGGGCTGCCCCACATGTCCTCTCAAGAAGATGTCTACAACGGGTACTTCATCCCCAAGAACACCCTTATTATCCCCAACCAGAGGTAAGTGTAACATCCCTGCTAACTCCATCCCTTGGCCTTGGCTCATCTACCCCACACCATTGACAGAGGGATGCTCTTTGACCCAGAAACATACCCTAACCCCACAGAGTTCATCCCCGAGCGATTCCTCTCAGCCGACGGCAAGTCTCTCAATCCCACTGTCCGGGACCCGCAGACAATCGCGTTTGGGTTCGGGCGTAGGATGTGCCCGGGATTCCATATCGCTACAGCAGAGCTCTTCTTGGCTGCTGCCTCGATTCTTGCAACGTTCGAGTTGAGCAAGGCGAAAGATGAAGCAGGGAATGTTATCGAGCCATCGCTGGACGTCAGCACGGGGATCACTTCGTACGTCCTTCAGTTTCGGGCGGCCGGTGTGCTACACTAACGTTTCGTGTTACCAGTCACCCGTTGCCGTTCAAATGTGTTATCAAACCTCGCAGTAAGAAGGCCGAGGAGCTGATTTATACCAATGCCGCTCAATATGACGCGTGATGCAACTTCATCTTGCATTTGTTCGTCGAGTGAGATTTCACTCTGCCTCTGGGACATCGCGAGAATACCAGAATGCAAGCCATAAACGTGAGCCCCGGTGGGAGACGATCGGAGGCCAAATACTTCGCCCAGACAAAGAAGTCGTCGAGGTGCGAGATCACTTCGTCGACGACGCGACTGTATAGGTGTTTCGGGGCCAGGACAAGCGCACTCGTCATCGCGTCCCCACTGCAGAACGATGCTGCACGGGCCTGGTCGATCCTTAACTGTTCAAAAGTCTCTTGTTCCTTCGAATCGAGATGGGGAGGAGCTTCGGCCGGTAGAATCCATTTCGGTTGGAGGTAGTGAAAGATGATGTCCACCACTTCCATGCGGAAATTGTTGGAACTCGTGTTTCTAATCAGTTCGGTCAATGCCTTCACATTTCCTGGCCTTCTGGCGTCCGCAAACATCTGTTACACCATTTAATAGCTCGTTGCTGGGCGATCCCTCGGTACACACCGCATCGGGAATGGTGCCTAAGCGGAAAGGGCCTCCCTAAGGATCGAGTTAAACAAACCATACGCACTGTATGATTGTGGCCTCACCATTTTACTCCTCTTTGGTCGCCTTCCCTGTGCACCAGATGGCATTTTGGAAAGATGGTATGGCGACCTCGGCAGAGAGTGGGGAATAGCAGAGTAGTAGAGGCGGGGGACGAATCGACGGTGGCGGTTTTGGTTCAAAGGGCTTCCGGGACGTGACACCTGTCCACGTCGTGACGCGTGGTGTTAAATTAGGAAAGCGTCACATGTCACGCATCAACTGACTAGCGCCCATAACCATGGTCCCGGTACTGGAGGATCGAAGCTTGTCACTGCAGGCCTGATTCGACGCTCACTTTACGAGCCAAGCCATCCATGTAGTACCGAATAATTTATTCATACACTACCCCAAACGTACGGTCTAGAATCACGCGGAAGCAACAATCGGCCTTCTCCTCGCCGTCGGCTTGCCCTTCTTCCTCTTCTTGCCCTTCTCAAAGGCATTCGCGCTCTTCAAATCCCGCCCCAGCGGGTCCTCCTTCTTGACTTGGTAGATACGAACGATCCAGTTTTCGGACGTGAACGCCTCATCGAGGTAGTCGAGCTCGATGTTTTTGGGCGCTTGCTGGTTTCGGACACGGTCGACGGCTTGGTTGCCTCCAAAGAGGTCAGCGAATCTAGATGCAACAGAGATAAGTCAGAGGTGGAGGATGCTGAAAGGGGCTCAGGAAACTCACCGGTAGTACGACATCTTGTACATCAAGCTCTCCTTCATGATCTTGCTGGCATTCTCGTCGACCCTGTACTCGCCTCTCGGTGTGAAGTAGTTGCTCTCCTGGATCTCGTCCGGCCACACTCCCTGTGCAATCCTGACCATCCACAAGAACTTGTTGATATCATCTCCAGAATAGCCAATGAGACCACCGAAGATGACAAGTACATATTCGACATCGTGCTTTCGGAGAATGGGGTATGCGTTCTCTTCAGAGGACGACATGGCCTTCCCGACAGTGGCGATATGGGCTAGAGAGGGCGTAGTGGGTCAGCCAAGGGTGAAGGGTCGGATCGATGAAAAGGTACACACTGTTGTTCCAGGTATTGTTATCGACCAACGTAGGCCTATCCGCCATACCAGCGATCTGGTAACCGTAATCCCACCAACTCATGACGACAGCATCCTCCTCCGTGTTCTGCCTCAACCAGTAATACGCCTCCCTGAAGTCATCGATGATGTGTTGGCTTCCATCTTGTCCCTGACTGGCCAAAACGACGGACGGAGAGGAGTATGCCGTGGAGGTAACATAGGTGCAGTGGAAAACGAAGAAAGAGAGCATCCAAAGGGTGTTGAAAACGACAACGAGACGTGTATCAATGCCGAAGATACCGCGGGTAGACGGCGTGGATTTGCCAGACGCAGCGGAAACAAAATTGGCAATGGGGTTCGACGAGGCGGCGGCAGCCTTCTTGGCTTTCTTGCCGGATGAGGTTGAAGATGCAGCGTCGGCGGGCTGGGCTGCACCACTTTTGGCAGGCTGACCGACCGTGTCTTGGTCTTCTTCAGGCTCAACAGGGTTGAGGTATACATCCAAGAGAGACGAGAGCGCGATAGCTGCCGAGACACAAACCACAGGGGTGAGGGTGAGCATCAGACGAACCATGACACCGGCGAAGTAGCTGGAGAGGACGGCATAGATGATGACGAAGAGATGCTCGTCACGTAGCTCACGGAAGCAGAGGATGACGCCGGCGGGGAAGAGGAACATGAGCATCTGGAGATCCATGAAGAACGATGGCCAGGCAGTAGGTTGATGCTCGGAGACGGAGGCGATGATAGGGATGTACCTTGGGTAACATTAGCCTGAAGCAGATGCTCAGAGAAGGGGCACACTTACTTCTTGGCATAGCCAGTATCCCAGAGAGAGTAGAAACGGCCGGTCCAGGGTGCGATCTTGCCATTGTAGGTAAGGAAGACGAACGCAGAAGCGCCGAGAGCGCCAATCGCGACGACGGCAATTCGCAGGAGTTTCTGGAAGTTTTGCGAGGACACATGGGACCTGACAAGGTTGGCGAACGCGACGAGTTGCAGCAATCCAAAGACACCTGTAGATTCGGTCAGCGTGGTTGGGGGTGAAGGTGTTAAATGGTTCGTACCCAATGCACCCATATGTTCACTGGTGCTAACGGGCTGGAAGCCGACGAAGGGCACCTGCATACTGGAGAGCGTACCAATGACATACCATGAGCAGTACGCGACATAGAGGCGATGGGAGAAGCGGCCCATAAGGATCAACACAAGGGCGTGGACAGGAATCATGTTGGTAATGAAAACATATCCACCTGTCCGTGTTAGGCGTTAGCGGTTACTACCGTACAAGAAAGCATGTTACTCACCCCACGCAGCCACCATGTAGAAGTAGAACACCGCAGCGACGGTACCGTACAACGCGCTTCCCAGCTTGAGGGCCTTGATCCAGAGGTAGAAGGTGAACATGAGGAGGAAGATGGCGATAGCTTCGTTGTCGTAGGATCCAGCGACGGAACGCGAGATGTATCCAGGAGCGATACCAATGAAGGCCGCCGCGAGGAGCCCAGCACTCTCATCCTTCATCTCCTTCGTGAACCTGTTTGGCGTGAGCATCCCGCAGCGTGTGCGCTTGGTCGCGCGATGACGTACATGTAAGTCGCCCAAGCGGTAAGGGCGCTGAATCCCGGTGCGAGGAGGACGCAAATGTTTCGAATGTCGACGGGGAGGTTCAGGGCTTGCAGGAGGTAGTAGATGACACCGCTGGTGGCCATCAAGCCAGGGTAGACGGTACCGCCGACGACTCGCCCGAGAGGGTACCATGCTGTTGGGTCGAACCAATTCCAGAATTCCTACACGCCGGGGGTCAGAACGCGTCAGAGCAGTAGAAACATGCAACGCACATAGAATCCCTTCGATGCCAGCACCCGTGTCGCTCGACTATATCCCGCCAGAACTCAGATTCCCGCAGCAGCAATTGAACCAACTATCGCACGTACTAGTTAAACCATGGATCGCTGCGCGTATATCAGCGCCTACGCCCTTTCAAATACGAAATGAACTCACAATTCGTGGATAACACTCTCAAAGTTGATAATTGAGAACAACCGGGAAGCAATAGCAGCGCCAGAGATCAGCGCGAGTGTCACGATCCTGAACAGCGAGGCCGTGTTCTTCACCGTCACCGGCGAGAGGTCCGTTGGGACTGGGTAAGCCAAGCTCGGCATTGTGCCAAAGTAAGGGGGTTACTTTGGGTCAACGAACCGGTCTTGGGAGAGTCTTTTGGAGGGAATATGGGGAAACGGAGGAAGGGAGTTGTTGGCGCGAATTCTGGCGACGTGTCGCGATGTGGCCAGCTGCTTAGTCAGACGCCCCTATTTCGATGCTCGCTGCAACGCCACCATCCCCCCCCTTTGCTTCAAATTGGATGATTTCTCCAACAACCAACTCCGTCAAGGGAGATACGACAACTAATATTACACTTAAGCAAGAGTTGGTACAGCTAGAGCTAGATCTTACAGGGGAACCGGTATACAAAGAACGAGTACGGGTCGTCTGAAATAACTGCTACAATGTTCAGGGAAATACATACAGGCATAAAGATATAATCGTACACATTTTCATAGTCAGAATCATAGAGTACACACAACATGGTCTATACCAACCACTGTCACCATCCCCATGCTAAATACGCGGAGGATGATCAGAGTCAGGCTTCAACAACACACTACTCGGTCTCGCCGAACCGCCCTGGATTATCCTGGGCTCGTGCCGTATGGCCATTGGAGCCTCCGTCAACAGAACACTCGCGGATATCTGCGATGAAGGCACGTTGTTGAGACTGAGGAAGTGGATGGATATTTGCCGGGCGGAGTTGTTGGTACTGACAGCGTTTTCATTCGATGGGGGAAGGCGAGGGCCACCAGAGTGTTCGCTGAGGTTGAGGAGAGATGTGGCCATGACGGGGAGGTTGCATACAACGAGGGAGACGCCGCTCTGTATACGTGGGGCAAGCTCAGTTCGATTGGCATTCGAAGGGAGGAAAGGTGGAACTGACCTCGACCAAAGCAACAATGACAATTGCCGGACCCTTGGATTTGAGGATGAGAATGGCGTGAACAATCGAGACGGCGGTCGTGATCATGCATGTCGAGAAAATAGCCATGAGCCGCGTCCGCAGCCACCTATCCTGCAAGACGACCAATAGCCGTAGAGGGATGATGAGTGCTGCTAAATCCGCGATCGTATCGACTACGAGAGCAAGGCCGTCAGAGACTGCGGTTGTCCAGGGAATGAAATGAAGGACTCACAGATTAGCTGCGTCACAGCAACTTGCTTTGACAACGGACACTGGGGTATCCGATACCCCTTCCACGCCTTCTCCGGCTCGCACGTCCAGTACAGCTGGGCGATGAGGAAGCCGCATATGAGGAAGAAACCACCCGCCCCCACGAGCAGTATCCGTTTACGAACTTTGCTGGGGTCGATGCGGATGATAGAAAACAGGATAGCGAATCGCGACATCCTACACGGGTTCAGCCTCCAGATGTGACAGGCGCGTGAATAAACTCACCAAACGATGATATAGAAGGACGTGGTCATGATATAATAGCGCGGTACAGCACTTGCGGGCGCTACAAGAACGCGTCAATCAGCTCGCGTCGCGCGAAATGCGTAGTAACACGTACTGAGAGGCATAAACGTTGCAGCGAGTTGGACGAGTAGGAAGATCATAGCGCAACACGCGCATCCCTGATACCCAGCAATCGTCAGAGCGTTCAATTTGGAGTGAGACGCGTGGAGAATGCAGGAGATATGCGCACATCGTCAAACCAAAACCTGCTTCTCCTAATATACAGCCGGTAGAGGGTAGACATGAGCGCCACTGAGGTGCAGACAGCGGAGGTGACTGAAATCCACGAACGCCTGTTAGCTCGGAACACGAAGCTCAAGCAGTACTATCGAACGCACCTTGAAACTGGTGGAAAGGGTCAGAAATCTTCATGATCGTCCGTGCTGAAAGTCCAATGGACTACTAAAGATACAGAAAAAGAGAAAGGAACAAAGAAGGAGCGTGCGCCTTGAGGGCGAAAAAACGAAGGTCCTCACAGAAACAGAAAAGGAAGAGAGAAAGGGAGACGAACGACCCTGTCAGCCGCCCGGGGCCTGGCACACCCTCCCAAATGAATGCCCACAGGAATGCCTTCACATTCAAAAGAAAAACCTTTGTTGATCGAGGCGAGAATGTAAACCGACGCCACCGCGATACCCATGGAAGCGAAGAGGCGCGAGTCGGGCGCTTGCAGGTCAAATCTTGATCGAGGGCGCTTGCAGGCTGATCGAGGGAACCTGCCTGATAGGCAGCCATCAATCGGCGCCTGACGTTGAAGAGGCGAGAAGGAAGCAAGAAGCGAGGGTTATTCTGGGAACCGTATGATATCATTGCTCCAGGAGAACCGCGTCAAGCTCCAATCCTCGGCAGGTGAAGCACGCTTTAGAGAACAGAGGGGTTCCTCTGAGGACGAGAGCGCGTAATGGGTGACATTCTGCTGGAAGGCATTGATCTCAAAGATATCCCTCACATCTGCGAAAAGGATCCAGGCCACATTCATGCACCTAGAAATACTGAGCGAGTGTAGGTCAGCCGAACCGCACAAATAAGAGAAAGGCAGTGGCGCCCACCTTGTTGAACCTGCCATCCTAATTGCTGGTGGAGGCTAGGCCTGACAGAGGCGTCTCGGTACCGACCTCGGAATAGTTCTGATTACCACTGCCTTGACGAAGGAGCGGCTGGGTCAGCGGGAGGCGGGGCGAGGCAAAGGAACCTGTGCCAAGTCTGTGCTTGAACCAGGTTGGCAGTCAAAGAGCGGTACGTATCATTAAGTTGTATCCAGCCGTAGCCAAAAGAATGCATATGAAAGGGGAATTAGAAATGAAGATTGGCGGCACATATATGTCCGTATTAGATCGGGCTCCCAAGGCATCTGAAATGCCCTAGATGGCGGCCTTCTGCACCTTACGATGCTCCTGCAAAACTGAAGTCAGTTCAAGCTCAACCGCATCGAGGGTATCGATCGAACGTACTGGGTAATGCGTATACTCATAATCAACATGCACAAAACACCGTTCCACGTTCGGCAGGACCTCAATCTTGTCCTGCAACTGCTGGCTAACATCGTGTGCCTTGGAGAGCGGGGTGTCTTCGTCCATCACGATGTCGATCTCCACGAAGTAGTCGGGGCCACTCTACAAACCCCCAATCCCATGTCAGTTCCAAGGATAGGTAGGGTGAACAAAGTGACGAACATGGTACGCCCGAACGGTATCTACTTTCTGGATGTCATCACTGAACGTTGCGACCTTGTAGATGAGGAGCTGGAGGAACTCGTGCGGTGCTGAGCGGCCGGCCAAGAGTGCAAACTGCTCATACACGGTTCGTGACCACGAGATGATGATTCCAGCGCCAATCTGCAAGAGAAAAGGCGATGAGCCTCCACCCACCTATCCTCGTAAGACTGTCTGTACTTACGACGATGGCACCGAGAGGATCCAACCACCACCTCAACTTACTTCCACCCGTTGACATCAGGATACCGAACGAGTTGATGAATAGATCATTGCGGTGATCCTCCCACAGCAGCTGAACCTGGCTCGACTGCGAGCGGATCGAGAAGCTGTATAGGAACAAGAGAAACTTGACCGCTACACGTCTCCAAGTTAGATGGGTTACGCGTCCGGTGGTGAGAACTGCGCACCGAGGGAGATTGCGACGACAATGATAGAGGGAAGGTGGAACTTCTTCAGTCCGTCTCCCTCCTTTGTGGCGAGATTCTGAATGGACTGGACGACGACGATAAGGTTAACTGTCCCCATCCTGAGGACGCGTTAGTTCCATGGCTTGGGAGAGCATCACCGGGAGCTTACAAAAACCCTGCAAAGGCGGTGAGTGGAAGTTGTGGTACCAACAGTGTAAGGCTTACCGTAGACGACATTTCCGATTGTTTGGAGGCGTGCCCCTCCAACAGGCCACTTGTTGGTATCAAGGGAAACGGCTTTCCGGTGTAGCCACCATAGCACAATGTTACTCCCGATGTCGAACACGGAGTCGATGGCGGTGGCGAGGAGTGACAGCGAACCGGAGGATATCGCAGCATACACTATCCGAGAATGTCAGCGAATGGGCGGGGCAGACCTACGAAGACTCACGTTGTAGACCACACAACACAAAATTGGAGTACAAGCTAGCGTACACCGCGATTTTTACCTGGAGACAAGCGCTCAGAAATACCCTGGAGTGGCACAGCCTTCGGAGCTTACCGGTAGCCTCGCGCCATCCTCCTCCGCCTTCGCATCCTCAGTATGCTCCTCCATAGGCTTCAGCAACGTCTTTATGAGCTACAATCATATCAAATCAGCCCTCCCGCAACGAAGCGCCCAAGATTCATGGCGCGCTCACATCATTCTGGTTCCGCTGGTACTGTGCAACGTGCCTTCCTTTCTTGCGATTCCGGATCCCAGCGAGATCCTCATCTGGCACGATCCCGTTCTGAAATTGGAACGGGTCGTGGGGCAGGACAGTCGCGGTCTCCGACGATCCCTCTGGATCATTGCCAAACCCGAGCTGGGGTACGGCCTGGAACGATGTCGAGGAGCCTGTGGCCTGCGCAGCAGCAGCGTCAACGTCCTGCTGTTGGTCGACCATAAGAAAGGGAGAACTCACAGTTGCCTCCGGGGTAATAGGTGTAGTTGGTGCTGGTTCGTCGTGAAGCTTGTCGTTACGATCAGAGGACATTCTCGCGTTACGTGCGACCCGAAACTACGGATCGTAGGGTAATTAGCTGGTACCGTTGTTTTGGTGCTGGGATTGTGCTGGGTCCGTCTCCGCTGGTATTTGGAGATCCTCGGTTGTAGTCTCGGAGGCGGGGAAAATTGGGACAGAGAGGAATCCGTAGACTGCGTGCTTGGATATGGAGGAGGAGGGGGAATATCTGGCACAGTGAGGAAACAAAATCGCCATTGACTCCGGTCCTCGCATATGTAGAGCCATCAATCACAGAACTCCGCTTCAGATTCCACACCGCGCCGCCTCGGCACCACAATCTTATCTCTTACTACAGTGACCTCAAGTCGTGGATTATTCACAGCGGCGAGATGCGTTGAGAGTGTTGGATTGGAGAGCTACTGTCGGGTATAATCTCACAAACCGAATTTTTTGCGAGGTTGGGAGCGTTGTTACCTCTCTCATGCCAAGGTTTCTTTCAGAGGACGAGCCTCCTTGGCCTCCTTGGCCCTTGTCGTCAGTCATTGAGAGAAGAGTAGGATCGACCCTTTCATTTTGAAACACACCACTATGCCCCTCCCTGCTTCTCCAAAGGTGTACCGACAGCGTCAGAGACCGAGCGTTCTTCATGGTCTTGCCGACCAGACGCAAAATGGATCGACGCAGACACCAAAGCCGACGAACTCAAGTCAGCAGGGTATGACGTCCCAACCGCCACCCTAAGAGCCTGTTCGGATACCAAACCATGGAACTTGTTGTGGTTTGATCTCAATACCATCAATTCCCATCCCCTACACACTCACGACAGGTGATGACGGAGGACTCTGGGCTCCTGACGCAATGTGCTTTGCCGGCGGTCCCCGACGTCGGTGACGACGTCCAACAAATTGCGCTCGATATCCGAGACGATGAGGACATCGAAAAGTGCTTCCCCATTTTTTCAGCCTGAGTTTTGAGATACTCTGGGTACTCCACGTTCTTTGAAAGCGGGTGGGGTAGGTGGAAAACATCGTCGTCATTGTGTTTGACAATGAGCAGAGCCATTTTCCCGACGGCAATGTCGCGCACAGACGCCGCTGCTGGCGGATCCCGACGCGGTCATAACTCGATTCAGGTGTGTGAATTGATTTGGGAGGCATCAAACCACAACAAGTTCCATGGTTTGGTATCCGAACAGGCTCTAAAGATGATCAACTGAGAGCACAATGCCTACAACGGGTTAAACCATCAGTCAGTCAGCGGCCCGCCACAGAAGACGAGGCGAAGCTCTACGCACGCTAAGACAGAACCACAAACTCGGAACAACCGTATTCACCCCCACATCCTCTGTCAGATTGATCACAATCGCAGCAGCAAGACCCACAACCGACAGCGGCAGCGCACTCTCAATGAGGATCGCCGTCGCCGTAGTGTACTTAACCAAATGATCATTTGCCAGGACCTTCGACAGCCTGCGCCGCTCGTAAATGAGTTTCCCAGCGATGAGCGCGGTGGTCATGGCGTTGAGTGTCACGGAGAGGGTTATCCATGCCGAGAAGAAGGCCTTGTAGTTTGCTATGAGGACAGAGTCGGGGAGGTCGGAGGCGACAGTTGCGAGGATGCCCATGACTTCAGGAAGGGAACATGAGCTGGGGATACGACATGTTGGGTGACAAAGGACTGACCAAGGGATGCGATGAACATGACGCAGGGGACGATGATAACCTGGCGGCGCTCCGACCATATGAAATAACAGCGGTAGACCTAGGCGCGTCTTTATTAACCGCCTATCTTCCCTTCTCGGTATTCGAGTCTTCGGCCCACTCACCAACAAAGCGTCCCCAACCAATATCACGACGACGTTGCACGCTGTCCCCAACATCGTCCACCACGCGCCGGATACCACTTCAAACCCCAACGCAAAGCTCCCCGACGCGTTATTGATCGTCATGTTCGCGAAAAACACGCTGTCGGTAACGGTAGGGACGAGGAAAAGCCCCAGAATCACGAAACTCAGGATGAGGTACGGTCTCCGACTGGCTTTCACCGCTGACGCTTTCCCCGAGCGGTAGTGCGAGAACCCGTAAACACACAGAACCAGCTGGATCGCTGGAGCGTGGCACAACCGTTAGAGAGGAGAGTTGACCTAAAATCACAAGGGATGGACTCACCGAGAGTGATGAACTCGATATGCAAGGTGGCATAGGCACTCCTCACCAGGGGGAGGAACGCGTCGTTTGGCACGTCGCCAAAAGACGTCGGTTCGTCCTGCAATGTGTCGGACATCGTTGAGGCTTTGGACAAAGATGACGAAGGATGAGAAAGGATTATATGCCACTTATATGAGGCGAGATCTCCGCCTGGGCGCGAATGGGCGCTCGCCGGCGATCAGCCCCTGCACCAATGCTTGTCACTTCCAGCGCCCACCTGAGAAAGAGCCGGGGTCGGTGCTTCATATATATCGGTCAGGGTTTGTTGGTTGAAAGGCATATCATTTGGTAGGTGCAAAGAACCGTACACCCTCCCCATCCGAAATCGCAATAACCTGTGCCCTATTCGACCTTCCAAGGATCGTAATCGCCTTCCGCAGCAATGGGATCGGGATATTGGTGAGTGGTGAAAGGACAGCAGGTTCTGTAATCTCGTAGTAGGTCATGATAGTGTTCATCTGCCCCGTCGAGGTAGCCTGGATAGATTAGAAGGCGGAAGTCAGAAAGACGAGAGACAGAGAAGGAGGCCGAACGAATTGAGGTTGGGGTTGTGAGCAAAGGGGGGAACAAGGAAGGGTGCGTACCCATTGGTGCAATACCTCAGCCCACTCCTCCGGTAACCGCCAATAAAGGAGGACCGATCGCGTCTGCTTCGCAGGCTCGTACGCCGCAACACCCTTCGCCACCATCGCAGTCAAGATACTCTCTAGATGGGTCGGTGGGAGTCTGCCTGTCGTTCAACGTCCCAAGTTCAATGTACCGAAGCCAATTCCATGCAAGTGTCTGGATTACGCACGATTTATCCGCTCATTCCTCAACACCTCGTCCCACTCTCCCCCTGGAGTCTCCGCATCATCCACCCTAAGCGTGAATAGCTTTCGATGTCGCGCGTAAGACAAGATAAGCTTCGTCCATTGCTCGATCACGATGGCCTCCGTCGCGAGGTTGGGTTGCTTCCTGCACAGATGCGGCGCTTCATTCAGCTCTCACTCGTCCCGAGGAATGAGGAGGGGGATCACGGACGTGAAGAAAGGAGGCGCAGCATGTATTGAAGGCAAAACGAAGCCTACACCACCACTCTATTCAGTACTCGTAAAACCTTCAAGAACTTGGATAGGGGCAGACCTGACAGTGTCGTGTGAGTGGAGAGAGACATGAGATCAAGAGTTGATCGCTGTCAATCACAGCGAGGACCATAGATCACTCAGCGCGGTCAGCTTCCCAGGCACACGGTCCCAACTAAACATCGCGTGCTCGACGCGTCCATTGTTGTTTAGAACCTCCTCTCCTGTCATCAGTGCACTGTGCGGCGCTGGAGGTCGTCTCACTCACTCCTATACCATGCCAGAATCCGCTTTGCTGAGTTGCCAGATCTGCTGGGAAGCATACACATGCGAGGACTTCAAAGTCTTCAGCGTCTGTGGTGCGTCTCCCTGTCCTCCATCCGCTATCGACCCCACTGACCTCTGCCTCCTCTATTACTTGGTACACAGGCCATGGCTACTGCTCCACATGCACAGACACCCACTTCTCCCTACGCGACACCATGCCCTGCCCCGCTTGCCGGAAGAAGATCCACAAAACCCGAGATGTACACTCCATCTACCTGCAATTGGTCGACCCAAAAGTTGCGTTCACGGACAAGGTGACGGAAGGGTTCGGAAAGATGGACGCGGATACCCCGCTGGAGAGTGTGAAGCGGGGTGTGGAGAAGTTGGGTAAAGGGGCGAAGATGACGAAGGGAGATGGTGACTTGACGGTGAGTGCTACATACTATTGTGTGGAAAGAGTCCAGCCGCACGCATAGTGTTCTGAAGCGTATGACTATTGTAGACTCAACTTCTCAGCGCCTTGGAAGACTTTAAGAAGCGTGTCGTACCCATGTTCGAAGTCCAGCAGGGCCTACGCGATGAGATCACCTCACTGAAAGCTCAGCTCCGCAAAGAAGAGAACGACCGCCGAGGACTCGAAACCCAAGTCCGAAGGCTGGAGAAGCTTCCAAGCAAAGTCGCCGAACTCAATAAGGAGAATGAACGGGCAACTGAGCTGGCGGACGCTGCTACACTTGCGGCAGACGAGATGAAGAACAAGATGGTCGCGCTCCAGAAGGAGAGGGACAACGCGGAGGGGTTGCTCGCCATCGAGGTGGGAGAGAGGAACAGGTACAGAAACCTAAGTGTTCAAAACCACGAAGCGGTGCGTTCGATCACACTTGCGTTCAATTGACGATCCTCATTCGAACCACAGGGGAAGCGCACCCGCGAGAAGCTCAACAACGCCAGGGCGGAACTGCAGGAGCTGAAGGAAAAGTACAAGGCACTCGAGGACCGCCACGAACAGGAGAGTCAGGTTTCCCTGACTTCACCCGTACGGCAATCTCATCACGACTATGACGACGACAGCCTGCGGCACCCTCTACAATTGCTGGCGGACGACAATGCCCTCGACTTTGAGGGGCTGCCTCGACCAGGGTTCGGGTCGAACTGGCAGCTGAAGCGGACACAAAGCTACGGCAAGCTGTCCAAGTCAGCGTCTGCACCATCACCCTCAAATCGACGAGTCACCAATCCTTTTCCTTTGAAACTCGACAGCAAGGGGAAGCCAAAGACGGCAGTTCAGGTCGGTCCAAAACGATCATGCAGAGTTTAACAGTGGCAGGGAAGAGGTAGTTTTGGGAGGTTGGATACTGCTTACTGGAATTCATCGCAACCGCTGTGGACTTTCATATGGATGTTTG